>QJPP01000194.1:0-325396 GCA_003996215.1 Jaltomata sinuosa
CCCCTCCCCCCACCCCACCCCACCCCACCCCCTACTCCCACCTCAAGGCGGATTTAACAAAAAAATGTATCTCTTAACACATTATTGATCTTAGATAAGATTTTATTAATTTTTAATTTTGAAACTTCTTTTTGCTAAGGCAATTAACATTATTCTAGAAGCAATTTAAAAGGAATCAAGTTTTTTTATTTATTGAATATATCGATAAAGAGTATTAAGTATCTTTTACTGGTGTTGTTTCTCTTTAATCAGATTACGCTAAAGTGGAAAGCGCCTACTTTCAAAGTTGAATTACGATTTTGCCACTGTTATATATAAAAAATATTATTAAGTAGTAATATTTTAAAGTGGAGTATTTAAACTACTTAATGGGCAGATTTTCAACTTCGAGTAATTAATGGCGGCTTGTTTCTCTTCGTTTTTTTTTACCGTTATTTAAGAGTTCGAAACCTAAATTAAAAAGTAACCGAAATAGAATGCAACATAGAAGATGTACCCTTTATTTAGACGGCCCTACAGTTAATGGCCATTTAGCATTATGAATCCCTATAGTGCACAAATTTAGTGCGCTATATGAGTCTTTAATAGTAGGTCAAATTTTAGTTTTTTTCATGTTTTTTTGCACGTTTTTGGAACATTTTTATACTTAATATAACATATTTTTATATAGTGAAGAAAAATAGTGCGCTATGAAGCTTTATTCTTCAAAAAAATAAATCCCCAAAGCTCTTCAAAAACTCTATTTAAAGAGCACAAAAAAGTGTCTAGTGAACCATCTTAAAATTCATCCATCTCTCATCAATTTCCCTATATGTTTCTTCATTTGAATTCAAAAGATGGTTAGTGAACCAACTGTTAGTGTTTCATTATTTTGGGATGGCTAGTAATAATGTACATTATAGTTGTCCACCCCAGTGCAACTTTAAGTTTTCAATTTCACTTGACTACAAAAAGATTTCTTGCTGCAATTTATAGAAGGATGGTGTTAGTAAGCAAGATTACAAATTGATTGTAATAGGGCAATACCCAATTTCCTTTTCACCACAACTTTTAGTAAGTTATGCGGAATTCAATATCTATGACAACAAGTCTTTGACTGACTTTTTGAGAGCTCCAATTGAATATAGAGATCAAATCAAGCTAACTATGCTTCAAGTCTAGTCAGCAAGGAGTCCAGAACTCATCGTCAATGTTCTCCTTCTCAGATTAAAGTCGATACTCAGACTAAAACCCCATCTGCTCATGCTGAAATCCCTATAACTAGGCTAGTCATGATTTTCTTGACATGAATGTTTACCAAGATATTTTTACGGGCAGGGACGAATTTATATTGAAAAAATGAGGCACATGAACTCGTGGTCTCTCCGTAAAACTAGGTATTTTATGTATATATTTTTTGAAATTAGTATAATATTACCTATTGACACCCATGCTAGAAGAAGACTAAATGGTGAACATGCAGTTAAAAGTTTAGTTATTTACCTTAAGGATTAGGGATCAATTCTCACTAAATACATCTTTTTACTTCTTGTTTTAGTGATACACTCATATTCTAGAAACCCTAGAATCGCCTACTCTTACGGGTAATATATCATCACTAATCATACATTCATTATTCCTTCTATGAAGCAAAGAATTCCAAGTCCTAATTATAATCCATGCATCATGTGAATGAAACCAAAATATGTGGCATACGTTACTCTACCTTTTCTTTACACACATAAATACTGTAAATTTATTCAGAACTTCATCACCCAAAAGACGCAACTGCTAGTACGTAGCAATATTCATGTGAATTTCCTCACTGCTAGAACTAAGCTAGAAGCCTGGATACGGTCCGGTCGAACGTAACTCAATAGCATTTACTCAAAGTAATATATTTGGATTTGGCTCCTCTCTATTACACTTTCTTTTCATTTCTTCAAGTACAATCTACATGAAAGATACGTGCCTTATTTAAGTTTATATTATCGTATCCTAATATCTCATAAGTTATGCGTAAAAGGCATAACAAGTTATGCCCATGACACCGACATAACAAATAACTTTTTTTGCGACATAAGTTTATATGTTCGTATCATAATATCCACAAGTTGTGCCGTAAAAACATAACAAGTTATGTCATATACCGAAAAAAGGCGTAATTTTCAAAACAAATAAAAAATACGAACCCACATATACTCTATCATTCCACACTAGCTACCAAATTTATTTTTCTCTAAAAAGGGATAAAGAATAGCCTCAAAATACATAACTCCAATTTCTGAATGCTACAACAAATTCTGAAAATTACTACACAACTTATAATGCATAACTTAGCCGAGTAAGGCAAAAGTTCAATTTTAAAGACAAAATAATCTAAACTTATGTCGAGCAAATTAAGTCTAGATATAAAGGTAATTTGATCCACAAATTTTATTAAATGAGCAACAAACAAAATTAAACATATGAGATATGAGAGACAAAAGATAAAAAGACAACGACACAAGCAAATAACTAAGGGATCTAATTCGCTAGTGCTGGAGTCGCTATACATATTCTATACAACAATGACACGATTTCTATACACATCCTATATACAATAATTATACAGTTTTTATACACATCCTATACAGTTTCTATAGAAATCTTATACAGATACATATCCTATACAATAATTATACAATTTCGATACATATCCTATACAGTTTCTATACGCATCTTATAAAATATACATATTCTATACGACAATTATACAACTTCTATACAATTGCATTTAATTATTTAAAAAAAATAGCTGATTTCTTTAGCCAAAAAAAGAGTAGCGAAAAAAGAAAAAAAATAGAATATTTAAAAAAGAAACTGAAATGACCCAAATTTAAAAATGATCATCGCATGAAATTTAAATGGCCGAGTGACTATATAATGACATAATTTAGAAATAATCATTTTTGATGGAATTAGTTTGATCGAGTGGTCATGCCATGTCCTTTCTCCAAAGATAAACACCAGTCCGTTTAAAAGGCAATCCGTGCAGAAACTTTGTAATGGACCTTGAGCCATCAAAAGCAATTTCATTAGGCCTGTCAATCATTGTAATCAAATGCATATTGGGCTACCTTGATGAATTATGTAAAAATATCGTTCATTGGCCACTTTTTGATGGGATAACTACACAAATATCTTTTAAAGGGAATGACTTTATATTTTTACCCCCATAAGAAAGGTCTTACAAAAATAGTCTTTCTTCTTTTTAGGCATAGAATAACTATCTTTTTGCCCCTCTATACCTCAAAAGCTAATTAACCAATCGATATATAATCCACATCCAAGTAGTATGGAATATGTTGTATATTACGTACATATGAGTTAATATACGATCATTGAGAAATATAATTAACCAAGTTATTCTATGTATTATAATAATCTGTCGTCTTGAATATATGTCTCGTCTAGTGATGTACGTATATATATATATAGTACGTATTCAAAAGCTAATTAACTAATCGATAATCCATCCAAGCAGTGGAATACCATTGTATTACGTACACACGAGGTAATATACGATTGTTGAGTAATGTAAATAACCAAGTCCTATATATATAGTAATGATCTGTCGTCTTGAATATATGTTTTTGTGTGGAGATATTGTACGTATATATATAGTACGTATTCAAAAGCTAATTAACCAATCGATAATCCATCCAAGTAGTATGGAATACATTGTATTACGTACATATATGAGGTAATATACGATCGTTGAGTAATATAATTAATCAAGTCCTATATATTAAATGGTCCATCGTCTTGAATATATATGTCTCGTCTTTAGTGATGTATGTTTATATATATAGTACATATTCAAAAGCTAATTAACTAATCGATAATTCATCCAAGTAGCTAGTGGAATACGTTGTATTACGTACATATGAGGTACTATACGATGACGATCGTTGAGTAATATAATTAACCAAGTCCTATATATTACTGGTCCGTCGTCTTAAAAATATGTCTCGTCTAGTCATGATGTACATATATAGTACGTATTCAAAAGCTAATTAATTAATCGATCGATAATCCATCCAAGTAGTATGAAATACATTGTATAGTAGCATAATCGTTGAGTAATGTAACAAATCAATAATGTATCCGAGTTTATGAAATATGTTGATGATTAAATATTTTTTATTAATTACTTTTAATTTTTTTTTAAAAACCGACCTCAAGTGGTCGGTTTTATCAAAAAATACTTTATTAAAAATTTACTTTTTAGTAAAACCGACCTCTTAAGTTTATTTTTTTTATAATTTTATTTTATTACCTAAAAACCCTAACACCCTAACACTCACACTCACACACTCACACTCTCTCTCTCTGTCTCCCCGATCGACCACCACCCTCACACACCTTCCGGCGCCTCCTCCCTCTGGCGCCCTCTCCCTCCGAAAACCTTCCCTCCGGCGCCTCCTCCCTCTGGCGCCCTCTCCCTCCGAAAACCTTCCCTCCGGCGTCCCCCCTCCTCCGCCTTCCACCGCTGCCGCTGTTGCTGCTGCTGAAGGTTGTTGTCGCCTGTCGCCTGTCGCCGTCGTTGTTGCTGCTCCGGTGGAGGTCCATCAAGGTAAGTAATTTTAATTTTCTTGTTAATTAATTATAGTTATTAAATTAGGGTTTATCATTGTTAATTTTAGTTACTAAATTAGGATTTATCATTTAACTAGGGCTTATCATTGTTAATTTTAGTTACTAAATTAGAATTTATCATTTAATTAGGGTTTATTATTGTTAATTAGTTTGTCGGATATGGTGGATGTGAACTAGTGAATTTGAATAGTGAAGTAGTGAATTGAAAATGTGAACTAGTGACTTAGAATAGTGAAGTATAATGACTTGAAATTATGAACAAGTTATTTAAAATAGTGAAGTATAGTGAGTTCAAATTGTGAATTAGTGACTTGTAATGAATTGGAATAGGAAACTTAGTCTTTAATTTAGTTTATTTAATTATTAGCGTGATAATGTATTTGTTTAGCATAAGTGTCAACACTAGTTGATCCTATTGATGACAAAATTGATTTTCTTGCAAGATCAATTTATGTCCACCTAGTGTTGACACTTAATCTTTAATTTGGTTATAATGTGGTTGATTAGCATAAGTGTCAACACTAGTTGATCCTATTGATGACAAAATTGATTTTCTTGCAAGATCAATTTTTCTCCACCTAGTGTTGACACTTAGTCTTTAATTTAGTTATAATATCATTGATTAGCATAAGTGTCAACACTAGTTGATCCTATTGATGACAAAATTGATTTTCTTGCAAGATCAATTTGTGTCCATCTAGTGTTTATACTTAATACTAATTAGCATCCTTGGGTTGGATTTTATTAGCTTTGCATCCCAGACCTTGTCCGCTTTATGGTTGTAGTATTCATTTTAGTTGGTAGTATTACCCTTGTGGCCCTGTGTGGCCTTGATTATGCCTCTGGACCATAGATGGTGGGTTATTTGGGAATGTCCGTGAGTCTCGGACATCGATATCTCGATTATAGAGCTGGTTATGTATGCTGTAGAGCGATTGGAGCCTGTGCAGGGCCGATAGGTTTATTTGTGAGTCATTGGGCTACTGATTGTGTTTGGCACATCATTATCATGCATATAAACTGAAAATATGAACTAGTGACTTAAAATTGTGAAATTTAGTAAGTTGAAATTGTGAACTAGTGACTTAAAATAAGTAAAGTGTAGTTAGTTGTTAGTTGAAATTTTGAACTAGTGACATAAAATAATGAAGTGTATTAAGTTAAAATTTTGAACTAGTGACTTAAAATAAGTAAAGTGTAGTTAGTTGTTAGTTGAAATTTTAAACTAGTGACTTAAAATTGTGAAGTGTAGTAAGTTAAAATTTTGAACTAGTGACTTAAAATAAGTAAAGTGTAGTTTGTATTAAGTTAAAATTTTGAACTAGTGACTTAAAATAAGTAACGTGTAGTTTGTATTAAGTTAAAATTTTGAACTAGTGACTTAAAATAAGTAAAGGATAGTTTGTATTAAGTTGAAATTGTGAACTAGTGACTTAAAATAAGTAAAGTGTAGTTAGTTGTTAGTTGAAATTTTGAACTAGTGACATAAAATAATGAAGTGTATTAAGTTAAAATTTTGAACTAGTGACTTAAAATAAGTAAAGTGTAGTTAGTTGTTAGTTGAAATTTTAAACTAGTGACTTAAAATTGTGAAGTGTAGTAAGTTAAAATTTTGAACTAGTGACTTAAAATAAGTAAAGTGTAGTTTGTATTAAGTTAAAATTTTGAACTAGTGACTTAAAATAAGTAACGTGTAGTTTGTATTAAGTTAAAATTTTGAACTAGTGACTTAAAATAAGTAAAGGATAGTTTGTATTAAGTTGAAATTGTGAACTAGTGACTTAAAATAAGTAAAGTGTAGTTAGTTGTTAGTTGAAATTTTGAACTAGTGACTTAAAATAATGAAGTTTATTAAGTTAAAATTTAAACTAGTGACTTAAAATAAGTAAAGTGTAGTTTGTATTAAGTTAAAATTTTGAACTAGTGACTTAAAATAAGTAAAGTGTAGTTTGTATTAAGTTAAAATTTTGAACTAGTGACTTAAAATAAGTAAAGTGTAGTTAGTTGTTAGTTGAAATATTGAACTAGTGACTTAAAATTTGTATTAAGTTAAAATTTTGAACTAGTGACTTAAAATAAGTAAAGTGTAGTTAGTTGTTAGTTGAAATATTGAACTAGTGACTTAAAATAATGAAGTGTATTAAGTTAAAATTTGAACTAGTGACCTAAAATAAGTAAAGTGTAGTTAGTTATTACTTGAAATTGTGAACTAGTGACTTAAAATAGTGAAGTGTAGTAAGTTGAAATTTTAAACTAGTGACTTAAAATAAGTAAAAGTGTAGTTTGTATTAAGTTAAAATTTGAATTAGTGACATAAAATAAGTAAAGTATAGTTTGTATTAAATTAAAATTTTGAACTAGTAACTTAAAATAAGTAAAGTACAGTTAGTTATTACTTGAAATTGTGAACTAGTGACTTAAAATAGTGAAGTGTATTAAGTTAAAATTTTGAACTAGTGACTTAAAATAAGTAAAGTGTAGTTTGTATTAAGTTAAAATTTTGAACTAGTGACTTAAAATAAGTAAAGTGTAGTTTGTATTAAGTTAAAATTTTGAACTAGTGACTTAAAATAAGTAAAGTATAGTTTGTATTAAGTTGAAATTGTGAACTAGTAACTTAAAATAAGTAAACTGTAGTTAGTTGTTAGTTGAAATTTTGAACTAGTGACTTAAAATAGTGAAGTGTATTAAGTTAAAATTTTGAACTAGTGACTTAAAATAATGAAGTGTATTAAGTTAAAATTTGAACTAGTGAGTTAAAATAATGAAGTGTATTAAGTTAAAATTTGAACTAGTGACTTAAAATAAGTAAAGTGTTGTTAGTAATTAGTTGAAATTTTGAACTAGTGACTTAAAATAGTGAAGTGTAGTAAGTTAAAATTTTGAACTAGTGACTTAAAATAAGTAAAGTGTAGTCAGTTGTTAGTTGAAATTTTGAACTAGTGACTTAAAATAAGTAAAGTGTAGTTTGTATTAAGTTAAAATTTTGAACTAGTGACTTAAAATAAGTAAAGTGTAGTTTGTATTAAGTTAAAATTTTGAACTAGTGACTTAAAATAAGTAAAGTATAGTTTGTATTAAGTTGAAATTGTGAACTAGTGACTTAAAATAGTGAATTGTATTAAGTTAAAATTTGAGCTAGTGACTTAAAATAAGTAAAGTGTAGTTAGTTATTAGTTGAAATTGTGAACTAGTGACTTAAAATAGTGAATTGGATTAAGTTAAAATTTGAAATAACTTATTATTTGAAATAATGTAATTTAGTTATTGAAATTAGTTCAAATGTGATTTAATTAAGCTCTAGTTTGATTTGAAATATTTTTTATATGTTTATTTTTTAATTTTTTAATTTTCAAATTTATATTCCAAGTGTTTAATCTTGTATTGCAGGTTATTTCCGGATGAAGAAATGACAAAAATAATCCTTAATTGCATCGGATCATTTTATAATGATATGTACCCGACTTGGGGTTCGATACCACTTAATATCCAAGGACAAATCTTCATAGAATTTAGGGTAAAAATATTTATCAATTAAATTCACATTATATACATTTAAATTCGCTATACATATCTAGAATAAATATTTAACTATTTTTTATTGCAGAAATATTACGTATGGGCTCCCGAGCATGAGAATAAAGTTCAAAGTAACTTCAAATATAGAGCTGGGAAGGCGCTTAGTGGCCTATTTTCTGAATGTCGGGCAGAAAATAGAGTTCCATCTTTTGTGGTGCCAGATATGTGGGCCAAGTTATTGAATTTCTGGAAAACTAATGAAAAATTTCTTAAGAGAAGGGAGATCGGGAAGAAGGCTCGAGCATCGGATAAGGGCGGCTCGTTGCACACTGGTGGGGCCATTAGCCAGCTTACTAGAAAGAAGAGAATGGTATATTTTCTTAATTTAGTTAAATAAAATTATCCTTTTTGATAAGTAGCTTTTGGAGATTAATAATCACATTATATGCATGTTGTTTGCAGGAAAAAGACTTGGGTAGGCCTGTAACACAGGAAGAGTTATTCAAAGTTTGTCACACAAAGACGCCAAAAAATTCCACAGATGAAAGTTTGTGTGAGACACGTGCTCAACAGACACATGTAAGAACTGCATTCAAACTATTTTTTTTATTCTTTTTTTCTTTTATCTATTATATTCTTATGCTAAGAGTTATTCATTTAAATATAGGAGTCGTTTGTGCAAAGAATTCAGGAGTACCATAGTACTCAACCTCCTGAAAGTCAGGACACACCGCTTACAGATGAACAAGTAGAACAATTTTGGCGAGAGAGTGCGGGTGAACCAGTAAGAGGTTCAGTCTATGGTTACACACAAAAGGCTTTTGCGGAGAAGAAACCCTGGTTTTATTGTCCATCATCTTCAGGCTTCGATAATGTGGATAAAGCGGTCGTGTCTGTAATGAAGGAGGAGATATCTATGCTCACTGCCGAGCTTGCTGCATCAACCGAAAAGGAGAAGAAAAGAGACGAGCAGATTGCACAGATTGCAGCATCAAAGGAGATAGAGAACAAGAGGTATGCGGAGCTTCAGTCCCAGTTAAAATCTCTTTTTGAGTCGGGAAAGATTATTCCTCATTGTGCTAGTGATAAACGTCGATGCCTAGTGGATGAGTCTGATATCGAGGGTGAGGAGGGTGAAGAGGGTGAGGAGGGTGAAGAGGGTGACGAGGATGAGGATGCTAATGATGAGTAGTTGTACCTAACTACTAGACATTTTGGACTTAGTATATATAGTTTGTACACTTTTTAGATTGTTTGATCGTATTTTAAGTTTAATTTGAAGTAGTGTAAATATAGAAAAATATCGTCTTGACAGCTATTTGAGCTGGTTTTGGTTGAATATATGCATTATCAAATATGCAGGTGGGCAATTCAAATTGCAGCAATTTACTGCCAATTTTATGGTAAAATATCGACAACAAACCGACCTCCTGAGGTCGGTGTTTTGGGTAAATTTTCCAGAAAACCGACATCAGGAAGTCGGTTTTTTGAATAAAATTTTCCAAAAAACCGACCTCAATAGGTCGGAATCAAGTGAAATAGGAAAATGAAATTTAAATAATACCGACCTCAAGAGGTCGGAATATCAGAAAAATAATAAATTAAAATTTCAGTAATACCGACTTCCGGAGGTCGGAAAACCAAAAAAATAATAAATTAAAAATTCCGTAATACCGACTTCCGGAGGTCGGAAAACCAAAAAGATAATAAATTAAAAATTAAACAATACCGACCACCGGAGGTCAGTATATTATATTTTTAATAATATTTTTTTAAAAAGAAACCGACTTCAGGAAGTCGGAAATAAAATAAAATAAAATATATATTAAATTCTTAATTTTTGGATTTAAAATTAAAACCGACATCCGGAGGTCGGTATTACCGACCTCACGATGTCGGTATACAAAACCAACCAAGCCTTTTTCGACTAGGACTTGTGAGTCGGTTTTGAGTCAGTTTTTTAGGGAAAACCGACCTCCGGATGTCAGTTTTTTGAGGTCGATTTTCCCTGTTTTTCTAGTAGTGATGAGCCCTCAAAGGGCATACCTTATATTAGACTGCGATTATAGTTATAAGTACAAAATCACAGTAAAAAAAAGTATTTGGGCAACACTTGCCTTGCACATGCCTTTGGTCGCCTTCGGCAGACCATTATTTGATCATTTGTACTAAAAATAGTTAAAGTACATCACCTAGGAAAATTATAGGTGCTATATTATAATGAATGCTTCTTTTAACATTATATAATAAAGAAGGCTGGTGCATAGGTTACAGGTTCATGTTGTACATTTGTTACTCGTACGCTCATAACACTTTCATTTGATATCTGATTCATATGAGCTTCTACACTTGTTTACCTATTATTATGTCTGTTTTACAGACCAGTACATATTTTATATATACTGACGTCCCTATATTTGGGGCACTGCATTTTTATAAATGCAGGATTAGATTCTCAAGAGAGCAGACACCCACGTTAGGTTCTCTTGCCATCCTCATCATGGTATTTTTGTAAGCTCCATCTCCATCTAGAGCCATTTAGAGTCTAGTACTTTTGGCTATATGTACATGTCCTTAGTTGGGTATGTCAGGGATTGTCCTGACTAGTTACTAGCGATATAGTGTCATAAACTCTTTAGAGGCTTCTTAGACATCATATAGTGTCATGTTGTACAGTTTTTGTTCAAACAATACTTTAGTATATATGAAGCATGTTAGTTATTCCACTCGCTTATTGGTTTATAGCTTCATATATGTCATAGATTACTTATAAAGCAGGTGTTCATACGATTCTTGTCCGCTCCTCTGATCTGAGGTGTGACATCATAACTTAGGGCTAAACCCTAAATTTTCACCATGGTTATGATTCTTACAATCCTAAGAATCTAAAGGAGTAATTCAAGTTTAAAGTGTAAAGGAACCTTACCTCAAAGATGAAAAGCCCCTGAAGCTGTGAAGAATCACCCCTACTAAACCCTTGAACATTGTTTTTAGAAAAGTGGAAATTAAAAATGAGTTTTCTGATTTTAAAACTGTCACCGCATTTTCGTTGCTGCAGTGGAGGATCACCTGTTGTGGTGGCTCCTAGGCCAAAAGAAACCATCATTGTGGTGACACTTCTGCCGCTGCAACAGAGGCACTTCTGTCACTACAATGACCCTAAACTAGTAGCTTGAGAATGGGTCCCATCTCTGACAATTTCACAATACACCTCTTAAAATTTAACGTTACGAACAGACCCTTTCATGATAATCACTATAATCGGAGTTCTAATAACCCGTTCTATGCAATAGAAGTTTCTATGACTTTCAAAACTCGTCCTCTAACACAAAATAAAATCAAAAATACAAACCAACACTATAATAATTCTCAGATTTCTGTAGACCACCACACACTGAAAATACGCCTGAAAATAGGTCAGCCCAGAATTTTTAAATTTTAATCTAAGAAAAAATTAGGGGAAAGTTTTACTTCCTATTGTAGCATAACGATGATTTGGGTCATTGCAAGATGTCAGGAATATATGGGCTGAATTTTGGGGAAAAGATCTAAAAAGGAGAAAAAGTGTAGATGAAGTTATTAAGAATAACATCTACCCTGAAGTGTTTTTTACACCACAGGAGGAATGAAAAAGTTATGTTGGTAAAGAGGAGTCCATAATCAATAATATCAAACACGTAGAAAAAGATGCAAGTTTTTCACCCAAAACAATTAGCATGATCAAAATTAGCAATACAAAGACAAAAGAGGGAAAAGTTAATAAAGAGACTGTGGCTCCTGATGTGTCTTGAAATTAGGGGAACATATGATGTCTTTTACTTAGGTTTTATATGTCCTTTTGCATGTCTTTATATGTTTTTTAATGTTAGAACACTGGTTTGAAGGCTTTAAAAGTCAAACTGGCCAAAAGAAGAAAAAGTTAAAGAATTGCCAAAAATGGGGTATCCACAGTCGTGGATTGAAATACGGCACATGAATCCCATTTTGAAAAACTCCAAAGGATGTGCAAAAAGAGAAGTCTATAGAGGTTCAACCTATGAATGAAGATATAAATCATATGCCATATTCACGGTCCCTACATTTGGAGATGAACAGGCTAATTTAAAGACTTATGGTTGTATATATGGATCGTGGATCAACGTATGATCCATAGTTCAATTAATGGCGATAAGCTCAAAAACCCTAAGGCGCAATCGATAGTAGGATTAAAAGGAAACTCACAGCTCGTAGATCAGTTTCATGGCCATAGCTTGGTGATGTCGGCTATGAATTTGAGTTTGTTAGGATTCCAATTTTGAGGACCAGTGTAAATACTTTTCATAGGGTTTTTGTAATAGAGAGTGTCACGTTATTTATAGTTTTTCGAGTTCTAGTTTAACAACTTTTTCTATCTCTAGTTTCTTGAGATTTGTGAAGAACGAAGAACAAAATTATTATTTTCATCTTTTATTCAAAGTAAGTATTATGACATCAATCAATTCTTATTATTAATTTCTTTCAATATGAGTAGCTAAATCTTCTAGTGAGGTTATGAACCCAATAGAAGTGTAACATCCAGTGGCATAGCCAGAAATGTTATCAAAGATGTTCAAATTAATAAAGCAAATTAAAAATAAAAAATAATAAATGGGTGCACTGACAAAAAACTGAAGAATGGGTTCACCAATAAAAAAAAATTCTTTAGATCAAGATTCATTTGCAAGTATCATGTCATTTGTAAGGTAAAACTAACATATCTTACAAAAAACGGGAAGGTATGAAACTGAAAAGTCAATTTAAACAAATATAAAGTAGAAAAGATTTTAATTCAACTCAATAACTTGTTGAAATTGATAAAGTTATAAACCTACATACTCTACTCGAAAAAAACTATAGGTCATTATCTGTGGAATTTTGAACTATGCATTTCTTATATTCGGATATTTTTCAGTTATACAAAAGTATGAATCATTATTAAATAAATAACATTTTTGAAATCACATATCAACTAAAATACTTATTTAGTTCTATTTAATAATCTTCTCAAGTAAAAGGAGAATACTAAGTCCAATTTTTACTAGTTAGTAAGATCGAAAGTTGAATCTGAACTAAAAAATGTTTTTTAACTCAACGTAAAACCTCTGTCTAACCCATGACCGTAAAAGAATATATGAATGGATGAAGGGTTTCGTAGTGCACAAATAAAAGGTTGGGTTGGAAAATTTTTTTAGAAGAAAGTATGTTTGTGTTTGACGAACAAAGGCTTGCTAATAAAAAATGCACAGAAAGAGATGTATGAGCGTGTATCAAACTCGGTATCTCTCGTTAACTTTGAACAACCTTGACCACTGGACCGCCTCTTACTTGTGTGTCAAGGGTGTTTAAATGTAGTATATATCCAAATATAAAGATATTCGACCTAAATATATGATATAATTTTTCGAAGAAGGGTATTCGACTTACCACCCTGCCTTTAGTGTAGCTTCACCCCTGGTAACATTCATAGGTTTCCACATGTTGCATGATTTTTGGAAATTAAGATATTAAACTTCTTCTTGTTTATGTTGATTGGTTGTTGGTTGTAAACATTAAACATGCTCTATAATATCTTATTTCAAGGTGCTAACCCATGTTTAATAGTCTTTCTTAGGGATAATTTGAATTTGTATGAAATAATCAGTCGTTCTTATCTAAATAACTCATATAATTGTGGGAACATCATAATGAGATAAATCATTCAACTCTTGAAAAAGATTGAGTGATAGTATAGAGACTAAGTGCATATCTGGAACACGATTATGTGTAATTGCATGAAAATTGAAGAATGGTGTATTCTATTGAGGGGTCACAACCTTAGTACTTTGATCAAACATTTACAATCCAAAGTAGCACTGCAATTTTAGTTTATAGGAAATCGACTATGCGAATGCTATTGTGCCACCTATGTGAATGTCACCTCTTTCTAGGTGGATGCTAGCATTTACACTGCTCAAGGTTGAGGGGTAGTCTTGTAATTCGATAGATGATTCCCTCTATCATCACAGAAAGAATTTCATAGTTGTGTATATGATGCATAATTAGGTTATTGTTCCTGATGATTTCATGAGACAAAAGGTATTTAAGTACTTTCTCACAGGTGAAAAGAGAATTTGGCTCCATAGTTGTCATAACCCAAATTATTGCCTCGTGCAGGCACCTACTCGATTCTAACTCGATAGGAGAAACCACTTATTACCCAATTATTATTAAGCGGAATTCTTTAAGAAGTTCAATATAATAATCAACTCAAGTGAAACTCATACTCATATATTAAATTATCCTTCAAACATACAAATATTTTGTTTCAGAGGATGCAGAGGATGAAGGAATACCAGTTAAGGAGAATGAGGCGGCACCAGTTCAGAGAGGTGTTGCACCAATTCAGATGTCTTCGGCTATGATTCATAAGGTTTTGATCTTCTTGAGTGGGTTAGCTGGGACTGGGGCTACACCTACAATTCTCGCAGTTCAGCATCTGATAGTGCAGCATGCTACTACTGTAGATCCTCAGATGGATGAGCCTTTAGATATGGGTATCTTGCCGAGATAGGTAGAAGGTCTGCTGATGATCGGAGATAAGCATGATCTATTTTGTAAATTTGTCAAAATGAAGCCTCCAGTCTTCCATGATCTTGAATCCGAGGATGCATACGAGTTTATCATCGACTGCCAGGAGCGACTTCATAAAATATGGATAGTTGAGATGTATGGAGTGGAGTTCTTCACCATCCAGATTCAGGGTGATGCTAAGATGTAGTGGAGAGCCTATGTGGATTGTAGGGCTGTTGGGTCACCTCCATTGACTTGGCATCAGACATATGATTGTAGGGCTGCTGGGTCACCTCCATTGACTTGGCATCAGATAGGAAGAGAGATGAGTTTGCCAGTATCGAACAAGGGAGTTCATCAGTTGCAGCCTATGAGGCTCGGCTCCATTCTCTCTCTCGTTATTCATTGCAGGTGATAAATACTGAGGAGGAATGGATTTACTGTTTTGTTAAAGGGTTGAATACAGGTCTCCTGATTTCAGCTCTACAGATGGTATCCTCCGACAGGTCCTTTCAGGAGGTGATTGAGTTTTTGAAGAGTGTTGAGGGTGTGAAACAGGAAATTTATGTGAAGGGGGAAGCGGAGAAGTCCCGAACAGGGGGCAACTTTAGTAGTTCGTATTCTAGGGGCCAGAGTTCGCAGGGGTACTCTGCACGCCCTATTTATTCAGCGATGCAAGTGTCAGCTGGGGGTCTATTAGGGGCCAGCTAGTCTTCTCCAGATTTTGGTGGTTATCATACTTCTTCTACCTCAGCACAATGACCCACCTTGGACCAAGTTTGTTATGAGTGCAGTGAGGTTGGTCATATTCGGAGGAATTGTCCTGGGTATCAGTAGGATGGTTTGTAATGCCAGTATCAGGCTCCTCGAGCTTTGGCTCCTGCCGATAGAGGAGGTAATGGTTATGGTAGAGGCCATCAACAAGAAGGACGTGGTGGTCACCAAGCAAGTAGGGGTGGAACCAGCCTAATAGAGGGGGTGGCCATGCTGATTGGAGTGGTACTCAGCCCGATAGGGGCGGCACACAGACGGGTGATAGGTCCCATTTCTAAGCTTTTCCAAGAAGGCCAGAGGCCGAGGCATCAGATGCGGTGATCACAGGTAGTATTTATAGCGACCCTCTTGGGAGGATGCCACTTTCAAAATAAAAACAAATACATATCAATAGCGTTTAATAGGACTCTATTTAAGACATATTAATCATCTTTATTTATATAGCTGAATTAGGCCCGTTCGAAAAGAGTGAAAGGTATAATATTTTTACATCTAATAATACATATAATTCCAAGTAAAGACAATATTGGAGTTTTAATTCACGATGGTGGACCTTTCTAAAATGATCGAGCATGTACCTTATGGAAAATCATTTTTGTTTTTGCATTTAAACACAACTGCAGGATCATTTTGTGTATAATCTTCGAACTTTCAAATGCTAAAGAAAAACACTAGTTTATTTCATTACGCAAATTACAAACCAAAATGTGACTTTAATACATTACAAGACCTGTATTTACACACCTCAAAATAGCCAATACGATACCAAATTTAAATTCACAATTCACAGTACTACGATAAAATAAGCCTCCAAAATTTACATATACAAGTGCAACATATGGATCATGTACAAGTCATAAAATTTATATAAAATATAGATGTCTATATGCAAATGTGATCTTCTAAAAGCTCCAAAAAATCTACTTCAAGTGACCATCTTCAATTATTCTCCCGAGCATCGCCTACGATAGAAAATAACTATCATTAAGCACAAAGATTAGTGGTGTATAAAGTTTGGGCTTGGAGTCATAGATTTCTCCAATTTCCTTCTAAATTATTGGCAGTTCAATATAACATATAAATGAAAATCAAGTAAACAAGTATATTACAAGTATCAAAATTGGCATTCAAAGCTCAAGTGTCAAGAAAGTTCATAGAACTATTTCACGAGATATCAAATAATAAATTTCGCCCAATATGTAAGTCATGTCGTCACACCAAGTATAATCCAATATCAAGAAGCGACGAAACCCAGTATCAAGTAGAGCTGAAACCCAATAATCAAGAGAATCAAGAATCATATTAAAAATGGCTTTCTAGTTCGTACTAAATGGATAGTTTTTCATACTTAAGACGAACCACAAATCCAAAGTCAAGATGGCCAAAGATCCAAATCAAGAGGCATGCCGATACAGCGATATAGTCACTGCCACAAGAAGGACAAAGTCCCAATCAAGAATGCAGAATGATCGAGCAATCTGTATAAGTGGGCGAATTAACAAATATCTCACAATAATTCAAAAATACCAATATGATGATATAAGGTCACGAGAAAGCAAACAAAAGTTCTAAGACAATAATCAAGATGCTTCAGCAAGTAATGAGATTATAAGTTTAAGTTTATACGCAAAATTTGGCTTTTTTAGCACATAAATAGTCTTACCACAACTTGACGTGTTCAAATCGTAGACCAACAAGTGTGTCAACTTCTTCAAACAAATTCCTTTAGCTTGCACAAGAGTATAAACACCTTGAATACACAGTCAAATACTCATTTAATATTCAGCAATTTCATCAGGTGAAAATGAACAATATAGACATCAAAAGTGAGCCTAGTTTGTGCAAATTACACCAAATCCTCAAAATAGTAAATCTGGACAGCCTAACGGTCTTGTGTTGTGACTCAGTTTCAAATAGGTAAACGACAAAATCAAGCTTTGTAGTCTTCACAAAAGTTATAGGAATGTGTCTTAAAGTTGCAAAGGGGTAAGAACCATCACCAAATATGTTTAGTACGAAAAGCTATGCTCAAAATACTAAACGTACATAAATGGTTTCTAAATTGGAAAAACTGGTCAGAACTTTTCCTGTGTTGCGTCTCCTTTTTTGACCCCATAAAAGCAAAATCATCTTTTGACATAAACATAAGAGTTATAGATATATGTAATATCTTTCCAAAACATATTTGTTTACTCAAAATAGATTTCTACACAATAAGATATTCTAAAATTACTAACAGTTACACAGTTTCAAAAATGAGTTTGGGTTACTTACCACAAGGGAGTGATTGTCTTGTGTTCTAGCCGAAAGAACAAGTTTTTCTAGGTGATTTTGTGGGAGAATATGATTGAGAGAGAGTTTAGAGGGTTTTCTTAGCCTTACGGAATCAAAATTATAGAGGAGGTGATATATTTTAACACACAAACTAGGATATATATATCATTCAAAAAGGTGGTTGCCCAAATTTAAAGTTGGCTGCCCCAAATGCTAAATATCTCATGTATTTTCTATTATTTATGGAGATAAATATAGTTATAGTAATTTACGTAAATACCCCGATACAATTTCCTAAATACCATCACACTTTAAGGCAAGCAACATTTTAAACGTCGCAAAAATTTGAGTTTAGAAAGCGGGAAGTAGAGATTAATCAATTCTTATCAAGAAATTGTCTAATTAAGTGCAAATGCTAGCTTAACTATTTTGGGGTGTTACACTATTCTTATCTGTGACCCGATAGTTATGGTCTTATTTGATCCTGGTTCTACTTTCTCTTATGTATTTGTTAGTTTTGTTGTTGGGTTAGACATGGTGTATGAATTACTTGATTTTCCTGTTCATGCGTCTACCCCGATCGGTGATTCTGTGGTTGTTGATAGATGTAACACCTCAAGATCTGAAGCATCTTTCGTACAAGGCTTTAGTGGGAAAAATATAAAAAAAATCAAGTTTTCAGAAACCACGGTCAGGATCACTGGCCGTAGTTCAAAATCACGACTCGTGGTCTGATCCATGGTTTGGCCTCCAGTGTTGGTCCCTCTTCATTCTACGGGTGACTTCACGGACCGTGATTTGAAACCACGGTCCGTCCAGTCACTCGTGAATTGGCCATCAGAGGAGTGTCAGTTTTCCATCTCAGAACCACAGACAAATCCAGAGCTCACTAGAATCACAGGTTCTTTTCTTCAGAAAAGAGCTATGATAAGTGGAGCAAGAAGGTCTGCCTATCTGACCCATTGCAACCGCAACTGCAATTCTTTAAATATTATTAATTGTAGCTCCAAACAAAAAGGGAGCATCTTGGTAGCTGACCTCCTCATGGTCATCCCTACAAAAAAAATGCTCAGGATGAGAAAGTAAAATAAAATAAAAGTCAGAAGTGACATAGTCTTGTGGTCAATTACCATGATTCTTTTTTTTTTTCATCATTCGGAAGAAATAGCCTTCCACGTACTAACATCCTTGCTGGAGGTTTGCAGAATGGCCTTCACTCAGTCAAGAGATTTTGGGTACCGAAATAGGGGCAACCATGACAATTGTGGAGCATGTTAAGATAAAATAAAAAACACAGATGGAGAATATGGAAGTAAATATGAAAGGTTCTTTTTCTCAAAACACTTATGATCACGCCTCCACTTTTTCATGAATTTTCGGGAGGCCATCTATAAAGTTGGGATAAATTACCTAAAGAACTAAACAAATTACCTAAAGAACTAAACATCCCTATCATATCTACTATTTCTTCCATCAATTTATTTTAATTACTCAATATATCACATCTTATCAGAAACTTCCTTCTTTATATCAGATACATTAACAAAACAGATCCCTTCTCCAACGACGTAAATTATGCTCCTCCCAAATTCAAACCACCCAATTCAAGCTTTTCTCTCCTAAAATATTTGGTTTCTCTCAACTATCTCCACCGGCCACCTCTTCATCTTCCCTACCCTTTGTCTCTTCTCCCTCGCAGCACCAGCGAGCTCCGGCAGACCAACAGCTTTGATCGGATCCGTGATTTTTTGGCGAAACTCAATCACAACTCCACAGTTCTCTTCACGATGTCTCCAGATCTACGTTTTCTGACGAGAAATCTTGAGTCAGCAAAGAAGAAGTATCATAAAGATCAATTTAAAGATGTTATCAAACAAACGAAGAAAATCTCCTCTAATCCGATCATAAGTCACGTAAATGTAATTATTTTTCTCTTTGCTCCCTCAAATTTTGTGAGATTTACAGCTTGTTTGGATGGTTCTCTTCTCTTCTCTTCTTCCAGTGGAAATGGGCACAGGAAAAATAGAGTTTTCCAAACAGATCTATGTTTCTTCTTATTCTTCATCATCTTCTTCTTCTTTTAAGCATGTATCTATGCACAAATACATGTATCAAAAGTTTTGATGAGTCAACTTGATACTAAATACATGTATTTTGGATTCATTGTATGAAATTTATATTGGATACATCAAATTAATACTGAATTTACTGTATTTTGGATATAATGTATGAAATTGATACTGGATACATCCCAAATACATGTATCAAAAGTATTTGTGCACAGATATATTCACCAAATTGGCACTGAATACATCACAGATACATGGATATATTCTTGTTCTTCTTCTTTTAAGCATGTATCTATGCACAAATACATGTATCAAAAGTTTTACATATCCAAGTATCACTGTTCTTTTGGACTTAATAGATTACGTATTACATATCCCAAACCAAAAAAAATAGTCTGGATCATGTAATCAAGTGAGATTCATTTTTGTATCATACAAAAAGGAATTTTATTTGCATATATGCTCCCAATTAAAATAAATAAGACACTATTTTATTACATATGATTGAAACCAGATCACGATTAATGATTAATTTTACAAATTCACATATGTTTCTCTCCCATCAATTGATACTAGTTGAAATAATGATAAAATCCCCTATTTGTTTGATGAGAAACGCATCCCTCATTAGGAATGATACAAGTTCATCTTGTATTAGATTATGCCCTGTACATACCAACCTGCCATATGTTGAGACTTTATATGAAATGAAAATGTTAATTACAACTAGCAGTGGGAAGTATATTTCATAGAGAGAAAAGAAATGGAAAAAGTACATGCATGCTTCATAGGAGCAAACTATTTATAACTAAATACCTCTTTACAAAAAATACTCCCTAACTAATTACTAAAAATATCTCCTTCCTTATAGCTTTTGTAGTTATTTAACTCTCTTTTCATTCTTTTTCCTTTTTATTTCTCGTACTTCTTTTCTCATTTTTTTCTTTATTTTTTATTTTTTATGTTTTTTGTTCATTTTATTTTTTTTTCAAATATAATATTTTTAATTTTTTTTTTACACTATAATCTTATTCATCCTTAGTTTTGACTCTTCTTTTTCCTTTTTTGGTTATTTATTTTTTATTTCTCTACTCTTTTTTTTTAGTCTTCCTTTTTTTTCTCGTTTTTTTTCTTTTTTTTTTCCTCTTTTATTGTTCATTTATTTTGTTTACAAATCATTTTATTTTTATTTTCTTCTTTCACCATAATTAATTTTGGCTCCTTTTTTTGTGTTCTTTTTTTCTGTTTTCTCTTTGTTTTTCATACTCTTTATTTCTTGTTATTTTTCTAATTTTTATTTTTTTCTTCCATAATCTATTTTTATTCATGAATTTTTTGCTCTTTTTTTTGTTCTTTTTTCTATATTACAACAAAAGATAACTGATATAGTAAATATTCGTCCATATTTTTTTATTTTTTTCCTCTTTTTTCTCATTTATTTCTTTTTTCTTTAATTTTTTTGCTCTTTTTTTTATTTTTTTTCTATATTACAACAAAAGATAACTGATATAGTAAACATTCGTCCATATTTATGTTTTTCCCCTTTTTTCTCATTTATTTCTTTTTTTTTTAATTTTTTCACTCTTTTTTCTTTTTTTTTTTCAAATCATATTATACTTTTTTTTATCATAATCTAATTTTAATCAATTTTAGCTCATTTTATTTTATTTTTTTAATTTTATTTAATTCTTTTTTTTTTCACAACCTAATTTCATTCACACTCATTGAGGTCTGTTTCAGTCCTTCAGTCCGATACTTTTCAGTACTCCATGATACCATCACAATATATCAATATGCTGGCATAGTATCATAGAGAATTGCTTTAGTCCTTCATTGAGATACTCCTTCGTATACGATCACAGTATGTCTAGATACTAAAATGGTATCACGGAGGACTGTTTTAAGCCTTCAATGAGATACTACTCAATATACTCTTATAGTATATCTATATATTGGCATGGTATCGTGGAGGAATTCTTCAGTCCTTCAATAAGACACTTTTCAATCCTTCATGATACCATCACAGTATATTCATATACTATCATGGTATCATCTCAATGATACCATCACAATATATCTACATATTGTCGTGGTACCATTGATGTCTGCTTCAGTCCTTAGTGAAACCTCTATGATACCATCATAGTATATCTATATACTGACATGGTATCATGGAGGATTATTTCAATCCTTTAATGAGACACTCTTTAGTATACCATCACAGTATATTTATATATTGAAAGGTATCATCCATCAATGAGACAGTCCTCGGTCCTGTATGATACCACCACAATATATCTATGTATTTGCATGGTATCATGGATGTTTTAGTCCTTCAATGAGACACTACTCAATATATTATCACAATATATCTATATACTGATATACTATCGTGGAAGACAACTTCAGTCCTTCAATAAGACACTTTTTAATCCTTCATGATACCATCACAGTATATTTATATACTATCGTGGTATCATTGATGTCTGCTTCAGTTCTTAGTGAGACCTTTATGATACCATCATAGTATATCTATATATTGACATGGTATAATAAAAGAGTGTTTCAGTCCTTCAATGAGACACTCCTTAGTATACCACCACAGTATATCTATATACTAAAATCGTATCATCCATCAATAAGACAGTCTTTGATCCTCTATGATACCATCACAATATATTATATATTAGTATGGCATCATGGATAACTATTTTACTCCTTCACTGAGACACTACTCAGTATACCATCATAGTATATTTATATATTGACATGGTATCATCCTTTAGTGAGACACTTTCCTCAATACTCCATGATACCATCATCGTATATATACTAGCATGGTATCATGGAGAACTGCTTCAGTCCTTTAACGAGATACTCCTTAATATACCACTATAATATATTTATATACTGACATGGTATCATCTGTCAATAAGACACTCTTAAGTCCTCCATGAAATCACATAGCATATCTATATTCTGACATGGTATCATAGACACTCTTCAATCCTCCATGATACCATCACAATATGTAGATATAAATTATTTATTATTGTAATTTATTTATTATTATTTTCTATATTTGTATTAGTCTAAAAATAGTTAAATAGTATCTTTATTTTTATAAAGAAATGATTAAAAAAAAAGATAATCTAAACAAAAATAAAATATATATTTTTATTAATTTAAATTTTATAAAAAAAATCAGCGAATTTAATATTTTTATAATTATTTTTTATTGTAGTCTAACTATTTTTTTTTATCAGTAAAAAAATAATTAGCTACTATATTTTTTTTACATTTAAATAAACAAAAATTAAATAACACAAAAAGAAAGAAAAAAGTGAGGAAAAGAGAAACCATTAGGCTTCTAAATTGGAAAATGAAACAGAATGGCGCCGCAATTTGCTGCGTTCTAAATTGGAAAATGAAACAGAATGGCGCCGCAATTTGCGGCAGAATAAATTCCGCACCGCAATTTAAAACCGAATGAATATTGTGCACTTATGGGGTATTACGGGTAAATAATATTTACCGAATGAATATTGAGGGAATTAGTGTGGGAGGGGGCATGAATGTGTAAATATTTTAATATTTTGGTCTATTTAGTGTACTTTTCCCATAGCAGAGACCAGTTGATGAAAGATGAACAACTTGTAAACGTCTCCCATACAGGATACATTCCATTTAGATGAAACACATTCAACTAATATCCCACTGACATAAAATGTTACAATTAGTACAGTTTAACCTGCAATACAAGGTTACTTGTCTTATTTTTCAAATTACTAATCCCAAAAATTATGGAAGTAAATACTCCTTAAGACATCTACATCTCTGATATTTACCTAAGATATCTACATCTGGTTTTGTAAAACCAACCTGAAATTCTTCTCCTGTGAGAAAAGGGGACAACAGTAACCTAAACTCCATCTATCAAGGCATGACATCAAAATTGGAACTTGGTGCTCCTTCAGCTTTAAGTCAACTTCTATGATACACAAATGAATACTTATATCAGTTCAGAAATCAAAATTTATTTGACAGTAGCAAAGAAATCTCCTCATGCAGCAAATATTTACCCAGAGTACTTCAGAGACGTCAAACTGGAAAGCACAATATGAAGAAATAAAAACATGAGACCAAGCAGTCTACGCAGTTCTGAAATTTAAAGCTGTAGTGAAAGGAAAACAGTGCAGTATTACCTAATCTAGAAACAGGAAACACTTGGATATCCATAAACAAAAATTTGAAGAACAATCATCCTCATGCATGTCTAGCATTGTTTCCATGAAGCTGAGCAGCTCTTAGACTAGGCTCATCCTGATGTGACATAAAATGCTGGATGTTATTTGTATCCTGTAAATTACAAAACACAAAACTGGAAGATAATAGACAAACCTGCAAACCATACGTGAAACTCTGCTGCCTAAAATCCAAATGCCCCTAAATGAATGGAAGAATAATTTAAACAAAGTCAGGCTCTGAATCATAATTTCTAGCCAAGAATGTTAAGTAGTAGCATAGCATACTAGTCCTGGAATGCTTTGTTGAGACCCGAAAAACACATCATGGCCAGGTGCAATTGTATTGAGTTGTCCCTGCAGCATGATTAGAAGAGATCTCATTCACATGGACTTGTAAAGAAAATCTAACTTAATAGACCAATATCACATACCAGTCCCCGCATATTCTGTTCGTTAACATAATAGCCATCATGGGGAGGTTCCATCAAATTCAACTGTATCTACCAGTGAACACTAATTAGAGATCGTAACAGTAGAAAATCACTAAATTTTACTTGTACTGAGTCGTTCTCTTTTTGCAAGAATAAACAATAATCTGGAACGTGATCTAGGGAAATATTGTAACCTACCAGTCCCTGCACATTCTGATGTGTGCCATAATAGCCATTTAACGTCATTCCACCCACAGTAAGATTATCCTATAACCACAGCAAAGTAAAATTAATATATCACCAAAGTCTCACACGAGCAATATACTGTCACTCAGAACAAAAAGGACATGTGGCAAGTCCCAACATTTCTGAAAGGTTTAAAACTACCCACTGCTTGTAGAAAAAAGATTTATCATATACTGAAAGCATTTCTTATGGAATTGGCTATAGGCAACAAAATAATAAGTACAGTGCTAAGAAACAAACCATTTGTTGCAAGCTGTCTTGAGCTTCAACGATTGCAGCTTCTGGTTGAGAGTGCACCTGAGATACCATTATGTTAATGGTCACGTCAGTGGAGCCAAATTATTACAACAAATTATACTAAAAACAATCAATGATCCTCCTACAACCAACCTTCCGTTTCTTGTTTGTATTTTTCTTCCTACTTGTTTTGGTAGCATGAATTCCTTGAGTATCTTCTTCAAGATCACGAAGTCCAACAGCACTGCTGCTACATTCTGTTAATGCAGAACTTCTATTGTTAACATTCACACAGTTCTTTAAAGCTTCATCTAGGACACGGAAGGCAATGGCATAACTCTCCTCAGATAAAGAACCCTCCTCACCCAGTTCAATTGCCCTTCTACATAGATCATTGTATCTTTGTACCCTGGTTTGAATTCTTTCTGTCCCCTCAAACATTAACTGTCTATTCTTCGCATCTTTGGTCCACCTCTTCAAAATATATTGGGATGGGATGCTTGAAAGACCACACATCTGAAGAACAATCATTGCATGCCTACAGAGGAAACCTTTGTATTCAAATAGAAGGCATGAACAAGAAACATCTGATCTTGCCTCATTCCACACGACCACAAAATTTTCATCTTTCTCGCAGTCGTCAACTCTAAAAGTTACATTTTCCCCATTTTCAGATTCCTTCTTTGGATGACACCCAACTACACCCAATACTTCAACTTGAAATTTCTTAAATATTGCATGTGTATAAATTGTTGACATCTGCTTTTCCCAAGGCGAAGGTGATTTTAAAGCTGGTTGTTTGTGCAATGTATCAAAGTCCGCTACTGCTTCCTCTTCATACCTATTTTGCAGAATCATTCCATATTGTCTCATAAATTCTTTGAGACTGATTTTCTTATGAATGTACTTGTCAAAGAAGGAGCTTATACTCTCCGATCGTTGAGCTGTTGATATTCCAGCCATAAAACTGCCTCCCATGTAAGCTGGAACCCACTTTTTGCGGTCCTCATACAGTGTATGAATCCATTCATTCTCTTGCAGTTCAAATCTGCTGACCATCTTCCACCATCTTAAATCAAATTGTTCATCAGTTACCGACTTAAATATACACTTGCTAAATTTTTCCATGAAATTCTCATGCTGCTTTACGACATGAGCAAGTATTTCCGGAATTCTTTCAAGCACATGCCAAACCGCAAAGAAGTGATGTGAACATGGGAAGGCTTCTTCAATAGCTGCTTTGAGTGACTTATCTTGATCAGTGATTATCACTTTAGGAGCCTGCCCACCCACTGCTCTAAGCCACGTCTTCATCAACCACACAAATGTTGGTTTGGCCTCATCTGCAACAAGTGCACATCCAAGCAACATAGGTTGATAATGATGGTTTACCCCAATAAAAAGAGAAAACGGCATCTTCTCATTGCTTTTCATATAGCTGGTATCAAGGAAAACCACATCACTAAAGCTGACATAGTCTTTCCTACTTTTGGCATCGATCCAGAATAAGTTCCTTAAGTGTTGATCTTCATTAAGATCAATTGCATAAAAGAAATATGGATTCTCTTTCTGGAAATGCATGAAATACTCGAGTATAACTTGAGCATCTCCCTCTTCTAATGACAAGCACCGGCCTTTATCAAACTGGTAATTTAAATCATTAGTCAGCAAGCCAACTTCTTGACTTCCACCACATTGTCTAGACATCTCAACATACATCTTTCTTGTCCGTTCACTAACAGCATGAAGAATATCAATGTTATTTTTCTCTGCAAGTTTAACATTCCTGTGGATTCGGAAATGATAAGCCAAGGCTGGTAAAAGCTCATGATTATGCTCCTTTATAAACTCATGGATATACCATTTTCCATCTCGCTTTCTCTTAACATGCATGCTTGCTTTGCAATCGGTCTTTTTGACACTAGGACGTCTACTACTGCCAGTATCTGATTCTGGAGTCACGCCATATCTAGAACATGCAAATTTAGCATCGATAAATTCTTTTGACTTCTTTGAGCGACGGCTGTTCTTAATCGAGGTTGTGAATCCCATAGACTTGGCATACTCTTGGTAGAATGCATACGCAGCCTCATGGGACTCAAATTCGATCCCATTATGTGGCTCAAAATCTGCATTTTTTTCAACTCCAGTAATACCTCTCTTCGGAGAATGAGAAACTCCACCTTCCCTACTGTGACATGCCTTGTCTACAGCATCAGCCATATCACCAATCAATTGAACACTACTTGCCCGACATCTCCATAATCAACCATGTTTTGGACAACATTTCAGTTCTTTTTGCTTAATCATGTTGTGTGAAAAGTTCTTCAAGAGTTATTTCCATGAGAAATCAATCTTCTCCAACAATAGCTGGAGAGAAGAAAATGTCAATTCAGTACTAAATAATTTCTTTTCTTGTTGATAGATCTGCAGTAAACAATTTAAAGTATGCAAAAGTTTCAAGTAATTCCACTCTTCTTCGTGAAGAAACTTAAAAGCAACGGACTAAAGTTGACCTGAATCTTGTTTACAATCCACAGTTCAGTAGCAGGTTGAACCCCCAAGTCTAGCACCCACAAAGAGCAATGTTTCTACTTTAATCCTAATACCACAATAAGCAAATGAGTTATACTTTATAAAAGTTTGTCTGCAATAGCGTACGAGATGCCTTTTCACTATGCTTAAGCCATGACATTTTGAATTCCAAATGGATATCACATGAAGTGGAGCCAAATAGTAATAATAAACTGCAAAATGTCGAATAGTTTTGTTCAGTGGAGTCATTTCTCTCAACAAAGAAACTTTCAAGCAGCTTAGCCAGAAAAAGACCAGGCTGTTGCCAAATTTACTGAACCACTAAACCATCAGGTCTATCAACGGAAATGTGATTTTATACCACTTACTAATTAATTATAAGAATCACCCTGCTTTCTTGTACCTTCTCAAAAAAAAAAAAGGAACCCTGCTTTCTTGGAATCTCAATCTCAACCGTGATGACACAGAGAAGGGAAAGCAGAGAAGTGAATGGAACTGACAATTTAACAAGTCAAAAATCAAAATTATTCAGGCGGATGCCCAGTAAATATTTCTTTGACATCACTATGGCTGCAGTATTCACCTGTCCATTTTCGAGACTTGAGAAACACAACTCCTCAATGAGATTTACCAGCATAACCCTCACTACTGGATACAGGACAACCCTTTTTTTAAGAAAAAGATAAAATACCCTCCCCCCCCTCCCCCCACACCCCTCCCTGAAAAAAAACCTACCCAAGAGCCTAACAGCGGCTTCCTACTTTGATCACTTGATGACTCGAACCCAACCTTAGGAGGTGAATGGTCCTTACTGTTACTCTATCTCTCCCTTGTCCGGGAGATCAGACAAGTTTAGCAAACCAAACTGCCTCTTTTTTTTCAAATTATGTGATACTATTTAACTGGAATTTAAGAAGGAAGAACTCTTTTGAAACTTGAGGTCTTAAACATGCCATAACATTTTTGTTGCCACAAAAGTTTGTCACTAAGATTAAAATGAGAAGTTTGACCGTGGTGTCCGGGCCAGCTTTCGCGCACCTCGACTAAATCCACGGGATACCTGCCACCTCCACCAGCAACAGGTACCAGGTAACTATGTCCACCAAGGCTAGAACAGATGGGAAGAATCACCTAGTGTTTTTTTGTCTCCACTGGGATTTGAACCTGAGACCTCAGGCCTCAAGGGTCATTAACCCACTTCATTGACCACTAGGCCACATCCTTGGGTGCCAAAAAATGAGAAGTTTAAGTCGAATTGTTTTCAAATTTAGAAAGCGGTCATTCTTTTATGAATGAACTATAAGGGAAAGAGGATCATATAACTTAGAACGGAGGGAGCAGTAACTAAAGAATAGCATGGAGTGCCTTCGACAGAAATACAAAGCAGCAACCATGGCCGTACAGTCATGTGTACAGATATATATAGCTCTTTCAAATGTGAGTAAATTTAACAAAAAAGAACACAACTTGAGAACTTAATCAAGCTGTTCATCTATACGTCACGGAGCTACCAACAATGGTGAAGCCAGGATTTTCTCTAAAGGGGTTCAAAATATGAAGAAGTAAGCACAGGAAGAAGCCAAGGGGATCCAACGTCTATTAAAAATACATAAAAACTATTTCAACCTTGAACGGATGAAACCCCTTGCTCCCAAGGCTCCACCCCTGGCTACCAAGGTTGAACTTCAATACCACCATTTCCAAAAGCACAAAACATCGTGAAAACAGAACAAGACATAAAGGAAAAAAGAAAAACTGAGCAAGGAAAGAATATAGACACAAGGAATAAAGAATTACACAACCTGGGAAAATTGAAGAAATTACCAAACCTGGACAAGGTCAAAACGAGTGCCAATAGAAACTGGGATAACAGGATAAATTAACACACACACACACAAAATTTACAAATAATTAAAATCTCAAAAAAAAAACAAATTTGCTGAAGAAAATTTGGGAAACAGAAAAAACAAATACGAAAACAAGAAACAAATGGTAACGAATTCCAGTATATCAACTGAAAAACAAGAAGAAGAAGAAGAAAGAAGAAGACACACTTAGACTTTTCCTGAGTACATACCGTAGCGATTAACAGTTGGCCGATTATTCCATAAATTAAAGCAAGAAAAAAGAATCAATTGGCGTCATATGAATGTTAGGGTTTAAGGAAAGTGAAATAAAAATCAAAACTTTGGTGAAACTTTCGCTGACCTTACAATGTGATCGAAAAGCTTCTGAGACGAAATTGATGTTAAACTGATTGCTTTGAATCAGAGGAACCCAGGTCTTAGATTCTGAGGGTGTTGCAGTGATTTCTTGTGTTGTACTCGTTAAGCTCCAAGATGTTGTACCTGATTTTTTTTCCCCTCATGTACACGACTAAAATCTTCTACGTAAAAAATTAAAGAGCTCCATCTAATAACTTCTATACTAGATACAATGGCCCGTGTAAGCACGGGCCCAATATATGCTACTTTTTATGTTTCAATACATTATTTATGTTATAGAGTAATATATACACTAGGTTGCACAAAAAAAAGTGGTTTAACACTTGTTTGGATGGTTGTTACCAATTAGGGCTCCTTCCATGTACTAGCTAATTAGAGTGATACAGATATTAATAATGTATTAATCACGAAAAAATTCATGTATTATTTTATATAGATACGAGTTAAGTGTACGTGCTTTGCACCTGTTTATCACGTTATTTAGAGGTGACAATTTTAGCCCATATAAATGAAATGAGTCCATTTAATCCATATTTAATGGCTTGGATCACTCATATTTTAATTGGGTAAATATGAGCTTCAAGCTATTTTAAGAGCCCCTACAAATATAGTCAAAATGGGTCAAATATGGGTATCCATATAGACCCATAATAGATCACTTACTTCTACCCAAATTCTTAATTGTGCTAAAAAATAAAAAATTTAATATTAATTTTTAATTTTTAAAAATATTAATTTATTTTTCAAAATAATTAGAGAGTGGGTGAAGCTGAGATGGAGGGTGTGGGGTGGCAGGAAAAAATAATATTTTTTTAAAAAACATGAAAAAATTTAATTTTTTTAAAAAAACATACAAAAATTTGAGAGTGAATGTGTGGAGGGGGATGCCCGGGGGTGGCGTAGATTTTTTTATTGAAAAACATAAAAAAAAATAATTTGGAAAAGCAAAAAAAAATTAGGAGTGGGTGGGTGGGAGGTGGTGGTGGGGAGGTGGAGGGGGGTAGAATTTTCTTTTTTGAAAAGCGAGGCATTTCGATTTATGGCTTTTGGAGAGAACAAAAAAACATAATATATTAGAGGGGAGCGAGTGGGTGAGGAGGGATACTTTGGGGGGAGTAGAAGGAGTGCGCTCACAATTTTTTATTTTTTTGAAAAACATAATTATTTTTTTTTGGAAAAACATAATTTTTTTTTTTTTTGGAAAAACAAAAAAACAATTAGGGGTGGGGGATGGGTGGAAGATGGTTGGGAGGGGGGGGACCGGGGGTGCCCCGAGGGGAGGGGTTCGGGTAGATTTTTTTTTTAAAAATATAAAAAAATATTTTTTATTGAAAAAACAAACATAAAAATTGGGTGTGGGTGGGTGGAGGGTGGAGGGTGGGAGGGGGTGGAAATGAATGTGAGGCGGGTAGAACTTTTTATTTTTTTCGAAAAACATAAAAAAAATTGTTTGATTTTTATGTGGAATCACTCTTTTATTATATTAGAGTACTAAATAGTTTGATTTAATATCAACGAGTTGATATGCATACAACATATAGAAGACTTAAAATTTTTTGGTTTAAGGAAAGTGGGTTTGAACCATTTTGACCAAATTCATATTTGACCAAATTCATATTTACCCATATGTATATGGGTGGATTGCAATCCAATACATTTTAGCTCAATCCGTATACAATCCATCCAAATCCAATCCAATCCACCCATTTGCCACCCCTAACGTTACTTAATAGTAAATATATATAAAATAAATAAATTATTATGTGTATGTTATATTATTAAATACACTAGATAGATAAATACAACATGAAAATAGTTCAAATATTTAGAACTTTCAACTCAAATAAGGTGAGATTTAATTCTACTTCAGAAAAAATGAATTTGACAATATAATGATCCTCGTGGTCATATTCGCATTTTCGTCTATTTTTATCGTTTTGCTCCTTCTGGTAGCTTCTACACTACTTATGTAACTTGCTAGGATGGGTGACGCGGTTCTTGAGTTGTTTGGTTGGGTTTTAGAAGAGTTTTCCTATTTTGAAACTCTTAAAGTTGAAATGTTTGACTTAGTCAACATTCTGAGTAAACGGACTCGGATGAGAATTTCATCAGCGTTGTTAGCTCCAGAGCATGAATTTTGGGCTAGTGGAACCTTTGGTTTGAGTCCTGAGGCTTTCAGACTCGTTTTGGGTACTTGAGTGATTTTTATGCAAAACCAAGAAAAGTGTTGACTTCGATCAACATTTCATCATGACGACCTCCATTGGTCATTTCGATGATTCCTTTGAGTCCCGAGTGTCATTTTTGGTTGGGTAGTATATTTGGTTTATGTTCACAGGATTCTGAATGAATATCGATGGTCCATTTTAAGTCATTTTTGGACTTGGAATATTGCTAATTTCCAGCTGCTGGTGCAGCTCCTATTCCTTCATCGCGTTCGCGAAGGTCCGACATTTTGACCATCGCGTTAGTGAGGGTCCTTCTGCATTTTCAATGAAGAGTCCGCTGGGATCCGGTCTGGGTCTTTCTTCACATTTTTGAGGAGACCATCGCGATCATAATGGATCTGCGGGATGCGATCTCACGATCGCGATGGGGTCCCCGCATTCGCGATGAGGGGACCCTGGACAGTATAAAAGCTTCCATGTTCGTTGTTATCTCCATTTTTCACGAACTTGGGACCTTGGAGCTTGGGAACTGATTTATTGAACAATTTTCATCACAAATTGTTCTGGTATGATCCTTGCACCTCCCCCATGTATTTTTTCGTGTTTGTTATGTGTATTATCTCTTAAATTCCGTAGAATTCGAACTCTAATTCTTAACATTTTTCCTTTGAGATAGTAACCTTTCGGGGCTGTTTTGGGCTCCGAAATGGCTTTTGTTTGTGCTCAACTTCTGGGCATGGGTTTATTACCATATAGGGAGCATAATTGTGAATTTTATTTTTGATTTCATTAACGGACCTCGAGGGTCAATTTTTTGCTCGATTCCCAGCCTAAATTTTGAATTAGCGACATGGGTGTCATTAGTCCCGTATTGACATGTAAATTATGTTCTTGATAGCGTGGTAATGATCTGAGGCACTACGGAAATAGGAGCTTTTGGGTGACGGTTCGTGGTTCGTCATTCGCCATGAGGTAAGTTATAATTTTCTCTTCTCTGGACATAGATCAGGTAAATGATATATAATGTTGATTACATGTTGGTTAGGGGGATTGCAAGGTAGGATTAGATTTATAGCGAATATATATATATATATATATATATATGGCCTGTCCTTTTTCAGGGGACTTTAGACTAGTATTTCTTTCTTGAGCCTTAGTTTAGATTGTCTGCTATCAATTTGAGATTAGATTATAGAATTATGGATAGCTTAGATATCCTTAGTGTAGGTTGGGGGTAGCATCCTGTGGTAGAGTAGTTTTCTTTCATCTGTTCTTGTTATTATCATTTTATTTATGTATTTCTTTATGATACAAGACTGTGGGTCTGAGGCCGTGGACTTGGACTAATGGACTCCAAGTTAGTGTGATCTTGATATGGAGGGTGATTTTACCCTGTTTGATGTGTACTTATACATATACTTATATTCATATACTTGTGTTGGCACGCATGCATTCATACATACATTCACATGGACTGTGGTATGATCAGGAGTAGAAGTAGCAATTTTTGTTTTAAAGGAAAGGAGCGTACCAAACTTACTAACTTTAAAAGAGGAATTTGTACCATTTTTCTACGGATTTTGGATTACCAAGGGATTTGTACTATTTTACTACTGATTTCTAAACTTTGGAAAGAGGAATTTGTACCATTTTTCAATGGATTTCGGATTACCAAAGGTTTTTACTATTTTACTACTGATTTCTAAACTTCTGAAGAACTGTACAGATTTTCTATTTTAAAAAAAGAAACTGCACCACCTTTATACTCAGTCCGAGGGGCATCCCTTGACCTTTTCTCAGTTTACTTTCTCTGCCCGTTAATAAGGGCTCGTGAGAAAACTTTGAGTTTTGCTTTATTGTGTTGTTGATAAGCCTAAGGGCGGCCTGTGAAAAAACTCTGTGTTTTACTTTTTTGCATTTGTTGATGAGCCTACGGGCGGCCCGTGAGATGACTCAGGGTTTTACTTTCTACATGGACACATATTGCATTGCATTGCATCTTCCCATACTTCATTGTACCATTCATGTAGATATATATGTGTGTACACTCACTGTGCATAGTACTATTTCTATATTTCTTCTAATTTACCCTCAATATGACTAGACTTCTAGGTTGCTTGTACCATTTTGGGATTCTAGGTTGGCTTTTGACATGTTGTTCCTTCTCATTTAATTTATATTGTATATATAGTGAGCTCAGTTGGCCTATGATGCCTACTGAGTACCCCGTATTTTGATACTCATAATCTTTTTTTTAATGTAGTGCCTAGTACAAGTCATCCTTGTTGATTCCCTGCACATTCGTGGACTTTTGCCGATTGGATCGTGGTAAGCTCTTGGCATTCGGAGATTTATTATTTTCCTTCTTGCATCTACTGCCTTTATTTTATACCCTTCAAACAGTTGTATTTTGTATAGCTTTATTCTCTCACTTTTAGAGGCTCTTGTATCGGTAACACCAGGTCCGTGGTTGGTATCTATGTATATTATCTTTCTTCTATTTTTTTAGGCCCACGTTGTATATTTTGTACCTGTTATGTATGTATCTATACATAGTGGATCTTATTTCCGCTTCCCATGTTATCTATTACTAGTCTTTACTTTTAGAATATCTTGGGATTTTGGCTTACCTACTTGGAGGTTATTGTAGGTGCCATCATGACCCGATTTTGGATCGTGAAAGCATAGTGTCAGAGCTTTAGGTTCATCGATCTTACCAGTATAAGAGAAAGTATCTTGTAGAATCTCACGAATCAGTTTGATAACGTTTGTATCCTACATGCGGGAGGCTATAGGGCATTCTTAGGAAAATTCCATCTTTTTGATTCCTTATCGTGGGTCCTTGACACTATCAACTTCTAAACTTCGTTTGTTCCATTCATTCTCAGATGGTTAAGATGAGTACGCCAACGGGTGTGGACGAGGCTCCTGTACCTGTTGCTACAACACCTTCACCAGAGCCAAAAATAGAGATTGAGGGTATACCGCTTCAGCTAGAGGATCTGGGGCCAGCCCATGCTCCAACGGGATTTGTGGCTACGTATGTTCTTCATGAAACCATGGTTAGGACTCCGAGCCTTCTGGAGGGTGTGTCACAAGCAGGGCAGTGCTCGGTATTTTGAGTAGTTCTCTATCAGGGATGAGTTCGCAGATCTTCAATAGGGTTCTATGTTTGTTTCAGAGTACGAGTCGAGGTTTCATGAGCTAACTAGGCACGGTTCTATGACTATGCCAACAAAGCATGAAAGGGTGTAGAGATTTGTCAGGGGGATGATTTCACCGCTCCGTTTGGCGACAAAGAACTTAGTGACAATTGGGTCTACTTTCCTTTAGGTTGTTGATCACGCATGGATGGTGGAGGGGTTATGTCGCGAGGCCTATGGAGGCGGCGACAAAAGGCATCGTTGTTGGGGCAGTTTCAGTGGTTCTTAGTCTAGAGGTAGGGGTTCATATTGTAGAGGTTACCCTCAGCATTTTTAGCCTAGCAGGCCTATTCAGGCAGCGCTACAGATTATAGAGGGTGGTCATCCGGGGAATAGTGGTCAGAGCAGCCAAGGTTCAGGTCAAACTTCTTGAGGTTCGCTTTTTGGGTATTCAGGTCATGGTGGCCAGTCTGGTTCAATATGGTCATAACACCAAGTTGCATTTGGTAGAGGTTGCTACGAGTGTGGTGAGTTGCGACACTTTGCTGGGGATTATCCCACGATCATGCATTACAGGCGATAGATTGGCAGGCTCTAGGCCTCAGGGCTCCCGTGCCACCAGCCAGAGGCGGTGCACATGGTAGTAAGAGTGGTCCCTAGGGTGATAGCGGAGGTCCTCATCCAAGTAGATCGAGTGGCCGAGGCGGACTCAGTCCCTTATTTGCTTTTTCGGGTAGGCCAGAGGTTGAGGCTTCAGATGCCATCATCATAGGTACGATCTTTGTTTATCATCACCCAGCTTCTGTATTATTTGATTTGGATTCTGCATATTCTTATATACCTGCTTACTTTACTTCTCATCTGGGTCTACTATATAAGTATTGTCGGTACTGATGTGTGTAGCTACCCCGTAGGAAGTCCTATTAGTAGTGTATCAGTAGTGTTGCCTATCTTAGGGTATGACATGTGGATAGACCTGGTCACTTTAGATATGGTCAATTTTGGTGTGATTCTAGGCATGGGTTGGTTACCTTATTATCTTGCGGTCTTGGGTTGTTTTGCCAAGGCTGTTACCTTGCATATGCCTGGAATCCCTCCGTTTGTGTGGAAAGGTACCGATAGCTATGTGCCCAAGGGAGTTATATCATTTCTGAGGGCACGGTGGTTGGTAGGCTAAGGGGTGGTTGGATTACCTTGCTTATGTTTGTGATACTCATACCGACGTTCTTTCACTTGAGTTAGTTCCTGTGGTTAGCAAGCATTCAATGTGTTTCCTACTAAGTTACCTGGTTTTCTGTCTGATCGTGACTTTGACTTCGACATTGATGATTGAGCCAGACACTCAGCCCATTTCTATTCCACCATATCGGATGGCACCAGCAGAGTTGAGAGGGCTAGAGAAGCAGCTTCAGGATCTTCTGTGTAAGGGGTGTAACCAACCTAGTGTATCTCCGTGGGGTGCTCCTGTTATGTTTATTAAGGAGAAAGATAACTCCTTGAGTATGTAGCCGATATTAAAGCTTTGTAATTGTCATAGTTATATGCACTGTAATCACAGGTTTTAAGTTGGTTCCCTCGGGCCTTTAGGGCATCAGGTGCCTGTTCATCTCAACGGGATTTGAAGTGTGACAACCGATGGCTGAATAAGGTGACTATAAGGATAATTATCTGTTGTTGTACATTGATGACTTGTTTGGTCAGCTATAGGGTGCGGTAGTATTTTCCTAGGGTTGATTTGAGGTCAGGCTACCACCATTTGAGGATCAGGGCAGCAAATATTCAAAAGACTACCTTTAGGACTAGTTACATCCTCTATGGGTTCCTGGTTATGTCTTTTAGTTTGGCCACTGCCCAGCAGTGTTTGTAGATTTGATGAACCGTGTGTTCAGGGCCTACTTGGATTTGTTTGTCCTTGTGTTCATCAATGATATCTTAGTCGTCTCAGTGAGTAGAGAGGAATATGAGCAACATTGATGGTTAGGTTTCTGACTTTGTGGCTTAGCATGTTACTACAAAGGGTTTGTGGAGGGGTTTTCTTCTATAGCAGCGCCTTTGACTAGATTGACTCAGAAGGATGTATCTTTCTAGTGGTCCAATGAGTGTGAGGCAAGCTCTCTGAAGCTCAAGGCCTTATTAGTTTCAGCTTTATTTTTGGCTCCTCCTGTTGCGGGCCAGAGGTTACGGTCTATTGTGATGGTTCCAAAGTTGGTGGATTGTGTGTTGATGTCGCATGATAGATGCTTTGAGCCAGAAGGCGGTAAGTATGGGGGAGTCTAGTTTTCTAGTGGCAGAGGAGCGACCTTTGGCTTTGGGCATCCAGTCCTTAAGCAACATATTGGATCGACCTTATGTTTCAGAGCCGGGAATATTCTTGCTTGTGTGGAGGCTAGGTCTGTGTTGTTGGAGCATATTCAGGCACAATAGTTCAAGGATGTGAAGGCGAGGATGATTCGGGATAAGTTGTTGTGTGGCAAGGCTAGGAAGACGACCTTAGATCCGGAGGGTGTTTTGAGGATTAAGGGTCGTATCTGTGTTCCTAGAGTTGCAGATTTGATTAGGTTGATTTTGAGAGTGCCCATTGTTTTAGATACTGTAACACCCCGAAGTTCAAACCACCTTTTAAACTTGGAATTATGAAGTTTCTAGGGATCACGGTTAGGATCACTGGTTGTCATTTTGGACTATGACCCCTGTTCTGACTCGTGGTTCGACCATCTACTTTGACTTCCCAAGATCTACGAATGACTTCACCAACACTTGTTTAGAACCATGAGCAGTCCTGTCGTTCGTAGTTTTGATCATCAGAGGATCCTCCATGAAGGGTCTTGAAAACCACGATTCTGTTGACGACCCGTCATTAAGTTCCACAGGCCGTCCAGTTGGTCATGGTTCCTGACTTCGGAAGACCCTCACTTTCCAGGGTCAAAACCATGGGTCACAGGACCGTCCATCATTCCATTTTACGAACCGTCGAGTGACTCGTGGAATAAAAGTTTAGCAAAGTCTCAAAAAAATGGTTTCAGAAACCATGAGTCATTCCACTAGCCGTCGTTTGCTTCCACGGTCTGTAAACCCACCCATGGAACCTGAAGCCGAGTCTTTTTAGCAGTGCTTCAAGCTTATTTCTCAGGGGTATTTTTGTAATTCTCCATACTTTTAACTCCTAAGTTAAGTCATTTTGGGTAATTCTAGAAGGCTTTTAACCCCAATTAGCCTAAGTCTTCTCCCAATCTCTCATTCAAGTTCCAAAAGGGGAAAAGAAACTCGAATCTCCAAAGCTCCAAGCTAGGATTCCACCTTCAAGCCTCCATCCCCAAGCTCTAGGTTAAGGAATCTTCAAGTTCAGGTATCTGGGTATTCAATAATGGATTCCTTTCACCCTTTTGCCCAAAACCCTTGATTTAACATTGGATTTATGAAACTATAAAATTAGGGTTCTTACTCAATTTGTGAAATACTTATGAATTCGATTTAATAGCATTAATTAATGGTTTTTAATCCTTTACCCATGATTTTATATGAGACTCTTCAAGTATTCAAAAACCCATACATTGAGAATGATTTCTAGCATGATTTCACACTATTGTATGTTCTCAAGCAGAATTGGCATGTTTAGATAGCATGACCTCAAGTATTTATGAAATTGAATGTCTAGTTCTTCAATCTATGAATTTTAGAAAAGAGTATATTTGAACTATGGATATGCTAAGCTTTTAAGAATTATGATTTATGAATGGCATGACATAAGATATGTCCATATGCTTTTTGAATAGATTTGACATCAGATACGTCCAGTTGTAGCATCAGATATGCCCAATATATATATGAGGTATAGTATATTTTTGGGAGTAGTCTTTAGCACCGAGTTGGACAGGGTGAGAGTACCTTAAGTCCCAGAACTACGTGCCCCCACAAATTTTTTTAGCCCCTTAGTTGGGCATCAAAATTTGTGATCATGCCAGTAATGCCTCTATACCCTGGCAAGGTATATTGGAGCCTCTTGATGGGGCAGATACATTGGATTCCATGTAGCTCACATGGTCTATGTCGGTGGTGAGAATATCCCACAAAAATGGTTTCAAGCATTTAAATGTATTTGACTCTTTGCTTTCAGATTTCAGACTTTCTATTATTACTTACGATTATAAGTACATTTTCAGCTTATGATATTGCATTGAGTCATTGCATTACAGATTTTACTATTATCATATGATTTTAGCTTCAAGTAAAGTTTTAGGCATGTTTTACTAGGGATTTTGCATATCTCGCATACTCAATACATCCTATAGTACTGACGCATACTTCTTGTGCTGCATCTTATCATGATGCAGATTCAGGCTCTCGATCTCAGATTTGTGGCTAGAGGCTAGTAGGATTTCCATCCCAAAGTTGGTTAGTCCTCATCTTCGAGGACTAGTATTAATTTAGCTATCGTATTATTTTTCTTTCAGTACTTAGAGTTAGCTGGGGTCTTGTCCCAGCAACTCATTATGTCAGTTTAGAGGGTTTTCAGGCATAGCCAGATATTAAGTATTTATGGTTCAGATCTCAATATTCTTAGACCATAATCTATATGATGATTTAGTTGCGCATCACTTCAGTTTATTGCTTCCGCTAAGATTATCTCTATTATGTTCGAGTCATGCTAAGACCAAAGGTTAACTTGGGATCACTTGTGGTCTCAGGTCCTGTGTTACGTTTAAGGGTAGCCTCGGGGTGTGACAAACTTGATATCAAAGCATCAGGTTCAAGAGTCCTAGGGTGTTTGAAAGTCGCATCAAGTAGAGTCTCTTTCATGGGTGTAAGGCGCGCCACACTTATGAAAGGGAGGCTATGAGATGTTTTAGAAAAAACTTAACTTCTTTCATGATCAATATCGTGCGGTGGAGTTTAACTCTATTACTCCTCTAATCCAATCTTTATGCATTTCAGAGTATGCCTCCGCACTGGGTCATGTCTCTTTGCCAAGCCAATGCTCGAAATGCTAATCCTCCAATTCCAGACCACGAGGTTACAAATGTGGAGTTCAGGAATGCCATTCAAATGTTAGCACATGCAATGGCCAATCAGGCCAATCAACAAGCACCTGTTCCTGTTAACCCTCATAGTGGGGTAGTTGCTGCCAGAGTTTGAGACTTCATTCGTATGAACCCGCTAGAGTTTTGGGGGTCTAAGGTTAGTGAGGATCCGCATAATTTCATGGATGAAGTGAAAAAGATTTTGGAGGTGATGCAGGTTGCTGGTATGGATGGTGTTGAGCTAGCTTCCTATCAGCTCAAGGATGTAGCTCACATCTGGTATACTTAGTGGAAGGATGCTAGGGGTGGAGATGCAATCCCTATGACTTGGGAGTGCTTTGAGAGAGCATTTCTTGACCGGTTCTTCCTTAGGGAGTTGAGGGAGGCTAAGGCCAAAGAGTTTATGAATTTGAGGCAAGGATCTATGTCGGTTCACGAGTATGGGTTGAGTTTCACTCAGCTGTCTCGATATGCTCCTTCTATGGTGGCCAATCCAAGGGATCAGATGATCAAGTTCATTTATGGGGTATCCGACTTGGTGAAAAAAAAGTGCAGGGCCGCTATTCTATTGGGGGACATTAATATCTCTAGGCTTATGACTCATGCTTAGCAGATTGAGGGAGATAAGTTGACAGAAAAGGCAAGGGAGAACAAGAGGGCCAGACCGAAGAGTTCGGGTTTTAGTCATCAGATGTCTGGAGGTGGACACCATTATTTATTTCAGAAGAGGTCATCATAGCCCGTACCTTCATAATCTACTGCTCCTACTCAGGACCCAAGGCCTAGGCATAATCAGGAAAGTAGAGGATCAGGTTCTCATTCGCAGGGGAGTGTTGCAAAAGGGACTCACTACCCTAGTTGCAACAAGTGTGGTAAGAGTCACCCTGGTGAGTATCTTACTGGCAGAGAGAGATGTTTTGGGTGTGAACAGATTGGTCCTAGGATCAGGGATTGCCCTTCAGCTAAGATGGGAAGTGGAGGTGGCAGGACACAGTCTACTTCAGTAGCCCAGCAGGATACCACTTCTGGCACTGGTGGCGGTCAGCACCAAAATTGCCTTTATGCTATGTCATCCCGCCAAGATCAGGAGAGTTCCCCAGATGTAGTCACTGGTATGTTGAAAATTTTCTCTCTCGATGTTTATGCTTTGTTAGACCTCAAAGATTCTTTGGCTTTTGTGATCGCTGAGGTTTCTTGTAAGTTTGGAGTCAGTCCAGAACAACTCCTAGATCCCTTTCATGTTTCCACTCCAGTTGGTGAGTAAGTCCTAGCCCAGAGGGTATATAGATATTGCCCTATCTCTGTCCTTCATAGAGTCACCTCAACGGATCTAGTAGAGTTAGATATGATGGATTTTGATGTTATTCTTTGTATGGATTGGTTACATGCATGTTATGCCTCAGTTGATTGCTGAACCTGAATAGTCAGCTTTAAGTGGCCAAATAAACCTATCTTAGAGTGGCAGGGTAGTCCTCCATCCTCTAAAAGTCATTTCATATCTTATCTAAAGGCTAGAAAAATGATCTCTAAGGGTTATGTCTATCATATAGTTTGGGTTATGGATTTAGAGTCTGAAACCCCATCTCTCTAGTCAGTTCCTGTTGCAAATGAATTCCCTAAAGTGTTCATCGAGGATCTGCCCGGAGTCCCTCTCGAGTGAGGGATTGACTTTGAGATAGACCTTCTCCCAGATACGCAACCTATATCTATTCCTCCTTACAGAATGGCTCCAGTGGAGCTTAAGGAATTGAAAGAGCAGTTGAAAGACCTTTTAGATAAGGTTTTATCAGCCTATCATCTCTCCATGGGGTGCTCCAGTCCTATTCGTGCAAAATAAAGATGGTTCCCTTAGAATATGTCTGGACTACCGTCAGTTGAACAAGGTCACAATCAATAATAAGTATCCCATTCCTATAATTGATGACTTGTTTAACCAGCTTCAGTATAACGACCAGGTTCATCATTATGGGTAAACCTTTCATGCCAAGTTTAGAGTTAGAAAACTTTTAGGTTTAGGAGTTGAAAATTCTAGGCTAGGCAAGTTTCGATCGGTTTTGGAGTGAGATATGGTCTAGGAAAATCTGGGTGAGGATTGGGTAACGTGTCTTGTATTGAGCTAGTTTTTCTTGTAGCTAAGACATAGAGGAGTTTGAGGGACTTTTTTGGAAGTGAATTCGGATAAATGAAACTCTCGGTATTGAGGTTGACGTGAAAGGGTTATTTCGGGGCATCGGGGATTCAAGGTGTGTTGTAAAATGGGGCTTTTGGGGAACTTTATGACTTTCTATCTCGTGGAAGTTGATACATCTCTATCATAACCTTCGCTATAGCGAAGAAATTACCGCTATAGCAGAAGTTAACGGCGGTTAGCCTCTGCCATAGCGATCGGCTCCGCTACGATGGTATCACTATAGCAGAGTGCAAACCGCTATAGCAAACTAAGTCGGGATTTATGCAGAAAACTTCTTCAAAACGTTTAATTTTTCCTCAACTGCATTTTGGAGAAGGGCAGAGCAATTTTAGCTAAACTTACTCCGTTTTGCATCATTTTTCATCCCGAAGGTAAGGATTCTACTCTCCCTACTTAGTACTTTAATTCCTACAGAGTAGAATTTCTAGTTGTGTGCTTGGGGGAAGGTTTGGATTGGCATAGGAATGGTGGAATCCGGGGAAAAATGGAATTCTAGCGCATAGTAGTTCTTGGGTCTTGATATTATTGTTGGGTTATGATCAATTAGCCATAATTCTCTAAATGTATCAATAAAAATGATAGACTTAGGTGAATTAATGGTGGGAAAGCCTGATAATGGGTGGAATGATCATGGTTTGGCCTGGGTATTGGGATTTTTCATAATCTGGAAGTTTTAAACCAGTAAATTGACTGTAGTTATTGTATGTTGTTTTAGACCAAGAATGAGCAAGAGCTTCGGGAAATGGAAAGGCTCCAATTCAATAGAGCTGTTGAATAATTCGAGTAGGTGATGGTTGTTGTTTTCCAATATACAATATGTGTTCATGTACTAATGCTTAGTGTTTTATGAGTTGCATGCTTAGGGAATAGTTTATGAATGTCTAACTTTCTGGTTATCAGTCTTGTGAAATGAACTAGGTGTTGTTGCTTGTTGGTTTACAGGTGCGCTTTTATTCATTGTTGTTGTTGACTATTGGATTGTGTGACATTTGGTTGGCTTGGGTACCACGCCTGGTACAAGTTACTTATCAGTTGGCTCGGGTACCACGCCTGGTATAGGTTACTTATAAATTGGCTCGGGTACCACGCCTGGTATAGGATACTTATTGGTTGACTCGGGTACCACGCTTGGTACATGTTTGATAATGGTTGGTCCAGGTACCATGCTTGGTACGGGTTTGATTTATTACATTGATTGTATTTATCGATGGTTTCATGAGTGGACTGGGTTGTATTCTTGAATTGTGATTATTGCATATGGTCTTTGAGAGTCCCGGTGATTATATTAAATTTGAGGTTGGTCTTGGTGTAGACCGGGATTGCATGTTTAACACTTAGGTGGTGTTAGGGGAATCCCTGGGTAGGTCCGAACTATGTAGAAAGGTTATATATGTTGTTGTCATTGAGTGTGTCAATGGTGGTTGTTTGGTTACATGTGGTTGATAAGCTAAGGAAGAGACATGTAGTCTGGTTATATTCTTGGCTTGTTTACATGTTTACTTTGCTTTACTCGGTGTTGGTTACTGTTCATATCTTGTCTATTTGGAACTGGTTGATGATCCTACCAGTACATTGTTGTTGTGTACTGATTCTGCACCTGCGTTTCTTTTTTGAGTACAGTCAATCTTTTGGGGGCTGACGCGTGACCTCACTTGTAGTCCCAGCATTTCCATATCTCAAGGGTGAGCTGCTTTGGTTGAGCTACCTTGTGTTCTTCTTTTTGTTGTAGCCCAATTGTTTTGGGCTTAAGCTCTTGCTTATTTGGGGTTGCATCCCCGTATTCTAGACATTGGTAGATTGTTTTGGTACGATGACCTTCAGGTTCTAGGGAGGCTTTTTCATAGATTTCTATTATTTAGTATTTGAGACGTTAAATGTTAGTTTACTTATGCAAACTGGTTTTGAGCTATTAGATTTTGCTAAGTGTTGGCTCAGTATTGGTCCGCTTACCTGGGGTATTGGGTGGGTGCTACTCACAACGGTCCGAGTTGTGACAAAGATGATATCAGAGCTCTAGGTTTGTTGAACTCACTGTACCAAAATTGGTCTAGTAGTGTCTTGCGGAACGATACGAAGATGTCTGTACTTTTATTTGATAGGCTATAGGACTTTAGGAAAACTATCTCTTCCTTCTTCCTTCGTGCTATAACTTTATTCCAATTGGTATCTGGTGATACAAATTATATCTGACTCTTTCACTCTTCTGTCTGCAAATGGTTAATACGAGGAACAATGGAGCAAGAGCAGCAGTCCTAACAGTGGGCCCAACTGTCAGGGGTAAGGGAATGGGCAGGGGCAGGGGCCGAGGTAGAGCAGCACCCGCCAGGGGTGGAGCTTAAGCGTCTATAGGAGTCCCTCCCCCATCTCAGGATCAGGTCGAAGAGGAAGTTGAGGTTGCTGTTGAGGAGGGCGCAGAGCAAGCAGAGGCGGCACTGGCTGAAGGTGAAGGCCTTCCCCCTATGACGCCCAAAGCATTTTAGCAAGTATGGAGTTTTCTGAGTGGGTTGGTAGGTGTTGGAGCCATCCCCAAGGGTAATGCAGATCAGGTTCTGGGCACCCAACCAACGGTGACTACATCTCCTAGGATGGATGCAGTGTCGGGCACAGACGACTTCTTCAGGCCAATGCTAGGTCCGGTTATGTCAAGGAATAAGCACGAGATACTGACTAAATTCCTTAAGATGAAACCTTCTACGTTTTAGGGTACTAAGAAGGAAGATGATTAAGAGTTCATTTTAGAGTGTTATGAGAGGCTGCACAAGCTGGGCATTGTGTAGTAGCATGGGGTTGAGTTCATCACTTTTCAGCTGCAGGGTGATGCTAAACAATTGGAGGTCCCATGTGGAATGTCGGTCAACTGTTTTGCCTCCATTGGCTTGGATAGAGTTTCATGCTCTCTTCTTGGAGAAGTATGTTCCCTGTACCTTGAGGGATTGCAAAAAAGACGAGTTTCTGGCTCTGGAGTAGGGTAGTATGTCAGTTTTAGCATATGAGGCCAAGTTGCATGCCTTGTCCCATTTTGCTACTCAGTTGTTTGGCACCGAAGATGAGAGGATTCGGTTGTTTGTGAAAGGTTTGAATACTAAATTGTAGGTGTTGTCAGTGCACATGAGTTCAGTAAGGAAGAGCTTCAATGAGGTCAGAGACTCTGTGAAGAAATTGGAAGGGGTTAAGCAGGTCGGGAAAGCTTAAGTGTTAGCCAAGAGGTCCTGAAATGATGGGAATTTCAGTGGTTCATACTCCAAGGGCCACAATTAGCAGGTGTACTTTCCCCATCCTATTCAGTCAGCTTTGCTAGCTGCCACAGGTGGACGTCCGGGAGTTAGCTAGCAGTTCTCAGCTCTTAGAGGCCAGGGAGCTTCCTACACATCCACCAGTAGGTCTACACTTGATCGTGGGGGTTTCTAGTGTGGTGATTTGGGCCACTTTAAGAGGGAGTTCCCTCATAGACAGACGGGTAATCAGGTTCAGCAGCAGTCCAAGGCTGTGGTTCCAGCAGGTAGAGGTGGCTATGCTAGAGGTCGTCCAAAGGGTGGCGAGGTAACTTTTAGGTAGGTTGGGAAGATAGGGGTAATGGTGGCGCAAGCGGGGGAGTGGTGCAGCCGGCCAGAGAAGTTGATCGGATTGATGACTGGGTTCACTGTTACACTTTTCCAGGAAAGTCTGAGGCTGAGGCATTAAACGCGGTGATCACAGGTACACTTCTTATCTGTGATAGGATGGCTTCTATAACTTTTGACCCAGGTTCTACATGCTCTTATATTTCTGTGAAGTTTGTTTTGGGTCTGGATTTGATTTGTGATATCCTTAATTCCCCTATCACGGTTTCCACCCCGGTTGGAGAGTGTGATAGTGACTCATGTGTATCGTACTTGTTCTGTGGTATTTGTGGGGTTACAGACTTGGGTAGATTTTGTTATCCTGGACATGATAGATTTTGATGTTATGTTAGGGATGACCTGGTAGTCTCCTTATCATGCAATATTGAATTGTAACGCTAAGACTGTGGCTCTAGAAATTTTGGGTAAGGATAGGCTAGAGTGGGAAGGGTTTTACAAGCCTAAGTTGGCTAAAATCATATCCTTTGTTCAAACTAAGAAGCTAGTTGGGAGAGGGTGTTTGGCTTTCTTGGCTCATCTCCAGGATGATAGTGTGGAGTCCCCATCGATTGAGTCAGTTCCAGTTGTTTAAGAGTTTTAGGAGGTGTTTCTGGCAGATTTTCCTGGTGTGCCTACGGACAGAGACATTGATATTTGTATTGACTTGGAGCCGGGCGCTGACCAAATTTCCATTCCTTCTTATTGTATGGCTCTGGCTTAAGAGTCAGCTTCAGGAACTCTTAGACAAGGGTTTTATCCATCCCAGTGCTTCACCTTGGGGTGCTTCGGTGCTATTTGTGAAAAAAGAAGGATGGTAGTATGCGTATGTGCATAGACTACATGTAGTTGAACAAGGTTACCATCCGAAACTAGTATCCTTTAACCCATATAGATGATCTCTTTGACCAGTTACAGGGTACGTCTGTGTTTTCAAAAATTGACTTAAGGGCAGGGTATCATCAATTAAAGATTAGGCCCGAGGACATTCGTAAGATTGCTTTTTAAACTCGATACGGGCATTATAAGTTTCTAGAGATGTCGTTTGGGTTGACCAACGTGCCGGCAATATTAATGAGTTTGATGAATGGGGTATTTAAGGATTACCTAGGTTCATTCATCATTGTGTTTATAGATGACATCTTGATCTACTCCAAGAGTAGGGAGGAGCATGCTGAGCATCTCCACATTGTGTTGGATATTTTGAGGCACCAGAAGCTATATGCAAAATTTTCTAAGTGTGAATTTTGGTAAACTTTAGTCGCTTTCTTTGGGAATGTAGTGTCAGAAAAGGGACTGATGGTGGATCCCCGGAAGATTGAGGCAATTAAGAGTTAGGTCCGGCCTAGCTCTGTGACTGAGGTGAGGAGTTTTATGGGGCTTGCAGGCTACTATCACAGATTTGTCAAGGATTTTGCATCTATCGCTACTCACTTGACAAGGTTGACTCAGAAAGAGGTACCGTTTGTGTAGTCCGACAAGTGTGAGCAGAGCTTCCAAAAGCTCAAGACACTTCTTACCACAACTCCCATTCTGTCACTGCCGGTTGAAGGTAAGAATTTTATTGTATATTGTGATGCTTCACATTCGGGTTTGGGTGCTGTGTTAATGCAGGACATGAATGTTATAGCATAAGCCTCTAGGTAGTTGAAGGCCCATGAGAGAAATTATCCAACCCACGACTTGGAGTTGGCAGCGGTGGTTTTTACACTCAAGATTTGGAGACACTACTTCTATAGTGTCAAGTGTGAAGTGTTTCACCGATCATCACTGTCGCATTAAGTAAGTAGTTGGAGGAAATCAAGACGCATCCACTTCGTCATCTCAGTCTCTTTTTGTGTCTGTAGCATGTATTTACTCAGAAGGACTTGAATCTGAGGAAGAGGAGGTGGATAAAGTTGTTGAAAGATTATGATATGACCATCCAGTATCATCCGGGTAAGGGTAATGTGGTGGCAGACGCATTGAGCCGGAAGACCATCAGCATGTGTAGTTTGGCTTGTTTGGGGGTGTCTAAACGACCATTGGCAAGAGATTCAGGCTTTAGAATCTAAGTTCATGCAACTAGGCATCTCAGAACAGTGTGGAGTATTGGCCAGTATTAAGGTCAAGTCAACATTCATTGAAGAGATAAAGGCCAAGCAGTTCCAGGATTCACAATTGAGCAAGCTTCGAAGCAAGGTAGTGTCGGTAGAGTCTTGGGATGCCACGTTGGGCGTTGATGGGGTGATGAGCTTTAAAAGGAGGATGTGTGTTCCTCGGGTTGATGACATAATTCAGAAGGTGTTGGTAGAAGCTCATGGTTCATGGTATTCAATTCATCCGGGCATAACCAAAATGTACAGGGACTTGAAGCAGCTTTATTGGTGGCCTGGGATGAAGAGGGACATAACTGATTTTGTGTCCAAGTGTCAGAAGTGTCAGCAGGTCAAGTATGAGCACCAAAGGCCTGCAGGACTACTTCAGAGAATGCCCATTGTCGAGTGGAAGTGGAATGGATAGCCATGGATTTTGTGGTGGGACTTCACAAGACTTTGGGAAAGTGCGACTCAATTTGGGTCATTGTGGACAGGCTGACCAAGTTAGCTCATTTCAATCCAGTCAGAGTGGACTATAACTCGCAGCAGTTGGCTAAATTGTATGTTAAGGAAATTGTGAGACTGCACGGGGTGCCACTCCCAATCATTTCAGACAGGGGTACGCAGTTTACTTTTAAGTTCTGGGGTATGTTACATGAAGAGTTAGGCACTCAACTCACTTTCAGCACATCATTCCATCCTCAGATAGATGGTCAGTCGGAGCAGACAATCCGGGTATTGGAGGACATGCTGAGAGAATGTGTGATTGACTTTGGGGGTCATTGGGACTAGTTTCTACCATTATGTGAGTTCTTATATGACAAAAACTACCACTCCAGTATTGACAGGGCGCCATTCGAGGCATTGTATATGAGGAGTTGTAAATCACCTATAGGGTGGTTTGAGGCAGGCGATGTGAAGCCTCTGGGTGTAGACTTGGTAAGGAAAGCGTAGGAAAAAGTAAGAGGTATTCAGACTAAGTTGCTAGTAGTCCAGAGAAGGCAGAAGGAGTATGCAGATCGCAAGGTAAGAGACATAGACTTTCAGGTTAGTGAGAGGGTATTATTGAAGGTGTCACCAATGAAGGAAGTTATGTATTTTGGTAAGAATGGCAAGCTCAACCCTCGGTTTATCGATCCATTTAAAGTTCTCAAAATTTTAGGGCCAGTGGCTTACAGGCTAGGACTGCCACCCAGTTTATCAGGAGTCGATCCAGTCTTCCATGTATCCATGTTAAAGTGGTACCATGGGGATGGGGAATACATTATTATGAAGTATTACTAGATAAGGATCTTCAATATGAAGAGGAACCAGTTGTGATTCTTGACTGAGATGTCCAGAAATTGAGGACAAAGGTGATCAATATGGTAAAAGTTCAATGGAAGCATCGTCCAATTGAGGAAACCACTTGGGAAATCGAGAAGGACATGCAAGACAAGTACCCTCACTTGTTTGAGGATTCAGGTATTACACTTTCCCTCTTTTATTTTTGTATTTTTGGGTTTGATCTTTCAGTGATGAATGATGGGTAAATTGGTATCTGTTGTAATGACCGAATTCATCGTTACGGGTAAACCTTTCATGCCAAGGTTAGAGTTAGAAAACTTTCGGGTTTGAGAGTTGAAAATTTTGGGCTAGGCTAGTTTGGCTAGTTTTGGAGTGAGATATGGTCTAGGGCAATTTAGGTGAGGATTGGGTAATGTTTCTTGTATTGAGCTAGTTTTACTTGTAGCTAAGACATAGATGAGTTCGGGGAACTTTTTAGAAATAAATTCAAGTAAGTGGAACTCCAGGTATCGAGGTTGACATGAAAGGGTTGTTCTGGGGCATCAGGGATACAAGGTGTGTTGTAAAATGGGCACTTTTGGGAAACTTTATGACTTTCTGTCCCGTGTCAACCGCTATAGCAGTTAACACATTTCTATCGCGAGCTCTGTTATAGCAGAGAAATTACCGTTGTAGCAGAAGTCAACGGCGGTTCGCCTCCGCTATAGCGGTCAGCTCCGCTATGGCAGTACTGCTATAGTGGAGTGCGAACTGCTATAGCAGACTAAGTCAGGATTTATGCATAAAACTTCCCCAAAACATTTAGTTTTGCCTCAACTGCATTTTGGAGAAGGGCAGGGCGATTTTAGGTGAACTTACTCCATTTTGCATCATTTTTCATCCCTAAGGTAAGGATTCTACTCCCCCAACTTAGTACTTTAATTCCTATGGAGTAGAATTGCTAGTTGTGGGCTTGGGGGAAGGTTTGTATTGACCTAGGAATGATGGAATCCGGGGAAAAATGGAATTCTAGGGCGTAGTAGTTCTTGGGTCTTGATATTATTATTGGATTATGATCAATTAGCCATAATTCTCTAAATGTATCCGTAAAAATGATAGACTTAAGTGAATTAATGGTAGGAAAGCTTGGGAATGGGTGGAACGATCTTGGTTTAGCTTGGGGATTGGGTTTTTGTATAATCTGGATATATTAGACCAGTAAATTGACTGTAGTTATTGTATGTTGTTTTAGAAGGAGAACAAGCAAGAGCTTCGAGAAACAGGAAGGCTCTAGTTCAATAGAGTTGTTGAATAATTTAAGGTAGGTGATAATTGTTATTTTCCAATATGCAATATGTGTTCATGCATTAATGCTTAGTATTGTATGAGTTGTAAGCTTAGGGAATGGTTTATGAATGTATAACTATCTGGTTATCAGTCTTGTGAAATAAACTATGTGTTGTTGCTTGTTGTTTTACAAGTGTGCTTTTGTTCATTGTTGTTGTTGACTGTTGGATTGTGTGACATTTGGTTGGCTCGGGTACCACGCCTGGTACAAGTTACTTATCGGTTGGCTCGGGTATCACGCCTGGTACATGTTACTTATTAATTGGCTCGGGTGCCACGCCTGGTATAGTATACTTATCGGTTGGCTCGGGTACCATGCCTAGTACATCTTTGATAATGGTTGGCTCGGATACCACGCCTGGTACGAGTTTGATTTATTACATTGATTGTATTTATTGATGGTTCCATGAGTGGACTGGGTTGTATTCTTGAATTATGATTATTGCGTATGGTCGATGAGAGGCCAGGGGATTATATTGAATTTGAGGTTGGTCTTGGTGTAGACTGGGGTTGCTTGTTTAACACTTAAGTGGTGTTAGGAGGATCCCGGGGTAGGTCTGGACTATGTGGAAAGGTTGCATATGTTGTTGTAATTGAGTGTGTTAATGGTGGTTGTTTGGTTACATGTGGTTGATAAGCTAAGGAAGAGACTTGTAGTTTGGTTATATTCTTGGCTTGTTTACATGTTTACTTTGCTTTTCTCAAGGTTGGTTACTATTCATATCTTGTCTATTTGGAACTGGCTGATGATCCTACCAGTACACGGTGGTTGTGTACTGATTTTGCACTGTCATTTTTTTTTGTGAGTACAGGCAATCTTTTGGTGGCTGATGCAACCTCACTTTTAGTCCAAGCATTTCCAGATCTCAAGGGAGACCTTACAGGCAATGTTCCGGTGGTTTTTGCTTTGAAGATTTGGAGGAACTACTTGTATGGTTTCAATGTGGATGTGTTTACCGAACATAAGAGCCTCCAATATCTGTTCACTTAAAAGGAATTGAATCTTCGTCAAAAGAGATGGCTTGAGCTTCTTAAGGAATACGATATGAGTGTGATTTACCATCCGGAAAGGCCAATGTAGTGGCTGATGCACTTAGTAGGCCATCTATGGGTAGTGTGTCATTAGTTGAGTACGGAAGAAAGGAGTTGGTAAGGATGTTCATAGGCTTACTCGATTGGGAATTCGTTTTATAGATTCAGCGGATGGTGTTGTTATTATTCAGAATGGGTCCAAATCATCTTTGGTAGTTGAGGTAAAGGAAAAGCAAGACAGTGATCCTATTTTTCATCAATTGAAGGGTTCAGTTGATCAGCAGAGGGTTGAGGTTTTCTCCCAAGGGGGAGATGGTGTGCTCCGATATCAGGGACAATTGTGTGTTCCTCATATAGATGGGTTGAGATAAAAGATTTTGACAGAGGTTTATAGCTCTAAATATTTTATCCACCCCGGTGCCACTAATATGTGCCGTGACCTACGGAAAGTCTATTGGTGGAATGGAATGAAGAGGGACATAGTAGATTTTTTGGCTAAGTGCCCTAACTGTCAACAAGTGAAGGTAGAACATCAGCAACCAGGTGGTATGACTCAGGATATTGACCTTCCTACTTGGAACTAGGAAGTGATTAATATGGACTTCATTAGAGGCTTACCTCATACTCGCAGACATCATGATTCTATTTGGGTGATTGTCTATAGGATGACTAAGTCAGCCCACTTCTTGTCCGTCAAGACTACTGATTCAATAGAGGATTATGCTAGACTTTACATATGTAAGATAGTCAGATTTCATGGAGTTCCATTGTCTATCATCTCAGATAGGGGTACTCAGTTTAAATCCCAGTTTTGGAGGTCGTTTCAGAAGGGCCTTGGTACTCATGTTAATCTTAGAACAACTTTTCACCTGCAGATAGATGGTCAGGCAAATCATACTATTCAAACTTTAGAGGATATGTTGAGAGCTTGTGTGATTGGTTTCAAAGGTAATTGGGATGATCACTTACCTCTTATTGAGTTTGCCTACAACAACAACTTTCATTCTAGCATTTATATGTCTCCCTATGAGGCACTTTATGAGCAGAGGTTCAGATCTCCTATTGGTTTGTTTGAGGTAGGTGAAGTGGCCTTGATAGGTCTAGATTTGGTTCATGAGACTTTGGAGAAAGTTCAGCTTATTTAGGGAGAGGTTGAAGATCGCTCAGAGTTAACAGAAATCATACGCAGATGTAAGGAGAAAAGACTTAGAGTTTGAGGTGGATGATTGGGTGTTCTTGAAAGTGTGATAACGCTCAAGTAACACTCTCCATACGGAGGTGAAGGTGACCGTTAAGCAAAACAAAATTTACAATTCCCTATGGGAATCGGGGTTGATCCCACAGAGAAATGGTAGATTTACCTACAAGATTGTCGTATATCAATCACCAATAAAGTCAATGTTCAAACAACAATAAAAGTAAAAAGGGGGGAAATTAGGGAATTGAGAAATCTGTCACAATTTTCAATTCAACTTAAAGACGTAAAGTAAACACGAATTTGTATCAAGAGAAAGGACGACTAGGAGTATGTTTCCAATGGGACTTAAGCATGGGTTAAAGTACTTACTTAATTGTTCAAATGCTCGTTAAATGACATAGATAGCATTGGTTTTAATTATAAAAATCATTCGATCCAACAATCATATTTTCGATGGTCTTTGTTCAAGCACTATGGTTTCAACAATAACCAGTCAATTTTAGGCTTGGGAAAGTCACACTATTTCTAGCTTAGACTCTTAAATGGGTGTTTCCGATAATTGAACTTATCTGGGCCACTTTATGAGGGAGTGCCCTCACAGGCAGACGGGTAATTAGGCTCAGCAGCAGTCCAAGGCTGTGGTTCTAGCAGGTAGAGGTGGCTATGCTAGAGGTCATCCAAATGGTGGGCGAGGTAACTTTCAAGGAGGTTTGGGAGACAGGGGTAACAGTGGAGCAGGTAGAGGAGTGGTGCAGTCGGCCATTGAAGTTGCTCAGATTGATAACCGGGCTCGCTTTTATGCTTTTCCAGGGAAGTTTGAGGCTGAGGTGTCAGATGCAGTGATTACAGGTACAATTCTTGTCTGTGATGGGATGGCTTCTGTACTTTTTGACTCAGGTTCTACATACTCTTATGTTTTTGTGAAGTTTGCTTTGGGTTTGTATTTGATTTGTGATATCCTTGATTCCCCTATCCATGTTTTCACCCTGATTGGAGAGTTTGTGATAGTGACTCATGTGTATCATACTTGTTCTGTGGTGTTTGTGGGGTTGTAGACTTTGGTAGATTTGGTTATCCGGGAATGTTAGATTTTTATGTTATCTTGGGCATGACCTGGTTGTTTCCTTATCATGCAGTATTGAATTATAACGCTAAGGCTGTGGCTCTAGAAATTCTTGGTAAGGATAGACTAGAGTTGAAAGGGTACATGCCTAAGTCGGCTAAAATCATATTCTTTATTCAGGCTAAAAAGCTAGTGGGGTGAGGGTGTTTGGCATTCTTGGTTCATCTCTGGCATGATAGTGTGGGGTTCCCATCAATTGAGTCAGTTCCAATTGTTTTGGAGTTTCAGAAGGTGTTTCCGGCCGATTTCCCTGGTGTGCCTCCGGACAGAGACATTGATTTTTGTATCGCTTGGACCTGGGTTGTAACACCCCGTACCTTTCAAAACCTATATGTCTAAGTTAACATCGACAAAGGTACTTGAGCTCGAGATTGTGAAGGGGTACTTTGGCCTACAATTTGAAATGGTCAAATGTATATAAGTGTTAAGTTAAAGTATAAGGATGAGGGTTTTGAAAATGAGATAAAACAAGTGAGGTGCTTGCTTGACTTATCTAAGCTCTTAGGTGACAAGTAGGTGCATCACCTACCTACACTAACAAACTAAGTTCCGAGGGCCGATTGCAGGCAGCAACACCATGGATTATTAGTCCTAATTGTAGCCCAAATGAAGCTTAATGTTGGCCCATCAAAGTACAATCAAATCTGACCCAAACAACTACAAAAGGTAGCCACCAATGTTGACCACATTTTGACCCAAGAGAAGCCAAAAATCAGCCACAAAACTTAACCCTTTTGAGGCCCAAGCAAAGGGTAATTTTGGCCCAAGTTTCTTGACCCATTTTTGCCCAAATATACTCAAAAAAGTCGGCCAAAAAGGTCCCCTTATATATACCTTTTGTTGATCAATGTTGATCACAAAAATCTGGAAAAATTCTCTCTTATCTTCTTTCCTCTTGGCAGCCCCTCTCTCCCTTTAGGATTCTAAAAAGATCAAGATCCATTCAAGCTTAAGGTGATTTAAACAACTTATTATCTTGGTACTAATCTACTACATATATCTAGGATATCCTATGGTAAGAAATAAATGAACTATGGCAGCCCCTTCCTTAAGGTTTGACAGTTAGAAGTTATGTAACAATTAAGAGATTTCTTCTTCTCTTATTGGTGTATGTGTAGGGGGTACTTAAGCTTTGCAAGGTATTAATAAAAAGAGGATAAAAACACTCCTTCAAGTGTGGTAAGTACTCTGCCTATAACCATCTTTTTGGATTGAAGTTCGGATGGACAAATGTTGTTGAATTGTTGTTAAGAACTCACAGGACGGTGATCGGAAGCCGTGGGTTCAATGTATTGCTATTTTATTTCGCTCTGGTGAGTTGTGTAAGGGATGGTTGATGTGTTTTGTATTCTTGGATGCAGTAGGTTTGTGTGTGTGTGATGTGTACTGAAATGGGGGAGAAAGGTGTGACGATACACCCTTTAATTAATTCCCAATACGTAAATCTGCTCGGGAAATGTTTAACTACTATTTTGGCAAAGTTGCATTAGGTTTAAGAGCTAATATTAGCTTCATTATACCCTTGTGTTGTATATTAACTTAATAAAGGAAATGCCAAGTTGTGGTAAGCGCAATCTTCGGAAGGAACGAGGTATGTTAAGGCTTCTTTATTCCTTATCGGCATGAATCTAGAAATGGAACTCTAAATCTCCGAAAGAAGGAATTTGAGTATTTTGTTGTAAGAGAGCTGACTTGGTAACTTAAAAAGTCTTAAGGAACTAAGTGATACATTATGGTTATTCAAGTCTCCTTCTTATAAAAATCTGATTCTTTTTCAAGAAACGTTAGTTATCCTTTTGTCGAGTTTCTTCTTTGTATTGTGATCCCTAATCAAGCTTTAGAAAGTATAAGAGGAAGGTTAGCAAGTCAAATCCCCATTAATATGTGTTTGGTAAGTTGAGTCCAATATCTAGTAAGTCAAGGCTAAAGAAGTATCTAAATGAACCTCTATAACTAACAAGAGTAGCTTTGAAGGTCAATCTAGTAATACACTTATTACGCGTGGATTGCGTGTTAGTGTGCGCCGAGGTACTACTGCCACATTGCGGTTATTATATACATAGTGTGCACCGAGGTGCTACTTCCATATTTAGGCCATTATATACATAGTGTGCACCGAGGTGCTACTACCATATTGAGGCCATTATATACATAGTGTGCGCTGAGGCGCAACAGCCATATTGAGGCTATTATATATAGGGTGCGCTAAGGCGCTATTGTGGACCAGCGTGTGTTATAAAGAGTGAGTTGAGGTATGAGTTAAGGCATGTGTTGTGTTCTAAAAACAATGAAGGAGAAAAGAGCTTAACGAGTCTTACCAATTACAGTTTACAAGTTTCATTATATCATGATCAGATTTACTACTTGTGACTTACTATTATGTTTCTACCTTACATGCCAGTACATTATTGTCGTACTGACATGCCCATTGCCTGGGGTGCTGCATTCATACCTGCAGGTCCAGACAAAAACCCATATAGACCTCTTCAGTAGAAGTTGCAGAGTTCAGTCATTTTGGTAAGCTCCATTCTTCCTGGAGCTGACGAGTCAGAGGTCTAGCTTATATTTTGACCAAGTTATGTATATGTCAGTTTATAGGTAGTCCAGGGCCCTTTCTTGGATATGAGATGTTTTACTTACTCGTAGAGGCTTGTAGACGTGTAAATGTATATCAGTATTGGGTGTGGCCTTATCGACCTTGTTATTAGCTATCTACTATGATATTAGCCTTGTCGGCCTTGAGTTGTTTACCTACTGTTGATCTATCAGTGTTTCTAATTGCTATACTTAGAGACCTTGTCGGTCTCAGACCCCAAATAGGTTCAATAGAGATACACTTGATTTTGGCACTCTTGGCCTTTTGGGGCTCCGGGTGCCGGTCTCGCCTCCCTTACTTTGGGGCGTGACACGGGCACTCACCCAATTTCCATTCCTCCTTATCGTATGGGTCCGCAAGAGTTGAGGGTCCTTATGACTCAGCTTCAGGAACTCTTAGACAAGTGTTTTATCCATCCCAGTGTTTCACCTTGGGGTGCTCCGGTGCTGTTTGTGAAAAAGAAGGATGGTAGTATGCAGATGTGCATAGACTACATGAAGTTGAATAAGGTTACCATCCGGAACAAGTATCCCTTACCCCATATAGATGATCTCTTTGACCAGTTACAGGGTGCATCTGTGTTTTCAAAAATTGACTTAAGGTCAGGGTATCATAAGTTAAATATTAAGCCCAAGGACAATCCTAAGACTGCTTTTCAAACTAGGTATGGGCATTACGAGTTTTTAGTGATGTCGTTTGGGTTGACCAATGTGTCAAAAACATTCATGAGTTTGATGAATGGGGTATTTAAGGATTTCCTAGATTCGTTCATCATTGTGTTTATAGATGATATCTTGATCTACTCTAAGAGTAAGAAGGAGCATGTTGAGCATCTCTGCATTGTGTTGGATATTTTGAGGCACCAGAGCTATATGCAAAATTTTCTGAGTGTGAATTTTGGTTGATTTCAGTCGCTTTCCTTGGGCATGTAGTGTCAGAAAAGAGGGTGATGATAGATCCCTAGAAGATTGAGGCAGCTAAGAGTTGGGTCCGGCCTAGCTCTGTGACTGAGGTGAGGAGTTTTATGGGGCTTGCAGGCTACTATTGCAGGTTTGTAAAGGATTTTTCATCTAACACTACTCACTTGACAAGGTTGAATCATAAAAAGGTACCATTTGTGTGGTCCAACAAGTGTGAGGAGAGCTTTCAAAAGCTCAGGACACTTCTTACCACAACTTTCATTCTATCACTGCGGTTGAATGTAAGGATTTCATTGTATATTGTGATGCTTCACATTTGGGTTTGGGTGCTGTGTTAATGCAGGACAAGAATGTTATAGCATATGCCTCTAGGCAGTTGAAGGCTCATGATAAAAATTATCCAACCCACGACTTGGAGATGGCAGCGGTGGTTTTTGCACTCAAGATTTGGAGATACTACCTCTATGGTGTCAAGTGTGAAGTGTTCACTGATCATCACAGTCTACAAAATGTATTTACTCAGAAGGACTTGAATCTGAGGCTGAGAAGGTGGATGAAGTTGTTGAAAGATTATGATGTGACCATGCGGTATCATCCGGGTAAGGCTAATATGGTGGCAGATGCATTGAGCCGGAAGACCATCAACATGGGTAGTTTGGCTTGTTTGGGGGTGTCTAAACGACCATTGGCAAGGCAGATTTAGACTTTAGAATATAAGTTCATGCAACTGGGCATCTCAGAATAGGGTGGAGCATTGGCCAGTATTGAGGTCAAGTCCACATTCACTGAAGAGATAAAGGCCAAGCAGTTCCAGGATGCACATTTGTGTAAGCTTCAGAAAAAGGTAGTGTCCGGAAAGTCCAGGAATGCCACGTTGGGCGCTGATGGGGTGATGAGCTTTAGGGGAAGGATATATGTTCCTCGGGATAATGACATAATTCAGAAGGTATTGGTAGAGGCTCATGGTTCGCAATATTCAATTCATCCGGGCGTAACCAAAATGTACACGGACTTGAGACAGCTTTATTGGTGGCCTGGGATGAAGAGGGACATAGGTAATTTTGTGTCCAAGTGTCAGAACTATCAGCAAGTCAAGTATGAGCACCAAAGACCTGCAGAACTACTTCAGAGAATGCCCATTCATGAGTGGAAGTGGGAAAGGATAGCCATGGATTTCATGGTAGGACTTACCAAGACTTTGGGAAAGTGCAATTCAATTTGGTTCATTGTGGACAGGCTGACCAAGTCAGCTCATTTTATTCTAGTCAGAGTGGACTATAACTCGTAAAAGTTAGCTAAGTTGTATGTTAAGGAGATTGTGAGACTGCACGAGGTGCCACTCTCAATCATTTCAGATAGGGGTACACAATTTACTTCTAAGTTTTGGGGTAAGTTACATGATTAGTTGGGCACTCAATTCACTTTCAGCACAACATTCCATCCTTAGACAGATGGTCAGTCAGAGAGAACAATCCAGGTGTTGGAGGACATGATGAGAGCATGTGTGATTGACTTTGGGGGTCATTGGGACCAGTTTCTACCGTTGTGTGAGTTCTCATATAACAACAGCTGCCACTCCAGTATCGACCGTACCATTTGAGGCACTGTATAGGAGGGGTTGTAGATTACCTATAGGGTGGTTTGAGGCAGGCGATGTGAAGCCTCTGGGCGTAGACTTGGTAAGGGATGCGCAGGAAAAAGTTAGGGGAATTCAGACCAAGTTGCTAGCAGACCAGAGCAGGCAGAAGAAGTATGCGGATCACAAGGTAAGAGACATGGACATTCAAGTTGGTGAGCGTGTATTATTGAAGGTGTCACCAATGAAGGGGGTTATACATTTTAGTAAGAAGGGCAAGCTCAACCCCTGGTTTATCGGTCCATTTGAAGTTCTCAAAATTGTAGGGCCAGTGGCTTACAGGCTAGCACTGCTACCCAGTTTATCAGGAGTCCATCCAGTCTTTATCTATCCATGTTAAAGAGGTACCATAGGGATGAGGAATACATTATTTAGTGGGATAAGGTATTACTAGACAAAGATCTTCAATATGAAGAGGAACTGGTTGTGATTCTTGACCAAGATATCTAGAAATTAAGGACAAAGGTGATCAAAATGGTAAAAGTTCAATGGAAGCATCATTCGGTTGACGAAGCCACTTGGGAAACTGAGAAGGACATGCATGACAAGTACCCTCACTTGTTTGAGGATTCATGCACTACACTTTCCCTTTTTTATTTTTGTATTTTCAGGTTTAATCATTCAGGGATGGATGATGGGTAAATTGGTATCTGTTGTAATGATCGGGTTCATCATTATGGGTAAACCTTTCGTGCCAAGTTTAGAGTTAGAAAACTTCCAGGTTTGGGAGTTGAAAATTTTAGGCTAGGTTAGTCTCAGCTAGTTTACGAGTGAGATATGGTCTAGGGTAATCCAGGTGTAGATTGGGTAACGTGTCTTGTATTGAGCTAGTTTTTCTTATAGCTAAGATATAGAGGAGTCAGGGGAACTTTTTGGAAGCGAATTCGGGTAAGTGGAACTCCCGGTATAGAGGTTGACATGAAAGGGTTATTCTGGGGCATCAGGGATTCAAGGTGTATTATAAAATAGGCACTTTTTGGCAACTTTATGACTTTCTGTCCTGTGTCAACTGCTATAGCGGTTGACACATTGCTTTCATGAGCTCCACTATAGCAGAGAATTTATTGCTATAGCAGAAGTCAATGGCGGTCAGCCTCCACCATAGCAGTTGGCTCCACTATGGAGGTACCACTATAGCAGAGTACAAACTGGTATAGAGAACTAAGTCAGTATTTATGCAGAAAACATCCCCAAAACATTTAGTTTTTCCTCAACTGCATTTTGGAGAAGGGCAGGGCAATTTTAGGTGAACTTACTCTATTTTGCATCATTTTTCATTCCAAAGGTAAGGATTCTACTCCCCCAGCTTAGTACTTTAATTCCTACGAAGTAGAATTTCTATTTATGGGCTCGGGGGAAGGTTTTATTGAACTAGGAATGGTGGAATTCAGGGTAAAAGGGAATTCTAGGGCGTAGTAGTTCTTGGGTCTGATATTATTGTTGGGTTATGATCAATTAGCCATAATTCTCTAAATGTATCTGTAAAAATGATATACTTAGGTGAATTAATAGTGGGAAAGCCCGAGAATGTGTGGAATGATCATGGTTTGGCCTGGGGATTGGGATTTTGTATAATATGGATGTTTTAGACTAGTAAATTGATTATAGTTATTGTATGTTATTTTAGATGGAGAACAAGCAAGAGCTTCGGGAAACGGGAAGGCTCTGGTTTAATAGAGTTGTTGAATAATTTGAGGTAGGTGATGGTTGTTGTTTTCAAATATGCAATATGTGTTCATGTACTAATGCTTAGTATTGTATGAGTTGCATTCTTAGGGAATGGTTTATGAATGTCTAATTGTCTGGTTATCAGTCTTGTGAAATGAACTACATATTGTTGCTTGTTGGTTTACAAGTGAACTTTTGTTCATTATTGTTATTGACTAATGGATGGTGTGACATTCGATTGGCTCGAGTACCACGCCTGGTACAAGTTACTTATCGATTGGCTCGGGTACCACACCTGGTACAGGTTACTTATTAATTGGCTCGAGTACCACGCTTGGTATGGGATACTTATCGGTTGGATCGGGTACCATGTCTAGTATATATTTGATAATGGCTAGCTTGGGTACCACGCCTGGTACGAGTTTGATTCATTTCATTGATTGTATTTATCGATGGTTCCATGAGTGGACCGGGTTGTATTCTTGAATTGTGATTATTGTGTATGGTCTATGAGAGGCCAGGTGATTATATTAAATTTGAGGTTGGTCTTGGTGTAGACTGGGTTGCATGTTTAACACTTAGGTGGTGTTAAGGGGATCCCGGGGTATGTCCGGACTATGTGGAAAGGTTATATATGTTGTTGTCATTGAGTGTGTCAATGGTGGTTGTTTGGTTACATGTGGTTGATAAGCTAAGGAAGAGACTTGTAGTCTGGTTATATTCTTGGCTTGTTTACATGTTTACCTTGCTTTACTCAGTGTTGGTTACTGTTCATATCTTGTCTATTAGAAACTGGCTGAGGATCCTACCAGTACACAATGGTTATGTACTGATTTTTCACTTGCATTTCTTTTTGTGAGTATAGGCAATCTTCCAGCGGCTGATGCGCGACCTCACTTGTAGTCCAAGTATTTCTAGATCTCAAGGGTGAGCTTCTTCGATCGAGCTACCTTATGTTCTTCTTTTTGTTGTAGCCCAATTGTTTCGGGCTTAAAATCTTGCTTATTGGGGTTGCATCCCCATATTCTAGACATTGGTAGATTTTTTTGGTACAATGACCTTCAGGTTCTAGGGAGGATTTTCCGCAGATTTCTGTTATTTAGTATTTAAAACGTTAAATGTTAGTTTATTTATGCAAATTGGATCTGAACTGTTAGATCTTACTGTGTGTTGGTCGATATTGGTTCGCTCACCCAGGGGTGTTGGGTGGGTTCCACTCACGACGGTCCGGGTCCTGACATTCAGGGTGCTATCTATTTCTCCAAAATTGACCTCAGATCCGATTATCATCAACTCAGAGTTAGAGAGTGTGACATTTTGAAAACAGCCTTTAGAACTTGGTATGGTCATTTTGAATTTGTGGTTATGTCTTTTGGACTAACGAATGCTCTTGCAGCCTTTATGGATATGATAAACAGGGTGTTCAAATAGTATTTAGATACATTCGTGATTATTTTCATTGATGACATTCTTATCTACTCTCAGAGTGAGAAGGGGCATGCAGACCATTTGAGAGTTGTGTTGCAAACTCTCGAGGATCAATAATTATTTTGCTAAGTTCAGCAAGTGTGAATTCTGGATGCAGTCTGTTGCTTTTCTGGGTCATGTAGTGACTAAAAAGGGAATTCGAGTAGATTCGCAGAAGATAGAGGCAATGAAGAATCGTCCTAGACCCACTTCCCCATCAAATATTAGCAGCATTTTGGGTTTAGCTGGTTACTACAGGAGATTTGTGGAAGGGTTTTCTTCTATAGCTGCCCCATTGACCAAATTGACTCAGAAGAAGGTTAAGTTTCAATGGCCTGATGAGTGTGAGAAAAACTTTCAAGAATTGAAGACTAGGTTGACCACATCTCCAGTTTTGGCTCTACCAGAGGGTTTAGATGGCTTTGTTGTGTATTGTGATGCTTCTAGAGTTGATTTGGGTTGTGTTTTGATGCAGCGGGGTAAGGTGATTGCTTATGCTTCCCGACAGCTTAATATTCACGAGAAGAACTACCCGGCTCATGATCTTGAGTTAGCAGCAATAGTTTTTACTTTGAAAATTTGGAGATACTACTTGTATGGTGTCCATATGGATGTGTTTACCGACCATAAGAGCCTCAAGTATGTATTCACTCAGAAGGAATTGAATCTTCATCAAAGGAGATGGCTTAAGTTTTTTAAGGATTACGATATGAGTATGCTTTACCATCCGAAAAAGGCAATGTAATGGCTGATGCACTTAGTAGGGTTTTATGGGTAGTGTGTCATTGGTAGAGGATGGAAGGAAGGAGTTGGCTAAGGATATTCATAGGCTTGCTCGGTTGGGAGTTTGCCTTACAGATTCAGCGGATAGTGGTGTTATTGTTCAGAATGGGTCCGAATCATCTTTGGTAGTTGAGGTGAAGGAAAAGCAAGACAATGATCCTATTTTGCATCAGTTGAAGGGTGCAGTCCATCAGCAGAGGGTTGAGGTTTTCTCCCAAGGGGGAGATGGTGCGCTCCGATATCAGGGCCAATTGTGTGTTCCTAATATAGATGGGTTGAGATAACATATTTTGATAGAGGCTTATAGCTCCAGATATTCTATCCACCCCGGTGCCACTAAGATGTACCGTGACCTATGGGAAGTCTATTGGTGGAATGGCATGAAGAGGGACATAGCAGATTTTTTGGCTAAGTGTCCCAACTGTCAACAAGTGAAGGTTGAACATCAGTGACCAAGTGGTATGACTCAGGATATTGACCTTCCTACTTGGAACTAGGAAGTGATTAATATGGACTTCATTACAGGCTTACCTCGTACTCGCAGACATCATGATTCTATTTGGGTGATTATCGATAGAATGACTAAGTCAGCCCACTTCTTGGCCATCAAGACTACTAATTCAGTAGAGGAATATGCCGACTCTACATTCGTAAGATAGTCAGATTGCATGGAGTTCCATTGTGTATCATCTCAGATAGGGGTACTCAATTTACATCCCAGTTTTAGAGGTCATTTCAGAAGGGCCTTGGTACTCATGTTAATCTTCGCACAACTTTTCACCTGCAGACAGATGGTCAGGCAGAGCGTACTATTTAGACTTTAGAGGATATGTTGAAAGCTTGTGTGATTGGTTTCAAAGGTAATTAGAATGATCACTTACCTCTTATTGAGTTTTCCTACAACAATTGCTTTCATTGTAACATTCAGATGGCTCCCTATGAGGGAATTTATGGACGGAGGTGTATATCTCCTATTGGTTGGTTTGAGGCAGGTGAAGGGGCCTTGATAATTCCAGATTTAGTTCATGAGACTATGGAGAAAGTTCAGCTTATTAGGGAGAGGTTAAAGACTACTCAGAGTCAATAGAAATCATATGCAGATGTAAAGAGAAAAGACTTGGCATTTGAGATGGATGATTGGGTGTTCCGAAAAGTGTGATAACGCTCAAGTAACACTCTCCATACAGAGGTGAAGGCGATCATTAAGCAAAATAAAATTTATAATTCCCGATAGGAGTCAGGGTCAATCCCATAGAGAAATGGTAGAGTTGCCTACAAGATTGACGTATATCAATCACCAATAAAGTCAACGTTCAAACAATAATAAAAGTAAAAAGGGGGGAAATTAGGGAATTGGGAAATCTGTCACAATTCGCAATTCAACTTAAAGATGTAAAGTAAACACAAATTTTATCAACCGAAAGGATGACTAGGGGTATGTTTCCGATAAGACTTAAGCATGGGTTAAAGTACTTACTTAATTATGCCAATTCTCGTTAAATGATATGGATAGCCTTGGTTTTAATTATGAAAATCTTTCGATCCAACAACCATATTTTCGATGGTCTTTGTTCAAGAACTATGGTTTCAACAATAACCAACCAATTTTAGGCTTGGGGAAGTCACAGTATTTCTAGCTTAGACTCTTAAATGGGTGTTTCTGGAAATTGAACTTATCTAGGCCAATTTAAGAGGGAGTGCCCACACAGACAGACGAGTAATCAGGCTCAGCAGCAGTCCCAGGATGTGGTTCCAGCAGGTAGAGGTGGCTATGCTAGAGGTCATCCAAAGGGTAGGCGAGGTAACTTTTTGGGAGGTGGAGGAGACAGGGGCAATGATAGCATGGGCAGGGGAGAGGTGCAGTCGGCCATGGAAGTTGCTCGGATTGATGACCGGGATCACTGTTATGCTTTTCCAGGAAAGCCTGATGCTGAGGCATCAGACGCGGTGATCACAGATACACTTCTTGTCTGCTATAGGATGTCTTCTGTACTTTTTGACCCAGGTTCTACATATTCTTATGTTTCTGTGAAGTTTGCTTTGGTTTTGGATTTGATTTGTGATATCCTTGATTCCCCTATCCATGTTTCCACCCCGGTTGGAGAGTCTGTGATAGTGACTTATGTGTATTATACTTGTTCTGTGGTGTTTGTGGTGTTGCAGACATGGGTAGGTTTGGTTATCCTGGACATGATAGATTTTGATGGTATCTTGGGCTTGACCTGGTTTTCTCCTTATCATGCAGTATTGAATTGTAGCGCTAAGACTGTGGCTCTAGAAATTATGGGTAAGGATAGGCTAGAGTGGGAAGGGGTGTACAGGCCTAAGTCAGCTAAAATCATATCCTCTGTTCAGGCTAAGTAGCTAGTGGGGAGAGGGTGTTTGGCCTTTTTGGCTCATCTCCTAGATGATAGTGTGGAGTCCCCATCAATTGAGTCAGTTCCAGTTGTTTCAAAGTTTCAGGAGGTGTTTCCGGTGGATTTGCCCGGTGTTCCTCCGGACAGAGATATTGATTTTTTTATTGACTTGGAGCTGGGCACTCGCCCAATTTCCATTCCTCCTTATCATATGGCTCCGACAGAGTTGATGGAACTTAAGACTTAGCTTCAGGAACTCTTGGACAAGGGTTTTATCTGTCCCAGTGCTTCACCTTGGGGTGCTCCGGTGCTGTTTGTGAAAAAGAAGGATGGTAGTATGCGGATGTGCATAGATTACAGGCAGTTGAACAAGGTTACAATCTGGAACAAGTATTCTTTACCCCGTATAGATGATCTCTTTGACCAGTTACAGGGTGCGTCTGTGTTTTCAAAAATTGACTTAAGGTTAGGGTATCATCAGTTAAAGATTAGGCCCAAGAACATTTTTAAGACTGCTTTTCAAACAAAAAAACTCAAACAAAAGACTCAACTACAATGCTTATCTCAATTTGGACCACCACATTCTCAAGGCAATTTATTATTTCAAACATTCATCAAAAGGACTTCATTTCTCACTCAAAAATAGGGGAATTTGCCATTCAAAACAAGATTAAGCTTCTCAAGTCATTTGCATGGACCATCAAGGTTTACCTCGATAGTTTCCATACAACTTGTCTCATTCATTCCTCTCAATTGAAATAGAGACTTCATATTTTAATTTGATTGCATGATGACACTCACCAGAAGAGAGAATCCCACTTACAATCATGCAATTCACAATACAAGGGATTATAAGAGAACCAAAAAGACTCTCACTCTCTCAAGGAAGTTCAAGTGCACATATGTCGAACCATAGGCTTGCCCTTCATCTAAATTGCCACTAATGTAGAGTGACCAAGCTCGGAATCACAAAGGACTTGTGGGTTACTATGTTGGCTAGGGCTAAGGTGAGGATTGCATTTGGCTCAAGTGACTAAACCTCCCTAACGCTCTTTTTTATCGTTTTGAACACCGCTCACATTTTTGAAACTTTAAGTTCACCTTATTTCTCCCTCACACAACCCAAGCTTTTCCCTTCAATCTTGATCATTCAACCTCCTCGTATCACCTTCACTTGGTAGCACAAATTCTTTTTCAAATCATTTTGCTTATTGCATTTGGTCTTTTGGAGAACCTTTCAATTCAACATAAGGTGCTACCTTGAACTTATTAAAGTACATTTCTTTTCTTCTCCACATTGAGTACATACACCCCCAAACTTAGGCCTTTGCCTATGTTATCATTTCAATTTCCCCCCCAAACTTAGGCTTTTAGCCTATGTTTAACTTTTGAGCCACTAGGGAGGATGGGTGCAAGAATAGAGGTTCCAAAAAGGGTCAAGGTGTTAACAAGGTGTCAAAGAAAGGTCACAAGCTCAAAGAGTTTCACTAAGGTCAATGTCAAGGGAAGTTATTTGGGTGAAGTGACTATTTAAAAAGGGCCTAGGATCATCTTCCAAGATTTTTCCTTGAATCACATTCGGGGCAATTTCTAGATGGGACACATGCACAAAAATCAAAGGATAGCCTCACCACACAAGGCATCACATCACAAGGATTTTCAATATTAGTCTCAAAATCAATTGGGACAAATGACTTTTGACAAGCTATTCTGAGTTCATTACACACTCATTTGTGTATCGATCAAGCCAAACCAAGAATGTGCAAATCATGACAAGAGAATGCTTTCCTCAAAATTCATTTTCCCTATTTCCCCAATTTTCAAAAACATCTTGCCATGATTTTTTTTTGGTGGGTCCATTTTGGGACAAGAAAAGCACGAACTCAAACTAAAACTTGGCATTTTCCCTTAAGAAAAGTCGCCTCTCAATCTATCATAGGGAAACACCAACCCGATTCATCACAAAAAGAAATAAAAGAAAACATTTTGCTCCTTAGGAAAGAACCGTGGTATTAAGAAAACCCTTGGAGTTTATTTCTACTCTACTATTAACAAGGCGATTACAAATTTAATTTAAGCACCCCCAAACATAAATGGAACATTGTCCTCAATGACACATGATCTTAGGAGAAGAGAGTACTCCTTGGGGTGATATGTGAAGCGCACACAGGTTGGTGCAAAATGCCTTAGCTGTCATATGTTGGGCTAACATTTCAGAGAACTGCCAGTGTTTTGGTTGGGAGTGCAAAATGGCATGCAACATGCATAATGGGTGATGCGGTCTGCACACCAATAGCATGCCCAGATCCCAAAAATTATCGATTATTGCTAGTGTTCTATCTCTGTCATGTGAACTGTCATGTGATGCACATAATGTGATGTTCAATCGCATAGCTCAGCACACGTGGCTTCGAATATTGGAAGGTGAATCTATTGTGAAGGGCGATGGCCCATGCAAAGCACACTTCTCAATGTGCGGTTCACCTGTTGTGCGCCTGAAGTGGCTCAATGGCTATTCAATATTCTAACATCCCTAGATTGGTTCCTACCTATAAATTTTAATAAAAACAACACACAAAGTAATACCAAAAAGAAAAATGTGCAAAATAAGGGTAAATACTTGGGTTGCCTCTCAAGAAGCACTTGGTTTAACGTCACGACTCGATGATGGTACCTTTTACTCATTATTCATCAAGGTAGATTGCTTCTAAGAGTGCGACTTCTTCAGGTATGGCCAAATACTTCTTGACTCGCTGCCCATTTACTTTAAAAGTTGAGCCATTTTCAACTTCTAGCTCTATTGCTCCATTTGCGAATACTTGAAACACTTTGAAGGGGCCAGACCATTTGGATGTTAATTTCCCTGAAAAGAGTCAAAGCCTAGAGTTGAACAAAAGCACCCAATCTCCCAGAGATAACTCACACTTGAGAATTTGTTGATCATGGTAGTATTTCATGTGGGCCTTGTAGAGTGAGGCGCTTTTATAAGCTCCCATCCGAAACTCATCTAGCTCGTTAAGGCCCTCAACTCGCGCTTGAGCAACTTTTTCCCAATCCAAATTCAGTTTTTTCAAAGCCCACAAGGCTTTATGTTCTAGTTCCACTGGTAGGTGACATGATTTCTTGAAGACCATTTGGTAAGGAGACATTCTAATTAGGGTTTTTTAGGCTGTTCGATAGGCCCATAGTGCATCATCCAACTTTCGGGCCCAATCCGTTCTGTTGATGTTTACTGATTTTGTAAGAATGGCCTTTATTTTCCTGTTGGACACTTCAACCTACTCGCTTGTTTTTGGGTGGTAGGGGGTAGAAAATTTATGCTTGAGTCAATACTTTTCATGTAGAGCACTAAATAATTTGTTGCAAAAATAGGATCCCCCATCACTAATGATGGCGCGGGAGGTGCCAAACCTAGCAAATATATGCTTTTTAATGAACGATGTGATGCTCTTTCCCTCATTATTTGGTAGCTCCACAACTTCTACCCACATGGAAACATAGTCAACAGCCACAAAAATGAACTTATTCCCACACGAACTCACAAACGGCCCCATAAAGACGATGCCCCAAATATCAAATAACTCAACTTCAAGGATTGGCGTCAATGGGAGTTTGTGGCATCGAGATACATTTGTCACATTCCTTCACTAAATCATGGGCATATTGAAAAAGTGTCGGCCAATAAAACCCACTTTGCAATACCTTTGATTCCATTCACACACCCTTGTGGTGACTATTGACAGGTAAAGAATGGCAAGCCTTAAGGATAGGCATCATTTTGATCTCGGGTATGCACCTCCGAATTATGCCATCGACGCAAACCCGGAAAAGGTAGGGTTCATCCCAGAAAAACTTTTGAACATCATGAATAAACTTCTTTTTCTGGTGTGACGTTAAACCATCCGATAATAAGTCACTTGCTAAGTAATTCGCGAACTCAGCGAACCATGGTGTAAGATCATGTGAGTCATCCAAAATGTATTCGTTGGGGAACGAATCATTTATCTCAAGTTCCCCCATGGACCTCCCCTCTTCTTCTAATCTCAATAAGTGATCCACCACTTGATTCTCACTCGCCTTCGATCTTTTACTTTAAAATCAAATTATTTGAGTAACAAGACCCAATGAATTAGCCGAGGCTTGGCATCTTTCTTTGTCATCAAGTACCTGATCACTGCATGGTCCATATGCACAACTACCTTGGTCCCCAAAAGGTATGCTCGGAACTTTTCAAAGCCAAACACCACATCTAACAACACTTGCTCCACTACAGTGTAATGCATTTGGGACGTATTCAATGTGTTGCTTGCATAATAGATTGGGTGGAAGAGTTTCTCCTTTCGTTGACCAAGTATATCCCCCTAAACCAAACCACTGGCTTCGCACATAAGCTCGAACGACTTTGACCAATCCGGTGCGATAATGATGGGGGTTGATGTTAACTTCTCTTTCAATGTGAGGAATGCTATCATGCAACTACTATCAAAGTCAAACATGGCATATTTTTCAAGCAACTTACATAAGGGATAAGCCACTTTCGAATAATCCTTGATGAAGCACCTACAAAACTCGGTGTGGCCTAGGAAACTCCATATCCCTTTCATAGTCTTCGGAGGGGGTAACTTGGAGATGACCTCAATATTCGCTTGGTCAAATTCAAGCCCTTTTTCGGATATTTTGTGACCCAATACTATTCCCTCTTTCACCATAAAATGGCACTTTTCCCAGTTCAGAACCAAGTTTGTTTCCTCACATCGTTTGAGTACTTCTTTTTAATGCACCAGGTAGTCATCAAACTCATCCCTAACTATCAAACAATCATCCATAAATATATCCATAGTGTCTTCAACCATGTTAGAGAAGATGGATATCATACATCATTGGAACGTGGTTGGGACATTGCACAAACCAAAAGGCATCCTTTTAAATACGAAAGACCCATAAGGGTATGCAAAACTTGTCTTCTCCTGGTCTTTTAGAGCAATAGAGATTTCATTGTATCCGAAATATCCATTAAGGAAATAATAGAAGCCACAACCTGCCAATCTATCAAGCATTTGGTCCATAAAAGGGAGGGGGAAATGATCCTTCTCAGTCCAAGAATTCAACTTTTGGTGGTCCATACATACTCGCCATCCAGTTACCAGTCTCAAGTCTATCATCTCTTCTTTTTTGTTAGGCACAATAGTAATCCCCCTTTTCTGGCACACATTGAACTGGGCTAACTCAGGTACTATTAGAAATTGGGAAAACCACTCCCGCATCTAACTACTTTATTATTTCCTTCTTGACCACCTCTTGCATGGGTGGATTTAGCTTTCTTTGATGTTCAATCGACGGTGTGCATTCTTCTTGAAGATTGATTTTGTGTGTCCATATTCCCAGGGTTATGCCAATTATGTCAGCAATAGTCCACCCAAGGGCCCGAATGTGCCTTTTCAAGACCTTGAGCAATGCCTCCACTTGTTTTTCAACTCAATTTATTAGAGATGATCACTGGCAATGCCTCATTGGCACCCAAATAATCATACTTCAAATGTGATGGCAAAGGCTTCAACTCCAACACTGGTGGTTCGACAATGGAAGGTTTGGAAGGAGGAGTTTGTCGGTTCTTCAAGTCAAGGTCAAACTTCTTCGAATGGTAGGGGTAGGACCCCATTGCTACTAAAGCACAACATACTTCATCGTATTCCTCCATTCCCTCACAATTATAATTTAATAGAATGACTTCCAATACTTCATCCACAAACTCTTTTTTAGCATGTAATTCAATGCTCTCCTCAATTTTGTTAATTTCAAATGCCATCTGAAGGTCATTTGGTTGTTTCATAGACCGGCATACATCAAAGGTTGCCTCTTCTTCATTCACGGAGAATTTAAATTCCCCCAATTTCATTTAATTCAATATGTGCCCTACTTAAGACTTGGCTGACCCAGAACAGTTGGTATTTCAAAGCCCCCAGTGCAATCAAGTATAACAAAATCTATAGGGTAGACAAGCCGACCAACTTTTACCAAAATGTCATACCCAATTCCTATGGGACATTTCATCAACTGGTCCATCATGAGAACTTTCATGTTTGTGATGGTGAGTTAGCCAAGCTCCATTCGTCTAAAGGTGGTTAACGACATTAAGCTCACACTCACATTTTCATCACACACCAACTTTGTTGATCTATGCACCTTATTCGCATCACAAAAGGTGTATACACCCGGAGTCACCTCATCATTAACAAATTTACCTGACAATATGGCACTACTTTGAGAGGACATGTGAACGACCCCACAATCTTCAAAACTGTTTATAGTGCACATTTCTTTCACGAACTTGGCATACTCAGGCATTTTATTGAACGCCTCGCTCAATGGAACTTTGATGATAATTTTCCTCAACATAGCCTCAACTCCTCTCGATTTTTCACTTTTTTTCTCTTGCAAAATTCGCTGAGGGGAATGACATAGACATTTAGGAAAGGGCTTTCAAACCTTGGGAACCTTATTCCGATGATTTAGAGTTTGTGATAACCTATTACCCAAAGTCCTCTTGTTTCTAGTTGTACTCAGATTTGGCTTTGCTACCTCCATGGGGTTAGCTAGATCTCTCACTTCATCTATTTTTTCAGCTTTCTTCAATAGCTCAGATTCGAATTGGGAAGTGAGCCATAACATTCTATCTTTGAGCAGTTTGATGGCGATGGAGTGTGAATTCACAGCCTGAGCTAGACTCCCAAGTTCGTATCTCAATTCTCTAATGCCTTCATCAGTGGACTCCACTTTCTCTAGAACTTTCACAAGCATATTTTTGACCCAAGAACCGTCATTTTTCATGTTCCAACCTTAATTCCCATGATATTGTCTCCCGAAACTTGGTCTTGCTTGTTGGAGACTTCCATGGGAACCCATCTCATGGTTTTTAGCCAATTCTTCTTCCCTATTTTCACTAGGACAATCCACAGCTTCTACAAATGTCACAACCCTAACAACGCCAATGGTATTAACAATCTCAAACGTATGGCTTCTCACACTCATGGTAAAAAATTCAATAAGTGTTTTAGCGAGTAATAGCTCTCTATCCCTTCTCGCACCATTCCTTCTCAATTGATCAAGTAGTATAGCGGAGGTCGCACCTATTTCTCCGTTGGATCTACACATATTTCACTTATGGTCCACTATAGTCACCCTCGCTAGTGCAAATGGGCCAAGTAAGAAGTATTTGGCAAGAACTTCCGAAAGATGTTTGTATGGAACCTGTTCAAAATTCACAAATAACAAACAAAGTAAAAATGAACAAAAACTCAAAAGGTGATTTCAAACGTCAATCAAAAAGGCTACTCAAAACCAAATCCCCGATAATGATGCCATTTTTGATAATGCTCAAGTTACACTCTCCATACGGAGGTGAAGACGATTGTTAAGAAAAATAAAATTTATAATTCTTGATGGGAGTCTGGGTCGATCCCATAGAGAAATAGTAGAGTTGCCTACAAGATTATCATATATCAATCACCAATAGAGTAAATGTTCAAACAACAATAAAAATAAAAAGGGGGGAAATTAGGGAATTGAAAAATCTGTCACAATTTGCAATTCAACTTAAAGACGTAAAGTAAACACGGATTTGTATCAAGATAAAGGACAACTAGGGGTATGTTTTGGATGAGACTTAAGCATGGGTTAAAGTAGTCACTTAGTTGTGCAAATTCTCATTAGACGACATGGATAACATTGGTTTTAATTATTAATGTCAATATTTCGATCCAACAATCATATTTCCGATGGTCTTTGTTCAAGCACCATGGTTTCAATAATATCCAACCAATTTTAGGCTTTGGAAAGTCATACTATTTCTAGCTTAGAATCTTAAATGGGTGTTTCCGGCGATTGAACTATTTTTAGCCTCAATCTAGGGAGAAATCCCAGTACCCACTAGTGAATTCTCATCCGAAAATATGAACCTCTTTGTCAAGCAAGAACATAATCAAGTAATTTCAATCAATGTTTGCAACCATTAATTTTAGAGTTAAAACATGGAGAATTCACTTGACCCATATAAATTTAGCAATTATAAACACAATTAAACAAGACCCATACCCAATTTCAAACACCCATCATCAATACACCCCTAGACAAGGAGACTAGCCACTTATGGTAAAGGAAATAGGGAAGATACCAAATGGGTAGTTCAATATCCCTTTCATTAAAGAAGCTAATAACCAATATCCAAGCTCAATAATACAAAAATAATAAATCCAAGGTTGAAGATGAAGGGAATACAGTGAAACCCTCTATCTTTCCTTGGGAGAGAAAACTTGTTCAATACTCAAAAACTATTCAAAAACTATCAAAAACTATGCCTAAATTGGGTTTTAGAATGTTCTTAATTTGTCATATAAAAGTGGACAAAAATACCCCTCGGGAGTTGGATGTCGTGATATGCGTTGTGCACGTCTCATTGTGTGCATCACATAGCTCCGTCCTAGCAGACCAGTGACTTGGCTTTAACTTTAGGTGTTTTGCAAAGTGGGGTACGGTACGCACCAGGCATTGTGCGTGTCACACGGCGGTCGCACCCCTTAACAAATTCTTCTTATTCCATTGATCTTCATGGGAAAAGAGGTGCGGACCTCATCAAGCATTGTGCATGTCGCACGACGGCCATACCTCCAGGAAGAATCTTTATCTCTCTTGATCAACTTCACACTTCAACTCCTTTTTAGCTCTTTTGGGTCTAATTTTCTTATTTTCTACTTTTGACCAAGAGTACCTACATTCATATTAATAAAGTCCATAAGAACCTCTAAATCTTATCAAAAGATAGCAATAATTCATGATTAAAGACTCAATAAGTTGGTAGACTACTGACTTACCAAAGTGTCACCCATGAAGGGTGTGATAAGGTTTGGTAAGAAGGGGAAGCTTAGTCCCCAATATGTAGGCCCTTACAGGATTCTGAGGAGTGTTGGTAATGTAGCTTATGAGTTAGAGTTACCAGCTGAGCTAGAATTAGTTCATCCAGTCTTCCATGTTTCCTTGTTGAAGAAGTGTGTTAGTGATCCGACCTTAACTGTTCCTTTAAAGGAAGTGGGTGTGAAGGATAGCCTCACGTATGAAGAAGTTCCCATTGAGATTCTTGATCGTCACATTCGAAGGTTGAGGAACAAAGAGGTCGCTTTGGTGAAAGTCCTTTGGAGGAACCAGTTAGTCGAGGGAGCTACTTGGGAAGCAAAAGCAGCCATGAAAACCAAGTACCCTCATCTTTTTCCTTCTGATCCAGTTTCAGCTTGAGGTAACGGTTTCCTCCTTAGTATGTCCCTCCAGTTCTATTTCATCAGCCTTTCTCATGATCCTAGCATGCGTTCATATTTTACAAAGTTAGTTTAGTCATGTTTTTAAATTAAAACACAGTTTTTAGGCTTGTTCTTCAGTTTTCATATCCTGTTGATTGTTACTGTAGTTTTCTCTTTATACTTTGCTTGTTTAATCTTTATTCGAGGATGAATGATCCCAAGGAGGAGATATTATAACACCCAAAAATTCAAACCAGCTTTTAAACTTAGATTTCTGAAGTTTCTAGGGATCACGGTTAGGATCACAGGTTGTCATTCTGGACCATGACCCATGTTCTAACTCATAGTTCGACCATCTACTTTGCCTTCCTAAGATATATAAATGACTTCACGGACAGTGGTTTAGAACCACGACCCGTCTAATCATTCGTGGTTTTGATCATCAGAGGATCCTCCATGAAGGGTCTTGAAAACACTGTTCTATTGATGACCCATCACTAAGTTCCATGGGCTATCCTATTCATCATGGTTCCTGACTTCAAAAAACCCCTCACTCTCCCAAGGTCAAAACCATGGGTCATAAGACCGTCCATTGTTCCATTTCACGGACCATCGAGTGACTCATGGAATGAATGTTTAGCAGAGTCTCAAAAAATGGTTTCAGAAACCACGGGTCATTCCACTGGCCGTCATTTGCTTCAATGGTCTGTAGACCCACCCATGAAACCTGAAGCCGAGTCTTTTCAGAAGTGCTTCAAGCTTATTTCCTAGGGGTATTTTTGTAATTCTCCACTCTTTTAACTCTTAAGTTAAGTCATTTTAGGCAATTCTAGAAGGGTTTTAACCCCAATTAGTTTAAGTCTTCTCCCAATTTCTCACTCAAGTTCCAAAAGGGGAAAAGAAACTCAAATCTCCTAAGATCCAAGCTAGGATTCCACCTTCAAGCCTCCATCCCCAAGCTCTAGGTTGAGGAATCTCCAAGTTCAGGTATGTGGGTATTCAATAAGGGATTTCTTTCACCCTTATGTCCAAAACCCTTGATTTTACTTTGGATTTATGAAACTATGAAATTAAGGTTCTTACCCAATTTGTGAAATTCTTATGAATTTGATTTAATATCATTAATTAATGGTTTCTAATCCTTTACCCATGATTTTATATGATACTCTTCAAGTGTTTCAAAATCCAATGCATTGAGAATGATTTCTAGCATGATTTTACACTATTGCATGTTCTCAAGAAAAATTGGTATATTTAGATAGCATGACCTCAAGTATTTATGAAATTTCATGTCTAGTTCTTCAAGCTATGAATTTTAGAAAAGAGTATATTTGAACTATGACTATGCTAAGCTTTTAAGACTTATGATTTATGAATGACATTACATCAAATATGTTCATATGCTTTTCAAACAGACTTGACATTAGATATATCCATGAGTTATGATTAGTTTTGGCATCAGATATGCCCAATATATATAAGAGCTATAGTGTATTTTGATGAGTAGTCTTTAGCACCGAGTTGGACGAGGTGAGAGTACCGTAAGTCCCAAAACTATGAGTCCCCATAGGTTTATTTAGCCCCTCAGTTGGGCATCAGAATTTGTGATCATGCCAGTAATACCTCTATACCCTGGCAAGGTACATTGGGTCCTCTTGATGGGGCGGATACATCGGATTCTATGTAGCTCATATTATCTATGTCAGTTATGAGAATCTCCCACAGAAATGGTTTCAAGCTTTTAAATGTAGTTGACTCTTTGCTTTTAGATTTCAGACTTTCTATTATTACTTATGATTATAAGTACGTTTTCAGCTTATGATATTAAATTGAGTCATTGCATTACAAATTTTACTATTATCATATGATTTCAACTTCAAGTAAAGTTTTAGGCATGTTTTACTATGGATTTTGCATATCTTGCATACTCAAAGCATCCTATAAACTAACGCATACTTCTTGTGCTACATCTTATCATGATACATATTCAGGCTCTTGATCTGAGATTCGTGACTAGAGGCTAGCAAGATTTCCATCCCAGAGTTGGTTAGTCCTCATCCTTCGAGGACTAGTATTAGTTTAGCTATCATATTGTTTTCCTTTCAGTACTTAGAGCTAGCTGGGGTCTTGTCCCAGCAAATCATTATGTCAGTTTATAGGCTTTTCAAGCATAGCCAGATATTTAGTATTTATGGTTCAGATTTCGATAGTCTTAGACCATAATTTATATGATGATTTAATTTGCGTATCACTTCAGTTTATTGCTTCCGCTAAGATTATCTCTATTATTTTTGAGTCATGCTAAATACAAGGGTTAACTTGAGATCACTTATGGTCTCGAGTCCTGTGTTATGTCTAGGGGGTAGCCATGGGGCGTGACACATACTCTACCCAACTAGGGGAAGCAAAGGTGTATTGTGACTTGAGGAAGCATTGCTAGTGGTGTGGGATAAAGGGGGATATTTCAGATTTCATGTCTAGGTGCTTGAATTATCAGTGATGAGGTACGAGCGCCAAAGATCAGGTGGTTTGACTCAAAGCCTATATATTCCTGAGTGGGAGTGGAAGCGAATAACTGTGGACTTTATGGTAGGCTTCCCATGTACTTTTCAAATATTTAATGCTATTTGGGTCATCGTGGATAGGTTGACAAAGTCTGCTCACTTTTTGCTGGTTTGGCCTTTGTATTATTCAAGGAGGTTGGCTCAGATCTATATTTGGGAGATTGTTCATTTGCAGGGGGTGCCTATTTCTATCATTTATAACTGTGGTACTCCATTTACATCATTTTTCTGGAGGTCTTTTCAGAGAGGGATGAGTAGCTGAGTTGAGCTTAGCATGAATTTTCACTCCTAGATTGATGATCAGTTTGAGCATACTATTCAGGTTGTAAAGGATATGCTATGGGCATGTGTTATTGATTTCAAAGTTTCTCATGTGTTATTGATTTCAAAGTTTGGTAAGGCCAGTTCTTGACTTTGGTAGAGTTTGCATGTAGCAATGGCTGCCATTTGAGTTATTCAAATTACTCCATTCGAGGCATTTTATGCTAGGAGGTGTAGGTCTCCAATGAGTTGGTTTGATGCCTTTGACATTAGGCCTTGGGGAACTAATTTATTGTATGATTCCATCGATAGAGTTTAGGTGATTTAGGAGAGGCTTCGTACATCTCAGAGTAAGCAAAAGAGCTATATTGTTCAGAGGGTGTGAGACTTGGAGTTTATGGTCGAAGATTGAGTATTCTTGCGTGTGTCGCCCATGAAGGGTTCGATAAGGTTTAGGAGGAAGGGGAAGCTTAGCCCTAGGTTCATTGGCCCATTTGAGTTTCTGCGGCATGTAAGAAAGGTAGCTAATGAGTTAGCCTGGCTACCAACTCTTTTGGGTGCTCACCTTGGTTTCCACGTGTCTGTGTTATGACGGTGTATTTTGGGTGAGTCTCACTTGCTTCAATGGGATTCAGTTCAATTTGATGATGACTTTAGTTGTTGAGGAGAAGCCTATTGCGCTTCTGGACAGGCAGGTTAGAAATTTAAGGTCAAAGGAGATTCCTTCAATTAATCAGTACAGACATCGTGTAGTTAAGGAAGCTACTTGGGAGACTGAGCACGATATACATACCAAATATCCTTGCTTTCTCGATCTTTCATTGACTTTATGTTCCTTGGAATTTGAGAATGAAAGCTCTTTTAATAGTGGATGTTGTAATGACTCTCGTGATCATTTTTGCATTTTCATGCATTTTTATCATTTTAACCTTTCCCATAGCTTTTACACTGCTTATGTGACTTACTGGGGATGGATGGTGTGGTTCTCGAGGTGTTCGGTCAGGTTTTAGAGAAGGTTCCCTATTTTGGAACTCTTAAAGTTGAAATATTTGACTTTGGTCAACATTCTGAGTAAATGGGCTTGAATGAGAATTCCGTCAGCATCGTTAGATCCAGGGCATTAATTTTAGGCTAGTGGGACCTTTGGTTTGGGTCCCAAAGCTTTCAAACTTATTTTGGATACTTGTGTGGTTTTTATGCAAAACTGGGACAAGTGTTGGCATTGGTTAACATTTCATCAAGATGACTTTTGTTGGTAATTTTAATAATTTCATTGAGTATGAAATGTCATTTTCAGTTGGATAGCATATTTGGTTTATGTTCATGGGATTTCGAATGAATCCCGAGGGTCTATTCAGAGTCTTTTTTGGACTTGGAATGTTGCTGGTTTCCAGTTGCTGGTGCAACTCCTATTCCTTCATCGAGTTCATGATCAGGCCTTCGCATTGCAAAGTTCTGGCTTTTTGACTATTGCATTCGTGAGGGGCCCTCTGCATTGGCGATGAACAGTCTGTTGGGACATGTCTGGGTCCTTATTTACATTTGTGAGGAGACTATTGAGATTGTGATGGGTCTGCTAGGTGGGGTCTTGCGATCACGACATGGTCCCTACATTTGCGATGAAGGGACCCCTGGCAGTATAAAATCTTCTCTCTTTATTTTCATCTCCATTTTTTACGAACTTAGGACCTTCTTGGAGATTGGGAGATGATTTATTAAAGGATTTTCACCACAAGTTGTTCGGGTATGATCCTTTCACCTCCCTGATGTATTTTCTCATGTTTGTTACGGGTATTATCTCTTAAATTCCTTAGAGTTTGAATTCTAATTCTTAAAGTTTCTCCTTTGTGCTAGTAAGCTTTTAGGCCTGTTTTGGGCCTCAAATGGTTCCTATTTGATCCCAAATTTTGGGCATAGGTTTATTACCATATAGAGAACATAATTGTGAATTTTATTTCTGATTTAGTTGATGGGCCCATAGGGTCAATTTGGACCTAATTTTCCGCCTGAATTTCAAATTAGTGTATGGGTGTTGTTAGTCCCATATTGATATGTAGATTATGTTCTTGATAGCGTGGGAGGCGATTCAAGGCTTTGCGGAAGGAGGAGCTTCCAAGTGACAATTCATAGTTTACTGTTCAATCGTGAGGTAGGTTATGGTTTTCTCTTCTCTAGACGTAGCTCAGGTCGATAATATAATATAAATTGCATGTTGGTTAGAGGGATTGCTTGGTAGGGTTAAATTTATAGCAAATTACATATATATGTCCTGTTTTGGGGACTTTAGACAAGTACTTCTTTCTTGAGCCTTTGTCTAGGTTGCCTGCTATCAATTTGAGATTAGAGTATAGAATTAGGGATATATTAGATATCCTTAGCATAGGTTGGGGTAGTAACCCAGGGTAGAGTAGTTTTCTTTCATCAATTTTTCTTATTATCATTTTATTTTTGTATTTCTTTATGATATGAGATCGTGGGTCTGAGGCCGTGTACTTGGACTGATGGACTCCAGGTTAGTGTGATTTTGATATGGAGGGTGGTTTTAGCCTATTTGGTGTGTACTTATACATATACTTATATTTATATAATTGCATTGGCATGTATGCATTCATACATACATTCACATGGATTATGGTATGATCTGGAGTAGAAGTAGCGGTTTTCATTTTAAAAGAGAGGATTGTACCATACTTACTACTTTGTTTTATCTTTAAAAGAGGAATTTGTACCATTTTTCAATGGATCTCGGATTACTAAAGGATTTGTACTATTTTACTACTGATTTCTAAACTTGGGAGGAGCTACACAGATTTTTTATTTTAAAAAGAGAAACTGTACAACCTTTATACTCGGTCCGAGGGGCATCCATGGACCTCTTTCAATTTAATTTCTACACCTGTTGATAAGCCCAAGGGTGGCCCATGAGAAAAATCCAAGTTTAATTTATAGTGTTGTTGATGAGCCTAAGGGCAGCTCGTGAGAATACTGTGAGTTTTACTTTTCTGCATTTGTTGATGAGCCTACGGGCGGCCATGAGATGACTCAGGGTTTTACCTTGTGCATGGCTATATATTACATTGTATCATCCCATACTGCATTGCACCATTTATATATATATATATATATACACACACACACTCACTGTGCATAGTACTATTTCTATTTTTCTTCTAGTTTACCCTCAGTATGACTAGTCTTCTAGGTTGCTTGTACTATTTTGGGATTCTAGGTTAGCTTATGACATGTTGTTCCTTCTCATGTAATTTATATTGTCTATATTATTTCTCCTGAGTTTGGTCAGCCTATGATGCCTATTGAGCACCCCGTGTTTTGGTACTTATACTACACTTCTGCATCTTTTTCTGATGCAGTTCCTAGTACAAGTCATCCTCATTGATCCCCTGCACATTCGTGTACTTTTGCCGATTAGATCGTGGTGAGCTCTTGCCATTCAGAGATTTCTTGTTTTCCTTCTTTCATCTACTGCCTTTATTTTGTACCCTTCAGACAGTTGTATTTTGTATAGCCTTATTGATAACGCCCAAACTACACCTCAAATTAACGAAGCGTAAGCGGTCGTAGTCAAATATAGAACCCAACAAAGGTTGGGGTCGAATCCCACAGAGAATATGGTGAGAATTAAGTCTTTAGTGAAGTATGTGACTAGTCGTCAATAGTTTCCGGTAAATAGGGGGGGGGGTTTGTGATCAATATTTGTAAACAAAACAAACACTTAACGTATGAATGATAATCAATAGGAGAGAGAGAACTAGGGAAGTGTTTACCATGGCGTTAGTAACAAAGTCGATTCTAGGCTTAACGGGGTTCTTTCTATATGCGTGTCACGATGTGATTGAATTAATTGTATCGTCTAAACGTTTCTCAACAAAATAGACAAATTTACTTTTCAATTCTCTCGAACTTGAAAAGGTGTGCTTTTAGATTTCAATCCTAAACATCAAGTAGATTAATCTAGTTACAACATTAATCATAAGACGAGAGTTAGTAGTCTCGAATCCTCGTCGTTAATCAAGTATCCCGGTTTTAATCTCTTTACTCAAGCAAATTAAACCTAGGCATGTTCTAATGTTTGCAACCACTAGAAAACATTACATAACGAATGATTAACAACGTGACAACATACATATTTAACCCGTCGCTATCCGGAATCTATATTGCTACTTTAGCCATGGCTCCCACAACTAGAGTTGTGGGAGGTTTAGTTAATCATGCTATAAAGAAAAGAGAAGAGAATTGTATTCATAATAAAGAGAAGGGATTCTTACAATATAATGAAAACCAATCTTCAATTATTCCAAGAACAAGAAAAACCAAGATCCCAAGAACAAATCAAGAACACGAATTCAAGAAGTGTAAAACATGTTTCTTGATCTCCAAGTCTCTCCTAAAACTATTGGGAGAACTATATTAAAAAGCTTAACTAATGCATAAATAAAATAAACCTAACATAGGGTATTTATAGGAGTCTAAGAAACAAATCCCAAAAACGTCAGGATTCCGCGTAGCAGACTGCCCAGGTGTGACGGCCAGGCTGACGGACCGTCACTGGCTTGACAGACCATCGCCTGGACCGTCACCCTTAGGCAATGGTGCTGCCTTGGTGTGACGGTTTGGGTTACGGACCGTCACACCCTTGACGGACCGTCACCTGAACCGTCACTCTTATCCAGAATGCTCTTTTTCCCGTATTTCCTTCCGTTTCCATGTTTGTCTCCATTTCCTGAAAATACAACATAAAAACATTAAAAACGACAATGGTTGCTTGAAAACGTACGATTGTTCTTAGTTTAAAGGAGTCGAAAGTGCCGTAAAATGGCGGCACATCACTTATTCTCGTACTTGTAGAGGCTTTTGTATCGGTGACACCAGGTCCGGGGTTGGTATTTGTGTATATTGTCTTTCTTTTGTTTCTTTATGGACCACGTTATATATCTTGTACCTGTTACGTATGTATCTATATACTGTGGCCTATTTATCTCATTTCTGCTTCTGGTGTTATCTATTGCAAGTCATTACTTTTAGAACATCTTGGTATTTTGGCTTACCTACTGGGAGGGTTATAATAGGTGCCTTCATGGCCCGATTTTGGGTCGTGACATGCAATAAATGACAAATATAAAATGGGCATATGTTAAATATAAAATGGGCACATGATAACTATCGACTCCTAACGTGCATTTGGACACTATGATTAGATGGAGAAAGACTATTCCACAATCGCTGCAAGCAGTGGTCGATGAGATAAAAGGACGAACAGTGATGCCAGACTCTGGCATCTCTCATAGTTTAGCACCATTGAAGTTAGAGAGCTGGCTATCTAGTGGAAGAGCCGATCTACAGTAGTTCCTATACAGGATAAAGAGGAATCAAAGTCTGAATCATATGAGGAAGAACCGAAGGGGACACATACAACAAGGAAGCTCACTTTCTCATTGAGGTCTCAAGTCACCCCAAATTCTCAGGCAACTCCACCGATGACTTTTGATGTGGTGAAAGGTAACCGGTAGATTTAAAACTTGGGTCTTAACTTCTATCCTGCAATTATGAAAAATGGGTGAAAGGATGTTGAGGTTAACCCCATAAAGGAAGAAGTGGAATGTTGCAAATGGAAGAAAGCTCTGATAGGGTTTGTAATTGAAGGATCGCATAGTTTTAAGGAAATGTTGAAATTTGTCTATAGTGTACAAAATTTTGCGGCTACACCTCGAGTAAACTTACATGATGAAGGCTACTTCAGCTTCCTGTTTGACACACCTGAGGATAGAAGCTTAGTGCTGGGAGAAGGCTACATGATGAAGGATACTTCAGCTTCATGTTTGACATAACCAATGATGAGTCCCATTTCGACATGCAACACGAATTTTCAATCAACACACATGGAAATTCACTAACCAAGGTACAAAAATTCAAGTTATGACTCTTCCTGGACCAACATATCCACAAAAAAAGTGACCAATACATACCAAACAAGTAAGTCATACAAGCACTGTAACACACAAAAAAATCAGGTTTCACGTCACAACAAAATCAAGACACATAAGTTATTCCCTATTCGTTCCATGGATGACCCTTAGGCGATCATCTGTGTTTCACCACAGCCTCTCAGGCTAGATACCAATTAGAACCTTCCCAGTTCTAACTTCTCTTGCTTGTTTCATCGCAGCTGGAGTCCAATGACATCCTTCACTTTGTTGAGATACCAATTGGAATCGAGAGATACCAGTTGGACTCAACTCATATAAGGAAGTAAACGAACCACACGAAGAGGAATGAAAGGAGAGAGATGTTCCTAGAATGCCTCATAGCTTCCCAAGGATTTGATGTGGATGTAAACACACCAATCCACAGGATTCTATTCGACATTTTTCTTTTGTACTGGAGATCGATAACCTGGGCTCTAATACCATTTGTCACAACCCAACTACTAGGCCATGCGGGCACCTACTCTAATCCACCTAGATAGGAGAACCCTTACCACCCGATCGAACAAGTAATGCAGAAAAAGGAGTAATCATGAAATAAACCTTTTTGATACAAGAAAATCATTACAATATTTGGAGAAATAAACCTTTACAATTTGACAAAAGCCCTCCTAGAACCTAGTCTAAGCCGGTACAAGAGCTACTGCAAGAATAATACAAATTAAATGAAAAAGGAAACAACTCCACCATAGAAACAAGGAGTACGAGCTGTTGTAGATTTCCATCATCGTATACCTATGAAACATCACCAACCCTACAACCAGACTATACCCAAAAAGGTATAGCAAGAGTAGAATCAGTACAAACACACATACTGGTAGGCATCATCGGTCGACCCGAATCCACTCATACCATCATATAAGAATTCAAGGGAAAATACACATTTAAACGATAATACTGCGGTCCTCTAACATCCCCCTTTATCAATTCCATTTCGACCCCAAGCTTTCCTAATCCTTCTGCTGCCAACTCCCTTTTCCAAACTCTACTCCCAACTCCTACGACTTCTCAAGTCACACTTATCACTTAGACTTCCCAAGTCACACTAACCCCTTAGACTTCTCGAAGTCACACTAATCACTTATCCAAACACTAAGTTCAGACTCGGACTACCACTCCATCACTCGAGTCACCCCCTATGACCAATTACCCAAAAAAACCCAGCTAACCGCCCAACCAGATCAACTACACTCATGGTGCTACTAATAATCATCCGGACCCCTCGAGGATCCCTAAGACCATTTCCCAACATAACAAATATTAACTCACCAACGACTCTAGACTCTTGGTCTTCCTCGTAGCTTATCAATCACATGAAATCCCATTAACCACCACTAACCACCCAGTGACAACAACCTTCGATGACAGTAACCAATACAATCCTTCTAGCTAACTTGGACCCAACCCGAGATCCCCCAAACAACACCTAAGTGTTAAACATGCAACCGGTCAATACCAAGACCAAACTCACAATCAAATATAATAACCTGGCCTCTCAAGGATCATATGAATCAATCACAATTTGGAAATACAACCTGGTCCACTCATGGGACCATCGAAAGAATGCAACAATTCAATAAAATAAACCCATACCAGGCGTGGTACCTGAGCCAACTATTTAGTATCACGTACCACGCGTGGTACCCGAGCTAACCATTCGTTATCCCATACCAGGTATAGTACCCGAGCCAACCATTTGTTATCTTGTACCAAGCGTGGCACCCAAGCCAACCGAATGTCACAAAGAAATCCAACAGTCACAAATAAAGAACAATCAACACTTGTAGACTAACAAGCAATAGCACCTAGTTCATTTCACAAGACTGCTATCCAGACATTTAGACATTCATAACTATTACCTAAGCATACAACTCATACAATACTTAAGAAAAAGCACATGAACATACAATGCATAAGGGAATAAATAACCATCACCTACCCCCATTCCGGGTACATAAACTCAACTTAAATCTCGTCCAAAGCTAAGCCCAATTCACCCCTTAACAAAGACTAGTAGATACACCTAATCCTGACCCTCCTCCTATGACCGAAATACAACATGGGAAGAGACCTCCCCTATCCCCTGCTAATTCAACCATTTATGAATTTTATTTTCTTTATATCAACATTTCAGAGAATCCCTTCTTAAACCTCTTGTGTAATTACCCAAGTCTCCCGGTTCCCCAAACCTTCCCAACACCCTAGTCCTTAGATTTTATCATCACACAACCCCTAGTTAATTATAACAACTTGAAATGTCACAACACACTATCACCACTCAAGAAATTCTAGATTAACCAATTCAACCACAACAATTCTCTTCCAGACTCCGTACCCGAAGGCCTACGCATGGATTCTCCTTTTCATCTATACTACAAGTAGGAAATGGAAATGAGTCAATCTACTTAATAAAGAAAACCTAGCATACATGGACGCCAAGCAGCTGTGAAAATGCATTTCTGGCTCTGTGAAGGCATTCCCTGCCGGATGGCGAGTCCAAAATCTGTGGTTTCGTGTCCTTTTAGCTGAAATCCCTCCTCCCCATAGCTCCCAAGTTTTGGAGCAGCCTAGGAGGGTTTTTTGAGAAACCCTCATATGTTTTCCAATTGAGGAGGAGAAGTCTTTTATTAAAAAGTATTTCGAGGCTACTGCCTCCCGTCGTCCCGCTATAGTGGACAATCTTCTACTATAGTGCTACCGCTATAGTGGAATAAATACTGCTATAGCGGAGTGATGTCAACCTGAATGATTTCAAAAATCTGAAATTTTCCGTCACATCACCCCACTTAAATCAAAGCATTTTTAATCATTCCCCTAATCTTATGATATCATGATTTCTAAAGTAACAAGGTATCCAGTTGTTACATAGGGATAGTTGGGGGTCATGTCCCGGCTAACTGTAGTCAATGTTTGTAGAGGCTTCAGAGACAGTCAGTTAGTTGGTTGTATTATTATTCAAATACTTTGTATTTGATTTTATGAAAGTTCATTTTGTTATAGTATGTTTCAAGAGCTCAGCACATATTTTAGCTTCCGCATTATCTTTGAGTCTGTATCTTAGTAGTATGCCATGCCATGGGTTAGCTTGGAGTCACTTGCGACTCTAAGCATCATGTTGCATCCAGGGTGTAGGCTCGGGGTATGACATGAACCCTCTACTTAACAGATCCTGGAGCTGATCCTTAAGCTCTCTCAACTCAGTTGTTGCCATCCGATATGGGAGAATAGAAATAGGTTGAGTGCCCGACTCAACATCAATACCAAATTCGATATCATGATCATGAGAAAGACCCGGTAGATCATAAGGAAACACATATGAATACTTGCAAACTACAGAACTGACTCAAGTGAAAGTGTGGTGGTATCACAGACGTTGACAATATAGACTAAGAACCCCTTCCCAACCAACCGCTAAGCGCTCAGGAAAGATATAACTCCCCTTGACATGTGGCTATCGGCATCCTTCTATACCATAGGAGGGATACTAGGCATTCATAAAGTAATGGTCTTGGCGAAGCAATCCAAGACCGCATAGTAGGGAAACAACCAATCCATGCCTAAAATCACATTGAAATCCACCATATCCAGCACAACCAGGTCTACCCACGTAACATACCCCAGAATAGTAACCACAAAAGCCCAAAATACATGATCCACTACTAAGGAATCTCCTACTGGGGTAGCTAAATGCAATGGCGTAGGAAATAATTCTCAAGCAAAGTCTAGATGAATAGCATAAAAAGAAGATACATAGGAGAATGTAGACCCCAAATCAAACAAAAAGAAGCAAATTGATGACAAATGGAGATCATACCTATGATGACAACGTCGGAAGCCTCAGCCTCTGTCTGGCCCAGAACTGCATACATGTAGCTCCGACCACCACGACTACCTGATCTACCAGACTGAGGACCGCCTCTAGTACCCTAGGAACCACCCCTACTACCCTGTGCACCACCTCTGGCCAATTGTGCTGGAGCCCTGGGGGGCTGAACCATCTGACCCTGCTGACTGCAGTGACTGACCCTCGAACAATATCTAACAAAGTGTCCCAACTCCCCACACTCAAAGCAACCTCTACCTGCTAAAGTCTGAGCAGAATTACCCGTTGAACCATACTGGTTTCTATGGCCCAAATACCCAGAATGTGCACCATGCAGAGATTGAACCAAGCCTTGAGTACTCTGACCACCCTGTCCCTCAATAATCTGTAGTGCCTCCTGAATAGGCCAGCTCAACTAGAAACACTGCTGGTGCTGACCCCTACCAAAGTATTCTCTACCTCGTTTCTGTGAGCCACTATAACTTCCCTGATGGTAGGGCCTCTTATCGCTGGCCCCTTAGGCCTCGCAAAGTATGCCCTCAATAGTGTGAGCATGATTCACTACCTCTAAGAATGACTGACCCAAAGCTACCATACCCTTTATAGAAAAACAAAGTTGTATAGTCAAACCTCGAACGAAGCGACGCACCCTCTCGTGGTCGCCGAGCAGAATCATGGTGGCATGTCTAGACAGCTCATCAAAGAAAACCTTGTACTCTGAAATAGACATAGAGCCCTGCTCTAACCTGAAGAACTGATCCATCAACCGCTCTCTCAAGCTACACGGTACATACTTCTCCAGAAAAGCTGTGGAGAACTGTGCCCAAGTAAGCGGAGGTGACCCGGCTGGCCTACAAGCTATATAAGACCTCCACCACTATTTTGCCAGACTATCTAGCTAAAACACAGTGTAATCTTCCACGTGAGACTCAACCAACCCAAGGTTATGCAACCTCTACTGGCAACTAGTAAGAAACTCATGCGCATCCTCCCTAGGAGCACCTAAAACCTCAGGAGACCCAACCTCAAAAACCTACCAAGCATCTTCTGCTCCTCAGAAAACATAACGGGCCCAGCTGGAATAGGTGGGATGATAGTAGGAACTGACAATACCTCTAATCGGGGAGCTTCAATAGCAGGCTACGCTCCTGAACCTTTTACAGCTGCCTAGGATAAAGTATGATCCTTAGTGGAAATTGAGGCTTCTAGTTTCTAAAATCCAAAATCAACAGTAAAGTGGTACAAATCCTTTTCAAAAGTTTGAAATGCATAGTAAAAGTGAAAAATCTCTTTTTACTCGGGAACCAACAATTCTTCCTTAGAAAACTCCTTCATCTGCCATGCTCATGATCACCGAAATGGATGATAAATATAAATATATATATATATGCATACAGTACACAATCAATTAAGCACAAAATATAAACCAAAGATTAGGGCAAGGGTGCCCTCAAAATAAGGTACTTATCTGGAACTCTTTCCAGTCCAAAGCTATGGCCTCGGGCCCATACTTACACAATAATGGTAAGAATAAGTTGAACAAGCGAGAAATAACTACGAAAATCACTAAAAGAACCTACTCTACCTCTAAAACCTCCTAAAAGAATTCTAAGGATTCTAGGCTAGCCACATCAATTCTACAAGCTCCTAAACTAAGGATAAATAGTATAATTCTAATTTATGATCTCAAAATGGAAAATTTGTACGTTCACAGGATTTAAGCCTATTTCTACTCTAAGATCCTACCTAACATCCAATAATTTATAAATTATAGAATCTAACTAAGCCAAGTCAGAAAGATAAACTGTAACCTACCTCAGGGCCAAAGTGCAAACAAAAACCGTCACTCATGTGCCTTCCCCTTTCAAATAGCCTCAGAAAGCTTCCTCGCTATCAAAAACATAAACTTGGTGTCAAGATGAGAAGAATGACACCCATATCGTTATACAGAAATTTAGGCCAAAAATTAGATCTGGAAATTACCTTCGGGGCCCGCACGATGAAATGGAAAACAAATTTTATAATTATGTTCATAACTAGTTAATAAACCCATGCCTAAAATTTGAGCGCAAAAAGGACTCATTTTGGGGCCGAAAAAAGCCCCGAAGCCCACTCTAACTTGAAGAATAGCATGCAATAGGAGTAATTTAATGGGAAGAAATACATAAATAAAGGTAGAACAAGCACTAGAACGACGAGGGGATGAGAATTACCTCAAAGCTTCAAGAATTTTGTAGAAGAAGTGTATTTTCCTCTTCACCCGAGTTCAAAAATAGAGGAATAGTTGTTGGAAAATGAGAAGTGAAATGAAGAAGAAGCTCATTTAACTAACAATGATCGGTGCACCTATGGTCATAATGATGCAAGTGCGGCATCACTGTTATGCCAAGATCACTGCAGGGGTGGTGGTCAACCAAACCCCCAACCCTCATAGGTACAGTGAACAGGCTGCAGGGGCGGCACCGCAGGCATAGACAGATGAGCGCAGGGGTGCCCCCTGCTGATGTCACCTAGGGCTAGAGGTGCGACTGGTGATCACAGAGGTGGAAGCACAGGTGTGCCCCCAAGCACTCAGGTGTGCCACACCAGAAACAGAAGCACCAGCTACAACAACAAGCCATAAAACTCTCTGATTGCACCCTCGAGATTCATTCGAAACTCTGTGAACACAAACCAAACATGCTACACTTCCAAAAATGGCATTCTTGACTCACAAAAATTGACATAAATCCTAGCGGAAAATCATTTTGAAGAAAAGTGGGCCCCACGCCCAAAAACTAACTTTTACCAAAACAGAACCCAATAGCCCAAAATAAGTCCGAAAGCCTTGGTACCCAAACCAAAGGTCCCTCTAGCCCAAATTAGGCATTCCAAAGCTAACAACACTGATGGAATTTCCATCCAAGGCCGTCTTCTCCAAATGCTGATCAAAGTCAATTCTACCAGCTTTAAGAGTTACAAAATACGAAAAAGGGGTTAAAACACAAACAAACTGCCTGAGAACCAAATTGTCAGTCTCGGTAAGTCATAAATGACCTGTAGCCACTGTGGGAAAGCTTGAAACATGGAAAAAATTACAAAAATCAAGAAATGACCTAGAGGGTCATTATACATATTGCATTTCCAAAGCTTCCTCCTCAATTTCATCACCCAAAGGTTCGTTGTCAACAAGGTTGTGCTCATTTTTATAGCCCAAAGTACCTAAAATTACATAATCAAGTTAGGTAAAGCATGTAATCATGTTAAGCACTTGAAATCATTGCAAATGAGCCAAAGATATAATTAAAAAAGGACCGAGAAGTATCGGTTGCAAAATCACTATTTGCAATATTTTTACACAGTAGCTGCACCTTTAAAACTGTTCATCACAGGTGCAGGCTCGCAACAGGGTAAGTTTGATTGCATCGGTGGCCTTGAACTATTTCAGGACTTCTACAATGGCGTACAATTGAGTGCAGGTGGAATATCGCCCCTACGTTAAAATTGTCATGCCTGCAGTATCGTCTTCTCCAGTGATGACACAGAACACACAATCAACAAAATATCCATGCTTTTGTAGTAGAAATTGTACTCAGACTTCCATTTCCATAAACATACTAATGCACATGCATAACCAACCCATATTTTGATATATTTTGCACCTAACAATGTATGCCCTAACTTACATGATTCACCGTTATCGCATACACTTCAAGAATTATAAGGACACCTAAAATTATACCTTCGAATAATAGCCGCAATATTTAAGGAAGTAGAACACATACCTTGAAACTCAAATGGTGAGATAGAGGAATTAAACTTTTGTCTCTTTTCTCCTTTAAGAATAAGTCTCCCCTTTCTTGAAATTCTTTTCTTTAATTTAGAATGTGCAGTGTGTGAGAGTGAGAGATGATATTGTGAAAGATTTGAGAGGTGAAAATTTGAGGGGTGGGAACGGTTGAGAGCAAATGGGGAAAGTTGGGAGTTTGTAAGTGGTTTACCTATCCTTACTATGAAAAATAAATTGGTAGGTGCACCTGCGATGACATTGATGCAGGTATGTCATCGCCCTTGTGCTAAAACTTACCGCCTTTACGACCCTTGATGGATTCAGATTCCTTCACAGCTATGATGTTTTATCGTGCTTGTGCCTGTGCACATACGGGTATGGCAAAGCACCTGCGCCACCACTCTTGTGTGAAATCTTCTGCAGGTGCGACTCCCCTGTAACTTTTTGACAAATTTCCAACAGCCACTAGTTTGAGCTGCATTGGCACCTGTGTGCAATGAGTCCTTGTGTGCAAAATGCAGGTGCTTTCGCATGCTATTCCAGTAGCATTTTGGTCTTGATTCAATTTTGTGAGGTTCCAACTTCTCAACCTGTCTAAATCAGCTCTAAAAGACTTGAAACTCTATGGATTAGTCAAAAATAATATACTAAACTATTCTAACAAAAAGAAAAATTATAAAACTTCAAAATTTTGAAATGATGGATTGCCTCACATCAAGCACTTGATTTAATATCGTGGCATGACACAAGTTACCTCACCATTTGGATCACCACTTGGAGGATTTGAACCTTTGACCCAATTTTGAATCGATATTTTGGGGATAATCATGGGGTGAAGGCATGAGAACATATAAACCATTTCCTTGGTGTCGCATTTTGCACTTTTTTTGCCTTTAAGTGAGGGATGTCATTTTGTCTTCTATGAATGACAAACTTCAAGATGAACACACCTCGATCCTTCGACTTACTAAAATTCCCTATAAGTTTGGTTACTTCAATTTTAATTTATTCAACCATGCCCAATGTTAAAAATGGTTGGAGTGAGACTTAAGTGGCTCCATTCTCAAATTTTCCCCATTCATGACATCCTCACTTTCAAATGCACTAGAGTCTTCACAAGTGATTTATTGAACTCCGGTTGGTGACTCTAGCATCATCCATTCACTCTTGACATCTTGATTTTCTTTTGGAATGGTTGGTTGACAATTCTTATTTTCTTCCCCTATACCTCTTAACGTCTCCTTAACATCTTATCCTTGAGAACTAGAGATTTCCTCTTCATGATTGGCCAATTCTTCATTTCCACAACTTTCATTGTGGTCACTAAGTGTTTTTAGCTTGCTTATTTGACATGAGACCTCTTCTTTAACCAATTCTTCTTGAGGAATAGGTGCATCCACCATAGATTGTAGTGGGAGAGTTTCATCCATGGCACATCCCTCTTTATGTTTGGATATCCACAATTCTGAAGCCTTTGTCAAGTCTTACTTTATGTACTTTAAACCCTCCTATACGTTATCTGACTTGTCCAAGAGAGTTTTGAGCATGGCATATATACTCTCTTAGCGGGTATTTTATTTTTCCCTTACCAAGTCATGACTCCTATTAAGATCACAAGCACCACTAGCACCATTGTTAGCATAAAAGGGGAAGGAGGACGATCATTAGGGCAATCAATACAATGTACATCATGACCACCATAAAAATAGCAATTACGCCTATCATATGATTGAGATGGTGAATACCTCTCTCTCCTAGGGCTAATTCTACAATTTTTCCAATAGTGGGGTCCTCCACAATAACAACAAGGATCATTATAATATGGATTGTAACCACCAAAACCTCTAGCATTTTGATATGCCATAGACTTAATCAATAAAACATAACTAACTAAAACAAAAATAAATATTCACAAATTTGAACTAGAGTAAGCAAGCTCAAATTCTAAAATAACTCAATACCCCAAATATTCCCCGATAATGGTGCCATTTTTTACGACATTCAAAAGCACTCTCCCGAAAGAGGTGGTAATGATCGCCAAGTAAAATAATAAGTAACCCAACGGATGCCTGGGTCGAATCCATGAAGAACAATATTAAGGCAATCAAGAAAATAAGGAATTAAAGCAGCTTACTAAAGTCCAAGATCAAAAGATAAAATGTTTTGGGGGGTTTTTGTTTAGAAACTAAAACAAGGAATAAAAGGAAATCAAATAAGGATAGGTTTGATCAATGAATTTTACCAAGCAAGGATAACAAGAGAGATTTGGGTCTTGGGATTGATTCACAAGGCTTGCACCCAATAATCCCATAGGTAGCCTTGGTTAGAAATATATTTAATTGTTTTTTAACCAATCAAATATTTATCCTCCATGGGTTCTCTTGAATCTCCATGGATAGGCAATAAAACAACCAAATTAACTTAGGTGAATTAAACCTATTTTTAGATTTGACTTTTAGATGGGAATTTCCTAAAATCAAGTTATTTCTAGCCTCAATTTATGGGAAAAATCCCAAATCCCTACTAATGAATCTTCACCCAATTGAAGACTCCTCACTCAAGCAAGAACACAATTAGTAAACTAGATTGATGTTTTCAACCACCAACTATGTAATTAAACCATGAAAGATTCGATAGACCCAAACAATATAATCAAATACAAGAGCAAGATAAGAATTCAATACCCAAATGAAGTATTATCTCTAATACAATAACCCAATCTCAAATAAATAATTACACCTACAATTAATCAATTAAAAATAAGAGTTGAAGAAAAGAACTAAGAATTTTACAATAGAATCATCCAATCTTTGCTCTAATGGTGTAGGGTGATGAACTTTCTCTCTAAGCTTGCCAAATTTATATGAAATGCCAAAGATACTATTCTAGATGGATGGAAAGAGTTTTTATGTGGATTGGGGTTTTCAAAAGGGTGAAATGACCAAGTCGGGACTGACTAGCACCCGTCAGCCACACCTGTGGAATATTTACTACAGGTGGGTGGCTGCTGTGGCATGATATTTAGCGTAGGTGTGGAACTCGACTGACATCAACATCAGTTGTAGGTGCGCTATTTTACCATTGGTGTGGAGCCGCAATGGAAGCATTTCTAGTGCAGGTGTGCCCTCAGCTAAATAGTGCACAGGCCGCAGGTGGGACGCCTTTTACGCAGCTGCGGGACTGCTGTTACATCCCACTCTAGTGTAGGAGCGGTGGACCTAGTAGCTTACAGTACTGCTCTTCTCCTTTTTGCACCACTTTTGTTTCTTTTGTCCCAATTGCTCCACAATATCTGTATAAATAAGAATCACCTGAAATATAACCAAAAGATACCATAAATAGTCTCATATTACCTTTAGAAGACGCAAAAGCAGAAGAATAGAGACGAAAATAAGTGGTAAATTCATCACTCATCAGCAACGTCCCTAGAAGGTTTTGCTCCACTCTTCCCTGCATTACCATAACCATTGTTTCCACCATGACTTCTTTGATTATAACCCTGTCCACCCTGTGAATGACCCTTACTGTTACCACCTCCACCTCTACCTACTAGATGAAAAGCCCTAACCTGCTGTTGTGCCTTATTACATGTCTGCCTCATGGGACACTCTCTTTTGAAGTGCCCAACAACACCACAAGAAGATCAACCTTGCTCAAGAGAAGGCCTGTTGGCTGAAGAATAGGAAGCCCCTTGGCCTCTAGCAACTGAAGACTGCTGAATAGCCCATAAATGACCACCGGTAGAGGCTAGCAAAGTTGATTGAATGGGGCGAGCTGAGAGAACCTGTTGGCTGTGACCCCTAAAATAAGATCTACTGTAGTTACTGATAAGTCACTAATCTACCAACTTATTGAGCCTTTATCCATGAATTATTGCTATGTTTTTAATTGATTTAGAGGTTCTTATGGCCTTTACTGATGTCTATGCTGGTACTTGTGATCAAAGATGGAAAATAAGGAAATGGACCCAAAAAGAGCTTAAAAGAAGTGAAGTTTGAAGTGATCGAAAAGGATGGAGATTCTGCCTTGAGATGCAGCGCTTGTGCGACATGCACAAGCCTTGGTGTGTTATGCACCTCTCACTGCATGGAGCTTTAAATTGACTGAAGGATCTATTATGAGGTGCGGTCGCTGTGCAACATGTACAACTCATGGTGTGAACCAAACCTCATTTGCATGAGATCTCCCAAGTCAGCTGAGTCACTGGTTCAACTGAAGAGAGTGTGAGACACGCACAGCTGACGTGCGAACCGCACGTTGTGCTGCACACCACCCGAAGGGCATTTTTTTCCAGAAATTTAGTGATGTTTTAGGAAAGTATTTAAACCCATTTTAGGCACAATTGTAAATACAATTCTTCAGTTATGAATAATATTGAGTAATTTTAGCTTTGAGAACAAGTTTCCTCCCTAAGAAGAAGAAAAGGGTTTCAATCAATTCTCTCTTCCAATTCTTAGTTCACCATTTGTGTACAAAACTGAGCTTAAATATTGAAATTACACATAAATGAGGAGGAATTTGACTTACCCACTTCATATATCTCTTTCCTTTAGAATGAGTAGCTAATTTCATTGTCTAGGGATCTGTTGATAATGGGTGCTTGACAAATGGGTATGGGTGTTGCTAATTCTTGCTTATAATTGCTTATTTGACATGGGTCTAGTAGTTTCACCAAGTTTTAATCCTAAAATTGGTGGTTGCAAACATTGATATTCCTTTGCAAACATTGATATTCCTTACTTGGTTATGTTATTTCTTGAAAGAGAATTTCATAGCTTCGGATATGAAATTACTAGTGGGAACTTGGGCTTTCATTTAGATTGAGTCTAGAATTACCTTACATCGATGGAATCACCCATTTAAGGGTCTTAGCTAGAAATAGTATGACCTCCCTAAGCTTTAGCTTGGTTGTTTGTTGTTAAACCGATAGTGCTTTAATCGAGATTGTCGGATATAGAGTTGTTGATCGAGAGATGAACAACCATACCTATAACCAAGGCTACCTATGTCAATGATCAAGAATTTGCGTGAATAGAAAATCACCCTATCCCATATTAGAGCCCCATTGGATACACATCCCTAGTCGTCTACTCTCATTTGCATACCCATTTTACTTTAGTGTCTTGCTAGAATTAAAATTATTGTGATAGAATTCCAATTCCCGTAATCCTTTACTTTCACATTTTCAAACACTTACTCTCTTAGTGAAGTCATTTCATTACAATCATCATTGTGCTATCTACAAGTCTCTGTGGGTATGACCCCGACATATGTTGGGTACTTATAAATGTGTTTTGCTTGACAATCGCTAATACCTCCTAATTGGAGAGTACATTTGAGCATTTATCAAAAATGGTGCCGTTGCCGGGGACTTGATTTGATAGTTATTTTTGATTTTATATTTGAAATCACTTAGAGAGTGCTTGTTTCTTTTACTGTTGTTTATTGTTGCTGTTGTGATTGAGTAGGCTAGCCTATGAGCAAGGCAGACGATAACAAGCATTAATGGAGGCTTCATGGATGCAGAAGCTGCTGAGCCTGTGATACAGGTGGGAGTAGGTGCAATATGCCTACCCCTCATGGTGGGAAATGCGGTATTCCACGTCACGAACACCATGATTCACTTGATCCATATAAAGGGAATATTTGGTGGAGCAGCACATGAAGACGCCAACCAGCATATTCAAAATTTTGTAGAGATTTGCCAACCATTCATATTTCATAATATCTCCCATGAATCCATCTGATTGCGCCTATTCCCCTTTTCCTTGACGGAAGAAACCACATCGTGGTTGGAAGAATTGTCGGAAGAATCTATCACATCTTGGGTCGAGTTGGTTGAGGTATTTACATTGATATTCTTTCCTCCATCTCGAATGATGCAGCTAAGAGATGAGATTACAAACTTTAAGCAACTCCGGATGAACCTCTACATGAGGTTTGGTTAAAGTTCAAAAAAAAGCTTGTCTTGTGTCTGAACCATGAGTTGTTGGACAACGTATTGCTCCAAATTTTCTATCGATCATTGAACTCTATGAATAAATCTGTGGCTAACAACTTTGGAGGTGAAACCTGCATGGACTTACAATTCCCTATTGCCTCGGCTTTGTTAGAAAGAATGACCAAGACCAACCAAGCATGGCATACAAGAGAAGCAGATGTGCCAACTTTGGGAGCTCCTACATCCATTTTGACCAATGAAATGAGAAAAAAGGATGAGGAGTAAGATGATACAATGACAAAAATGATGACACAAATTGATTTGATGGCCAAGCATGTAATGGGAGCTGGTGTGCTAAGGCGGTGAATGTTGTGAGTACGCTGGAAATTAAAGCAAGTGATGAGGAGCTGATGATAGTGATATATGGTAAACTGTGCTCTGTGTCGGCGAGTTCTCATCCCGGGTATTATCGCCTGCGGGAGGAGAACTTAGGTTGGATATGAGATAAGGAAAGTGTCATGCCCCGAGGCTACTCCCTAGATGTAACATAGGACACGGGACCACAAGTGTCCCAAGCTAACCCTTGGTCATAGCATAACTCAGATAAATCAATAGATAAGGGAAGCATACTAGGAAGATCCAAAATAAAATGTATAGACAATCAAGTCGAGTAGGAATACACATCCAAAGAGGAAACCCGAATACTGTCTATGTCTGAAAAGCCTCTAAATAACATAAAGAGTTGCTGGGACAAGACCCCAGCTAACTCAAAAATCTAAAATGAAAACATAAAGATGGATACTCTATCTCTAGCCCTCGAATAATGAGGACTCACCAAAATCAACAGAAAGTCTGGTGTAGTCTAGCCACGAGTCTGAGGGCAGGTGCCTGAATCTGCATTGTAAAAGGATGCAACACAAAATGCGTCAGTACTATAGGATGTACTGAATATATGAGATAAATAGGAATCTGAGATAAACATGCTAAATAAACTTGTGAAGCTGAAATCATGCTATAAGTGTAAAACTAAAATGCAATGCCAAAACAAGTTATACAAATATCATAGTAATCATAATGGTCTTGAAATCTGAAGGCAAAGAATCAATGCATTTTAAAACATGATACTGTTTTTGTGGGAGGTTCTTTAACCAACATAGACCATGTGAGCTACATGGAATCCGATGTATATGCCCCATCGAAAGGACCCAATATACCTTGCCAGGGCATAGAGGCATGACTATGGTGTGACTACTAAATCTGATGCCCAACTGAGGGTACTTAGAACCTATAGGGGCACGTAGTTCTAGGACTAAGGGTACTCTCACCCTGTCCAACTCAGTGCTAATACTACTCCCAAAAACATATACGTATAGCTCATAATACTTACGACATATCTGATGTCAAAACTGTTCATAACTTAGGTAGACATATTAGGATGCCAAACCTTTCATAAAACATAGGGACATATCTAATGTCCAAAACTATTGGAAAATCATAAGGACATATCTGATGTCATGCAATTCCCAAGTCATGAATTTTAAAGCTTTGCAAAACCATAATTCAAAATATATTTTCCTTTCTCTTACCATAACTTGAAGAATTAGGCATGAAATTCCATGAAAATAGAGGTCATGTTATCTAAACATACCAATTTTACTTGAAGACATGAAATTCAATGAAATCATGCTAAAATTCATCATCAACATATGGGCTTTTGAAATCAACTGAGGAACTTCAATTAAATCATAGAAATGTAATAAGAAATAATGAATTGATGCCTTAGGAGAAGACCCATAACTTTTTCCCCAATTTGAGTAAGAACCCTAATTTAGAAATCCATAAATTCAATTTAGAAGATTACAGTTTTGGGCATAAGGGTGAAAGGAATCCCTTATTGAATACCCACAAACCTTGATTGAAGCTAACCCACTTAAAATTGAAAACAAAAGGAGACTTCAACTTGAAGCTTGAGACTTGGAGCTTGAAGGAATTATTTTCCTTTTTGGGAGATGAAAGAAAATTTGAGGAGGGTCTTAGGCTAATGAGGGCGAACACCCTTCTAGAAAAAGTCAAAACAACCTCATTTAAGAGTTAAAAGGGTGGGTAATGACTAAAATACTCCTGGGACATAATTAGGAAAAAGCTAGAAAAAATTGACTTTCAGGGACCACAGACAAATTCCATAGGTCGTAGACCAAACCACGGCTCGTGGTTTCCATCCATCGTTCCTGGCCAAGTGAACAGGCTGTAGAAGGCAGTCTACGGGTCAACAAGATGGATCGTAGAATAGATTATGGCCCGTCAAACCAATTCGGCAATCTTTAAGGACTTGGCAGGTCACTGATCAAGTTTCACGAGTCAACAAGATGGTCCGTAGTTTAAACTACGGGCCGTAGAATTGACTCGCGGCTCCTGGGAATCAGTAAGTCCTCAAGTCTGATACCACGAGTTGACAGGATGGGCCGTAGAATAAACTACGGTCCGTAGAACCAACTCATGGTTCTCAGACTAGAGTCTGAGCCTGGCAGACTTAAACCACGACTCCATTCCATGACCCGTGGTTCAGACCACGGTCTGTGGTTTGGACTCGTGAACCCTGAAAAGGTGAAATTTTTCTGAGATTCTGAGTTTAAAAGCTGAATAAGTTTCTGGGGTGTTACAATATCTCCCCCTTGGGATCATTCATCCTCGAATGAAAACTAAACAAGGGAAAAACTGAAGAGAAAACAGCCCAACCAGTCAACAACACATAAAATCTGAAGAACAAACATGAAAACTGAGCTTGCACCTTAAATACATGACTGAATCAACTTCGAAAACATGAATACATGCTAGGATCATGAGGAAAACTGACGGAATAGAATCAGAGGAACATACTAAGGAGGAAACTATTACCTCAAGCTAAAATGGAATTGGAAGGAAGAGATAATGGTACTTGGCTTTCATGGTTGATTCTGCTTCCCAAGTAGCTCCCCCAACTAGCTGATTCCTTCAAAGGACTTTTACCGATGCGACTTCTTTGTTCCTCAACCTCCGAATCTGACGATCAAGGATCTCTATGGGAACCTTCTCATAGGTGAGACTATCTTTCACACCCACATCGTCCAAAGGAACAATCAAGGTCGGATCACCAACATATTTCTTTAACAAGGAAACATGGAAAATCAGATGAACCACTTCTAACTCTGTTGGCAAATCCAACTCGTACGCAACGCTAACAACTCTCCTCAGAATCTGATAAGGACCTACAAAATAGGGACTATGCTTCCCTTTCTTGACAAATCTCATCACACCCTTCATGGGTGACACCTTCAGAAAAAACCCAATCATTAACTTCAAATTCCAACTCCCTCCCCCTCATATCTGCATATGATTTTTGTCGACTCTGAGCGGTCTTCAACCTTTTCCTAATACTCTGAACCTTATCCATAGTCTCATGAAATGAATCTGGACCAATCAAAGCTGCCTCACCTACCTCAAACTAACCAATAGGAGACCTACACCTCTGATCATAAAGCACCTCATAAGAAGCCATCTGGATGCTAGAGTGAAAGCTGTTATTGTAGGCAAACTCGATAAGAGGTAAGTGATCATCCTAATTACCTTTGAAGTCAATCACGCAAGCTCTCAGCATATCCTCCAAAGTCTGAATAGTATGCTCTGCCTGGCCATCCGTCTGTGGGTAAAAAGTTGTGCTAAGCTTCACCTGAGTACCAAGACCTCTCTAAAATGATCTCCAAAATTGAGAAGTAAACTGAGTACCCCTATATGAAATGATGGACAATGGGACACCATGCAATTGGAATATCTCTTGGATGTAGAATCTGGCATAATCATTCGCTTAGTTCGTAGTATTAACAACTAAAAAGTGGGATGACTTTGTCATCTGATCGACAATCACCCAAATCGAATCGTGTTGGCTTCGAGTACACGGCAAACCTATAATATAGTCCATATTGATCGCTTCCCACTTCCAAGTAGGAAGGTCAATATCTTGAATCATGCCACCCGATCGCTGATGATCTACCTTCACTTGTTGACAGTTGGGACACTTAGCCACAAAACTGGCTATGTACCTCTTTATACTATTCCACCAATAGAATTCCCATAGATCACGGTACAACTTGGTGGCACCAGGATGGATAGAATATTTAGAACTATAAGCCTCAGTCAAAATTTGTTGTTGCAACCCATCTATATCTGGCACACACAATCGACCCTAATAACGAAGCACACCATCTTCCCCTTGGGAGAAAACCTCAACCCTTTACTGATGGACTGCACTCTTTAGCTGAAGCAAAATAGGGTCACTGTCTAGCTTTTCACTTCAGCTACCAAAGATGATTCAGAACCATTCATAACAATAACACCACCTTCTGTCGAGTCCATAAGGCGAACTCCCAACCTAGCAAGCCTATGAACCTCCTTAACCAATTCCTTTTTTTCTGTCTTCAACTGAAGACACACTACCCATGGACAATCTACTAAGTGTATCCGCCACAACATTTGCCTTACCCAGGTGGCAAAGCACACTCATATCATAATCCTTAAAGAGCTCAAGCCATATCCTTTGATGCAGATTTAATTCCTTTTGAGTGAACACATATTGAAGACTCTTATGATCGATGAATACATCCACGTGCAACCGATACAAGTAATGTCTCCAAATCTTCAAAGCAAATACAACGGCTGCTAACTCAAGATCATGAGTAGGGTAGTTCTTCTCATGAGTCTTAGGGTGTCTCAAAGAATAACCAATCACTTTATCACAGTGCATCAACATACAACCCAAACTTATCCTAGAAGTATTACAATACACAACAAAATCATCTAGGCCTTCAGGAGCCAAAACTGGAGTTGTGGTCAATCTAGTCTTCAATTACTGAAAGTTCTTCTAGCAAAGGTCAGACCACTGAAATTTTACCTTCTTCTAAGTCAACTGAGTTAAAGGGGTAGCAATGGAAGAAAATCCTTCCACAAATCTCCTGTAGTATCCAGCCAAACCCAAAAAGCTCCTAATATCATATGGGGAAGTGGGTCTAGGCCAGTTCTTTACTGCCTCAATCTTTTGAGAATCAACTCGAATACCATCTCTAGTCACAATATGACCCAGAAAAGCCATAGACTGCATCCAGAACTCACACTTGCTAAACTTAGAAAATAACTTCCGATCCTTGAGAGTTTTCAACACCACTCTCAAATGGTCCACAGGCTCCTCCTCACTCTGAGAATATTTAAGGATATCATCAATGAACACAATCACAAATATATCCAAATACTGCTTGAACACACGGTTCATCAAATCCATAAAAGCTGCAGGAGTATTCATTAGCACAAAAGATATCACAATAAATTTATAATGACCATACCGTGTCCTGAAGGTTGTCTTCGAAATATCACACTCTCTAACATAAAGCTGATGATAACTGGATCTAACGTCAGAGTTTCAATCTAGATACAGTGGGGGATAAACTACCCAACATCCCTAGATAGTTTGCCAATCGATGGAGGAAACAATTCTAGAAGATGCCCAAAAACAATTATAAGGAGATAGTCCGTGAGTTCTTTGCCTCGTACCAAGCCACGGAGGATGCTATGGGCCATAAAGAGGGGTGCAGAGACTTTTACCACTTTAGAATCAGTCATTTTTCAAGGCAAAGAAGTCCATATCACTCCTGCTGCAATTAACACCATCTATTAGAGCACCCCAATTGAGCTCGCACCTAAACTCATGGACAACCTGACTGCAAACACAAACCTCTTGATTGGGCTTCTACTATTATTGCTCCTGAAACCTCTGTGGACCACTATAGAGGGTGACATACTGCGACATTGATGCTGAGACTTATGCTTTGACTTTCTCGCATATCATTTGATAATACAGACTAATGCTCTATACTTTGAGGCTTTCCTTTGGTATGATTTTGTTCGCTCACGCTTCCTACCTTCTCAGAATGACCAAAAGGTCACCCATGATGGGGCCATTTTGGTAGCCTCAATCATGCAGGGGGACCACATCAACTTTTGGGAGATTGTAGCCTTAGTGATCAACAGGAAAGCTCATAGAGGTAGTGATGCATTTCCTTTCCCTCTTCTCATCATTAAGCTTTATGCAAATGCTGGCATCCCTTATTTCTGCTGCGACACTCCTACTCCTGCCACTGGTATGTTAGATCTTGATAAGAAGACTGACAGGGATGCCCGTAGATTCAAAAGGCGCATGCTAGAGATATCGGTAGAAGTTGAGGTTGATAAATTAGATGCTGAAGCAAATGCTTCCTCTCCTTCTCAGGCTGCTTCAGTGGCAGATACCCCCGCAACTACTGTACCTAGAGGTTTTTTGACCAAAGTGACCTCTAAGATATGGTTGACAAGATATATAATCATGAGAGGCAGTTGAGAAACTTAGCAAATGATCTACCTGGATTGATTGACAGGGCTATTAAGGGAGTTGTCGACAGCTAACTAAGCTCTGAAAAAGGGTAGATATCATTGAGGGGTCCATCAAAGCTATCCAAAAAGATGTCAACAAGGCTAAGGGGAAGGTTCCAATTGAGGAGGCAGGTTTGAGAACCTTGCCTCAGCCCCGGCACACTCGCGGACCAATGAATGACTTGTTTGTGGCTTTCATGGATGATAAGGCAGAGTTACCTGGATTTGAGGATGCGGAGCTAGATGATGATTAGAACCCAGAGTTTCAGCGGGTTCTTAGAGAAGCCACAATTAACCTGCACACTTGAAAGGGTGTTGCTGGTCCTAGTGAATAAGTAGCAGATGATGAGGCATAGTCCTCTAGGGAGTTGTTATACCCCTTTTCCTTACTTGATCTTCAAGCATTGAGGGCAATGAGAAGCACATCCCTAGACCCATGTTTGAGTCCTATCAGAAGCACATCCCTAGTCATCCTATCTCTTGTTTATACCTCATATTTACTTTATTGTTTTGTTTGGAATTGAATTATGACAAATTCCCAATTCCCCCTTTTTTACATTATTTGTTGTTTTGAAAATCCAGTCTCGTTGTGAGGTCCTTTCTACAATCTCATTGGCTAATCTACTATTCCCAGTGGGATCAACCCCGCCTCCCATTGGGTAATATAAATTTTGTTTAACTAAACGATCGCCATCACCTTCATAATGGAGAGTGTCATTTGAGAGTTATCAAAAATGGCACCATTTCTTGGGAAGTATGTTTGAATAGCATTTTTGATTGTGAATTTAAATCACCTTGTAGAGTGTTTTTTTTATTTGGTTTGTTGTTTTTGTGGGTTGAGCAAATAGCCCATGAGCAAAGTGGATGACAACGGAAGTGTTGATGGATTCATGGACGCACCAATGAACCCGTAATTCAAGGAGGAGTAGGTGCAATCTGCCTAACTCCTATGGTTGGAAACATGTTGTTCCACGTCACTAGCACTATGCTCCATCTTATACAAATGAAAGGGATATTTGGAGGAGCAGCACACGAAGATGCAAATAGGCACATCCAAAACTTCAAGGAGATATGCCAACCCTTCATCTTCCAAAACATTCCACAAGAATCTATTTGACTTCGCCTATTTTCCTTCTCTCCAATAGGGGAAACCACGACGTGGTTGGAAGAACTACCAGATAGGTCAATCACATCTTGGGCTGAGTTGGTAGAGGCTTTCATAACTAGATTTTTGCCTCCCTCAATGATGGTGCAGTTGAGGGATAAGATTACCAAATTTTGCCAACTTCTCGATGAGCCTTTACACGAGGCATGGTTGAGGTTTAAGAAGAAAGTCGTGTTATGTCCCAACCACGGATTGCTGGATAATGTCTTGCTACAAAGCTTTTATAAGGCTTTGAACTCAATGAACAAGTCTGTGGCTAACAACCTTGGGGTGGTACTTTCATGCACCAATAATTTGGTGTCACCTTAGCCCTTCTAGAGAGATGACCAAGACTAACCAAGCTTGGCACATAAGGGAGGCTACTGTTCCTAACTTGGGAGTGACCACATCTATTTTGACAAATGATATGCGGAGAAAATATGAAGAGAGGGATGAGACGATGGCAAAAATGATAACACAAATATACCTCTTAGCCAAGAATATGACGGGGGCTGGAAGTGCTAAGACTGTGAATGATCTGAGTACACTAAAGATCAAGGCTAGTGATGAAGAGCTAATGATCATCGTGGATGGTAAACTTTGCTACTTGTCGGCAGGTTCTCATCCCGTGTATTATTGCCCAAGGGATGAGAATTAATTTTGGATAAAGGACAAGGAAAGAGATGGAAATTAGAAGGACAGTGACCGAGATGGTGATAGATACAATCACCGGAGCTCAAATCCATATGTGGCTCCAAATAAGTTAGATTCTTTATATCAACCCACCACAAGAAATTCTGGTCACTCAAAGACAGAGGACATGCTGTCCTTGGTTTTGAAGAAGGTAGAGACAACAAATACTGGAGTTAGTGAGCTTAAAAGTGAAGTTTCAACACTTTATAAAACTGTGAGCTCTCATTTGACCTCAATCAAACATTTTATGGCTCAAATAAACCATTTATCCACTCAAATAAACCCAAGGATGAAGGGAACACTCCCTAGTGACACCACAACAATTCCTAAAAGTGACGCTCATGTTATGTCTATTGGTACTAGAAGTGAAAGGACGAGTGGTGTGGTGAAAAAGCCCGTTGTGGATGTTGTGGAGAAGTTGGCTGCGGCGATGAAGAAGCCTAGTGTTGATGCTATTGTGGAGCCTATTGAAAAGGAAGAAAGGGTTGTGCATGACAAATATGTTGTAGAATCGGAAGTTGGGGTGAAGCTTGGTACATCCAAAGTCCCGGTAAATATTGATATTGATGATGAGAAAGAGGAGGCTGAATCTCCTCCCTAAGTGGCCATCAATATTGAGAAGGACACTCTTATTGTGCAAAGTGTGCCAACCACACTACCCAAGGGACCTCCTCCATACCCTCAAAGGTTTAATAATAAGAAGGAAGAAAAAAATTCAATAAGATTGTTGATATGTTTAGAAAACTTTCGATAAATATTCCTTTGGTGGAAGCCTTAATGCAAATGCTGGGGTACACCAAATTTATGAAGGAGTTGCTCAAGAAAAAGAGGGTTGTGGATGTGGGCACCATTGAGATCTCACACAGTTGTAGCGGTGTGATGACAAGTAATGTTGCTACAAAATAGCAAGACCCAGGTGCATTCACCATTCCTTGCACTATTGATTTCTTTGTCTTTCGTAAGGCCTTGTGTGAATTAGGGGAAAACATCAACTTGATGCCCCTACTAATCTTCAAGAAGTTAGGATTGGGCATGCCCAAACCTACTCCCATGCGACTACTCATGGATGATTAGTCCATCAATTGTCCAGAAAGAATTCTATTTGATGTGTTGGTCAAGGTTAATACGTTTATTCTCCCGGCAGACTTCGTGGTTTTGGATTGCAAAGTGGATATTGAAGTTCCCATCATATTGGGACGACCATTGTTGTCCGTGGGGAGAGCCTTAGTGGATGTTGAACTCGGAGAGCTCAAGTTCCGAGTGGGAAGTAAGGTAGTGACATTCAAAGTATGCCAACCCACAAAGCCTCCGGATAAATTGCGGGTCATTTTGATAATAAATGTTGGGGGAAAGCTTGATGGTGCCCTTGAGGAGTTTTAATTGGGAAAGACGCCCATGTTTGAGATGTTTCCAATTGGGAAAAAGAGGATGTTTTGAGGACATTGAAGGAGAAAATTCCTCTTCTTGGGATAGGGCCACGCTAATTGGATTGGTATGCTATCCGACAACAACTAAGGTTTGAGGTACTATTGTCGAGCCTAGACAAAAAATCAAGTGCTTATTAGGAGGCAACTCAAGTGTTTTTACTTTGTTTTTGGTTACCTTTTGTTGTTTTTGGTTAGTTTTAGGAGTGCTTGGAGAGGAAAGATGAACAAGTGGAAAAATAGGGCAAAAATAAGATGTGTGGAAGCCTGTGAAGTTCAAACTTGTAATTTTGTGTGTCGCACGGGCCAACGCATCTCAGAACAAAAGGCTGGAAGGAAAAATATTAAAGTGGAGGTGACGTGCAGTGGGATGTGCGGTTCGCACAAGCCCATGTGCACATCGTATCACCTCCGCACATCAAAATAGAAGCCTGGGCAAAAAGTTGGGCAAAAATCTAGTTAGTGCGAGGCGACATGCGGTCCACACAAGGGCTTGTGCGAATCGCACATCGCTGTGCACCAAGGTAAGTTTTAAAACTTTATTAACCTACTCATTGACCGACCCAGTGACTTTTCTTTTTCTTTTTCTCTTTTAAAACTGCCACCTTTACCTCTCTTCTACCATATTCTCCCAAACCACCACAAATCCTCCACATATCCTCCAAACTCTCCCAAAATCTTCTCCTTCTCTCACTCACACCTTTGCACTGGCGCCGCCAATCACTACCGCCACCATTATCTCTGGGCAAAATCATAGGTCACCATTGTTGCACCTTGAAAAGCTCCAATTTTTGCTTCTATTGTCATAATCTTTATCTGTGGTAAGTTCTTCGACATTAAATACGTGTTTTTATGTTGATTGGGAACTCATATTGTGAAGCATGCTTTGTAGAATTTCCATGTTGATTTTGAGTGAGATCAAAATTTTTGGGTCCCCAATTGTGGGTTGTATTGTTGATTTTACTTAGACTTAACTTGGTATAACTTAAAGTTGTGATAATTCTTGTTTATTATAGTAATTTTTATCCGTAAAAACTTATGTTTGGGTTGATGTCTGAGTAACCCACTTGTGATTGATACATGATTTGGCTCTATGGTAGATTGGGTGATAACATTCTTAAGGGAAAATTGTCGTCTCCATGAGGTTTTGGTTGAAAATTGATATTTGGGGCTGAAATTTATTACTGCTCTTATGCCCATGTTCTATGTTCAATATGTTGTAGGGTGTACGATCTTGTGTGGGGAGGTATAAATTGTTGGTTTAATGAATGTGCCTAATTGTTGCAATTGAAGGCTTGATGTTCCCGATGATAGACGGGGTAACTTCCTTCTTATGGGAAGTCGTTAAGTTCTTCTATTATTTTTTCATTATGCTAATGGAATTCCAGAGAAGTCTGAGTACCAGGATGATTCGGTGGTCATATTATATTTCCCCCCCTTTGTTAATTGCTGGTTTGTTGCTTGGTGCAAAGTGCTTAATGCAAATCTTGATCTACGAATCACATGTGCGATTCACAAGAACACAAGGAACCAAAAATTCCAACTGTTTTCTTATGCGTTTTGCATGTGATGCGTAGATCTTGACGTGTAAAATACACAAGGCACCGCACCCTATGAAAATTAATTGGCAGTTGACTGTTTTGAGGGGAAAAGCATGGTGCGACACTGTGGTTGATGCGGTCTGCACCAACTTTGCACCTCACTGTATAAATCCCTGTAGGTTTCTGGTAGCTCATGCAAAATCATGTGCCATGAACACTATGACTGGTGCGATTCGCACGTGGTCTGCATGATCCATCAATCACCTATTTTGTTTTTCTACTTCTGTGCAATCCGTTCTTCTTAATTAGCTAACTCTTTTCTTCTTTGAAAATATCAAAAATACAAAAAGATTTTTGCTTTTTTTTGTGGTACTCACAATCTCCATGTGCAGAATATGACTTCTGGCAGGGGAAATGCAGGGCAAAGTTCATAAAGGCAACCAACTTCTCTCTCCTCCACTCTAACCTCAAAGGGCAAGAACAAAACCCCAACACCTTCCTGTGCATAAGTTTTAGAGGAAGAGAGAATTCAGTTTGAAGTAGAGGGTATGAGAGCCGTTTATGATCGTGACAAGGATAGGCCTTACAACACAGCGCAGAGTTTCAATCTAGATGCAGTGGTGGATAACCTACACAACATCCCTGGATAGTTTGCCAACCAATGGTGGAAACCATTCTAGGTGATGCCCAGTAACTATTATAAGGAGATAGTCCAGGAGTTCCTTGCCTCATACCAAGCCACGGTGGATGCTAAGGGCCATAAGGGGGGGTGCAGAGACTTTTACTTCTTTGGAATTAGTCATTGTTCAAGGCAAAGAAGTCCATATCACTCCAGCTGCAATTAACACCATCAATTGGAGGACCCCAATTGAGCCCTCACCTACACTCATGGCGAAGCAAAAAGCCAAACACAAACCTCTTGATTGGGCTGCTACTATTGTTTCTCCTAAAACACCTCTGTGGGCCACAATAAGGGGTAACATACCGCGACGTTGATGTTGAGACTGATGCTTTGACTATCTCCCATATCATTCAATAATACAAGCTGATGCTCTATACTTTGAGGTTTGCCTTTGCTATGATTTTGTTCTATCACGCTGCCTACATTCTCAGAATGACTAAAAGGTCACCCATGATGGGGCCATTTTGGTAGCTTTAATCATGGTGGGGGACCACATAAACTTTGGAGAGATTATAGCCTTAGTGATCAACATGAAAGCTCATAGAGGTAGTGATGCATTTTCCTTCCCTGTGCTCATCATTAAACTCTGTGCAATTGCTGGAATCCCTTATTTTAGCAGTGACACTCCTACTACCACCACTGGTGTGTTGGATCTTGAAAACAAGACTGACAGGGATGCCCCTAGATTCAAAAGGCGTAGGCTAGATACATTGGTGGAAGTTGAGGTTGATGAATTAGATGCTGAAGCAAGTGCTTCCTCTCCTTCTCAGGCTGCTTCAGAGGAACATACCCCCACAGATAGTGCACCTAGAGGGACTTTGACCAAAAGTGGCCTCCAAGATATGGTTGACAAGATATATAATCATGAGAGGCAGTTGAGAGACTTAGCAAATGATCTACCCGGATTGATTGACAGGGCTGTCAAGAGTGCCATTAAGGGAGTTGTGGACAGTGTAACCAAGCTCTGCAAAAGGGTAGATGTCATTGAGGGGTCTATCAAATCTATCCAGAAAGATGTCAACAAGGTTAAGGGGAAGGTTCAAGTTGAGAAGGCAGATTTGAGTACCTTTCCTCAGCCCCGGCACACTCACGGACCAATGGATGACTTGTTTTTAACTTTCATGGATGATAAGGTTGAGATACCTTGTGTTGAGGACGTCGAGCTAGCTGATGATCTGAACCCAGAGTTTCAGTAGGTTCTTAGGGAAGCCACAGCTAACGCGCACTCCCGAAAAAGTGGTACTGGTCCTAGTGAACAAGCATTAGATGATGAGGCATAATCCTCCAGGGAGTTGTTACACCCCTTCTTTCCTTACTTGATATTTAAGCATTGAGGGCAATAAGAAGCACATCGCTAGACCCGTGTTCGAGTCCCATTAGAAGAACATCCTTAGTCATCCTCTCTCTTTTTTATACCTCGCATTTACTTTATTGTTTTGTTTGGAATTGAATTGTGACAGATTCCCAATTCCCCCCTTTTATATTATTTGTTGCTTGGACAATCTACTCTTGTTGTGAGGTCCTTTCTACAATCTCATTGGCTAAGCTACTATTCTCTGTGGGATCAACCCCACCTCCCATCGGGTAATATAAATTTAGTTTTGCTTAACGATCGCCATCACCTTCGTAATGGAGAGTGTCATTTGAGCATTATAAAAAATGGTGCCGTTGCCTGGGAAGTATGTTTGAATAGCCTTTTTTATTGTAAATTTAAATCACCTTGTAGAGTGTTTGTTCTTTTTATTTGGTTTGTTATTTTTGTATGTTGAGCAAGATAGACCATGAGCAATGTGGGCGACATCGGAAGTGTTGATGGATTCATAGATGCAGTCAATGAACCCATAATTCAAGGAGGAGTAGGTGCATTATGCCTACCTCCCACGGTTGGAAACACGGTGTTCCATGTCACTAGCACTATGCTCCATCTTATACAAATGAAAGGGATGTTTGGAGGAGCAACACACAAAGATGCAAATAGGCACATCCAAAACATTGTGGAGACATGCCAACCCTTCATCTTCCAAAACATTCCACAAGAATCTATTCGACTTTGCCTTTTCCCTTTCTCTATAATGGGGGAAGCCACAGCGTGGTTGGAAGAGCTACCAGATGGATCAATCACATCTTGGGCTGAGTTAGTAGAGGCTTTCACAACTAGATTTTTGCCTCCCTCAAGGATGATGCAGCTGAGGAATAAGATTACCAAATTTTGCCAACTTCTCGATAAGCCTTTATACGAGGCGTGGTTGAGGTTTAAGATGAAACTCGTGTTGTGTCCCAACCAAAGATTGCTAGATAATTTCTTGCTACAAAGCTTTTATAAGGCTTTGAACTCAATGAAAAAGTCTGTGGCAAACAACCTCGGGGGTGGTACTTTCATGGACCAACAATTTGGTATCGCATTGTCCCTTATAAAGAGAATGACAAAGACTAACCAAACTTCACATACAAGGGAGGCTGATGTTCCTAACTTGGGAGTGACTACATCTATTTTGACAAATGAGATGCAGAGGAAAGATGAAGACAGGAATGAGAAAATGGCCAAAATGATGACATAAATTGACCTCTTGGCCAAGCATATGATGGGGGCCAGAAGTGCTAAAACCGTGAATGCTATGAGTACACTGAAGATCAAGGCTAGTGATGAAGAGTTAATGACCATCGTGTATGGCAAACATTGCTACACATCGGCGGGTTCTCATCCCATGTATTATTGCTCGAGGGATGAGAAGCAAGGTTGGATAAAGGACAAGAAAAGAGATGGAAATTAGAGGGACCGTGACTGAGATGGTGATAGATACAATCACTAGAGCTCAAATCCATATGTGCCTCCAAATAAGTTGGATTGTTTATATCAGCCCACCACAAAAAATATTGGTCACTCAAAGATAAATAACATGTTGTCCTTGGTTTTGAAGAAGGTAGAGACAACAAATACCGGGGTTAGTAAGCTTAAAAGCGAAGTTTCAACACTTCATAAAACTGTGAGCTCTCATTCGGCCTCAATCAAGCATCTTAAGGCTCAAATAAACCATCTATCCACTCAAATGAACCCAAGGATGAAGGGAACACTCCCAAGTGACACTACAACCAATCCTAAAAATGATGCTCATATTATGGCTATTGTTACTAGAAGTGGAAGAACGAGTGGTGTGGTGAAAAAGCCCGGTGTGGATGTTGTGGAGAAGCCGGATGAAGCAGTGAAAAAGCCTAGTGTTGAAGTTGTTGTGGAGCTTACTGACAAGGAAGAAGGGGTTGCACGTGACAAAGATGTTATAGAATCGGAAGTTGGGGTGAAGCTTGGTGCATCCAACATCCCGATAAATATTAATATTGATGATGAGAAGGAGGACGCTGAATCCCCTCCCTAAGTGGCCATCAATATTTAGAAGGACACTCCTATTGTGCAAAGTGTGCCGACCTCACTACCCAATGGACCTCATCCGTACACTCAAAGGTTAAATAAGAAGGAAGAGAACAAATTCAATAAGTTTGTTGATATGTTTAGAAAACTTTCGATAAATATTCCTTTGGTGGAAGCCTTAATGCAAATGCCGGGGTATATCAAATTTATGAAGGAGTTTCTCAAGATAAAGACGGTTGTGGATGTGGGCACCATTGAGATCTCACATATCTATAGTGTTGTGATGACAAGTAATGTTTCTACAAAACAGGAAGACCCGGCAGCATTCACTATTCCATGCACTATTGGGATGCTTGTGTTTTGTAAGGCCTTGTGTGACTTAGGGGTAAGCATCAACTTGATGCTTGATCTTCTAGAAGTTAGGATTGGGCACACTCAAAACTACTCCCATGCGACTACTCATGGTTGATCAGTCCATCAAGTGGCCAGTAGGAATTCTATTTGATGTGTTGGTCAAGATTGATAAGTTTATTCTCCCGGTCGACTTCTTGATTTTGGATTGCGAAGTAGATATTAAGGTGCCCATCATACTGGGGAAACCATTGTTGGCCACGGGGAGAGCCTTAGTAGATGTTGAATTCGGAGATCTCAAGTTCTGAGTGGGAAGCGAGGTAGTGATATTCAACGTATGCCAACCCACAAAGCTTCCGGATGAATTGCGAGTCGTTTTGGTAATAGATGTTGGGGGCAAGCTTGATGGTGCCCTTGAGGAGTTATAATTGGGCAAGACGCCCATGTTTGAGATATTGCCAATTGGGAATCAGGATGATGTTTTGAGGATGTTGAAGGAGCAATTCCCCTTCTTGGGGTAGGGCCACACTAACCAGATTGGCATACTATCCGACAACAACTAAGGTTTTAGGTACTATCGTCGAGCCGCAACATAAAATCAAGTGCTTCTTGGGAGGCAACCCAAGTGTTTTTACTTTGTTTTTGGTTACCTTTTATTGTTTTTGGTTTGTTTTAGGAGTGCTTGGAGAGGAAAGATGAACAAGTGGAAAAATAGGGCAAAAATGAGACGTGCAGAAGCCCATGCGGTTTGCACATGCAATTGTGCGTGTCGCATGGGCCAACGCATCTCAAATCAGAAGGTTGGAAGGAAAAATATTAAAGTAGATGTGACGTGCGGTGGGCTGTGCAATTTGCACAAGCCCATGTGCGCATCACATTACCTTCACACATCAAAACAAAAGCCCGGGCAAAAAGTTGGGCAAAACTCCAGCTAGTGTGAGGTGACATGCGATCCACACAAGGGCTTGTGCGAATCGCACATTGGGGTGCACCAAGGTAAGTTTAAATTTTTTATTGACCTACTCGTTGACCTCCCCAGTGACTTTTATTCTTCTTTTTCTCTTTTAAAACTGCCACCTTTACCTCTCTTCTCCCATATTCTCCCAAACCTCACCAAATACTCCATAAATCCTTCCAACTCTCAAAAAATCTTCTCCTTCTCTCACTCACACCTCTCCACTGCCGCCACCAGTCACCATCACCGATGTCATCTCTGGGCAAAATCATGGGACACCATTGTTGCACCTTAAAAAGCTCTAATTGTTTCTTCCATTCTCATAATCTTACTTTGTGGTAAGTTATCCGACGTTAAATACGTGTTTTTATGTTTATTGGGAACTAATTTTGTGAAGTATGCTTTGTAGAATTGCCATGTTGATTTTGGGAGAGATCCAAAATATTTGGGTCCCCAATTGTGAGTGGTATTGTTGATTTTGCTTAGAATGAACTTTGTAGAAATTAAAGTTGTGATAATGCATATTGATTGTAGTAATTTTTATCCTTAAAAATCTGTGTTTGGGGTGAAGTCTGAGTAACCCGCTTGTGATTGATGCATGATTTGGCCCTATGATAGATTGGGTGATGTCATTCTTAAGGGCAAATCATCATCTCTATGAGGTTTAGATTGAAAATTGATGTTCGGGGCTGGAATTTGTTACTACTCTTATGCCCATGTTCTATGTTGAATATGTTGTTGGGTGTACGATCTTGTGTGGGGAGGTAGAAATTAGTGATTTAATGAATGTGCCTAATTTTTCAATTGAATGCTTGATGTTCCCGATGATAGACGGGGTAACGTCCTTCTTAAGGGAAGTCATTCAGTTCTTCTTTTGTTTGTTTATTGTGTTAATGGAATTTTAGGAAAGTCTGAGTACCAGGATGATTCGGTGGTCATATTATATTTTGCCCCCTTTGTTAATTGCTGGTTTTTTTCTTGTGCCAAGTGTTTAATGCAAGTCTTGATCTACGAATCACATGAGTAATACATAAGAACACAGGGAACTAAAAATTCCAACTTTTTCCTTGTGCGTTTTGCATGTGATGCGTAGATCTTGACGTGCGAAATGCACAAGGAACCTCACCCTGTGAAAAATAGTTGGCAGTTGACTGTTTTGAGAGGCAAAGCATGGTGCGAAGCACACTCTGGCTGATGCGGTCCGCACCAGCTTCGCACCTCACTGCAAAAATCCCTGTAGGTTTCTGGTAGCTCATGCGAAATCACGTGCGACGCGCACTATGCCTGGTGCATTTTGCACGTGGTCCGCATGAGCCATCAGTCACCTATTTTATTTTTCTACTTCAGTGCATTCCGTTATTCTTAATTAGCTAACTTTTTCTTCTTTGACAAATATAAAAAATACAAAAAGATATTCTCTTTTTTTGGTGGACCTCACAGTCTCCATGTGCAAACTATGACCTTTGGCAGGGGCAAAACATGGAAAAGTTCATGAAGGCAACCAGATCCTCCCTCCTCCAATCAAACCTTCAAGAGCAAGAACAAAACCCCAACACCTTCTTGTGCATATGTTTCAGAGGAAGAGAGAATTCAGTTTGGAGTGGATGGTATGAGAGTCATTTATGATTGTGATAGGGATAGGCCTTGCAACACAGAGCAGAGTTTCAATCTAGATAAAGTGGGGGATAACCTACCCAACATCCCTGGATAGTTTTCCAACCGATGGTGGAAACCATTCTAGGAGATGCCCGGAAACTATTATATGGAGATAGTCCGGGAATTCTTTGCCTCGTACCAAGCCATGGAGGATGCTAAGGGCTATAAGGGGGGTGCATAGACCTTTCCTGCTTTGGAATAAGTCATTTTTCAAGGCAAAGAGGTCCATATCACTCAATCTGCAATTAACACCATTTATTGGAGCACCCCAATTGAGCCTACACCTACACTCATGGCCAAGCTGACTGCCAAACACAAACCTCTTGATTGGGCTGCTTCTATTATTGCTCCTGAAATACCTCTGTGGGCCACTATAGAGGGTGAAATACCATGACAGACTCTGTACTTTGAGGATTGCCATTGGTATGATTTTGTTTGCTCACACTTCTAACCTTCTTAGAATGACAAAAAGGTCACCCATGATGGGGCCATTTTGGTAGCCTCAATCATGCTGGGGGACCACATCAACTTTGGGGAGATTGTAGCCTTGGTGATCAAGATGAAAGCTCGTAGAGGTAGTGATGCATTTCCTTTCTTGTGCTCATCATTAAGCTTTGTGCAAATGCTGGCATACCTTATTTCAGCTGTGACACTCCTACTACTGCCACTGGTGTGTAGGATCTTGATAAGAAGACTGACAGGGATACCCCTAGATTCAAAAGGCGTATGGTAGAGACATCGGTGGAAGTTGAGGTTGATGAATTAGATGGTGAATCAAATATTTTCTCTCCTTCTCGGGCTGCTTCAGAAGCCTAGAGGGCCTTTGACCAAAAGTGGCCTCTAAGATATGGTTGACAAGACATATAATCATGAGAGGCAGTTAAGCGACTTAGAAAATGATCTACCCGGATTGATTGACGAGGCTGTAAAGAGGGCCATTAAGAGAGTTGTGGATAGTGTAACTAAGCTCTGCAAAAGGGTAGATGTGATTGAGGTGTCCATTAAAGCTATCTGGAAAGATGTCAACAAGGCTAAGGGGAAGGTTCCAGTTGAGGAGGCAGATTTGAGTACCTTGCCTCAGCCCCGACACACTCGCGAACCAATGCATGACTTGTTTGCAGCTTTCATAGATGATAAGAGGGAGCTACCTAGTGATGAGGATGTGGAGCTAGATGATGATCAGAACCCAGAGTTTCAGCAGGTTCATTGGGAATCCATAGCAACCGCACACTCCCAAAATGGTGGTGCTGATCCTAGTGAACAGGCAGCAGATGATGAGGCATAGTCCTACAGGGAGTTGTTATACCCCTTCTTTCCTTTCTCGACATTCAAGAATTGAGGGCAATGCTTCTTTTTATGGGGGAGGTGGAGTTATTTGATTTGGTTGTTGGTTGCTGATAAATGTTCAAATCGTACTCCCCAAATTTAGAGGCACATCGATGGTCAAGCTAAACACATTTATAAGTACCCAGCAGGTGTCGGGGTCATACCCACATAGACTTGATGCTAGCTACGAAAATATTGTATCGAAATGAGTTCACAAGGAGATTAAATGTTCAAAACACAAAAGTAAAATGTTGGGGGAATTTGGATGTTGTCACTAAAATCACAATTCGAATCAAAGCAAATAAATGAAAGCGAGTGTACCAAATTGAGTAGCCGACTAGGGATGTGTATCCAATGGGACTTTAATGTGGGATAGCATGTTTTCCTTTTCACATATATTCTTGCTTATTAACACAGGTAGCCTTTGTCATGAGTGTAGTTTTTTATCTCTCGATCAACAACTACATATCCAATAATCTCGGTTAGACCACTATCGGTTAAATCAAATAAAAAACCAAGATATATCTTGGGGAGATCACACTATCTCTAGCTTAGACCCTTAAATGGGTGATTCCATTGATATGAGCTATTTCTAGCCTCAAATCTGAATAGAGTCACAAGTTCCCACTAGTAATCTCACATCCGAAACCATGAAATTCTTTCTCAAGCAACAACATAGTCAAGTAATGAAAATTAATATTTGCAACCACCAATTTTAGGATTAAAACTTGACGAAACTACTAGACCCATATCAAAATAAGCAATTATAAGCAAGAATTAGCAACACCCACACCCATTTGTCAAGCACACATTATCAACACATCCCTAGACAAATGAAATTAACCACTCATAGCAAAGGGGAGAGATATACCTAATGGGTAAGTCAAAATCCTCTTCATTGGAGCTGAATTTCAAGTTCTAAGCTCAATTTGAGTACACAAATGGTTAACCAAGAGAATGGATTCAAACCTTTTTCATTTTGAAGAGGAAAATTTATTCTCAAGGTAAAAATCTTTCTAAAATATTCAGGTCTGAAGCATCCTTACTACAATTGTTCCTAAATGGGCCTTTTATAGTTTCCCAAAACATCACTAAAATTTAGGATAAAATTCCCCTTTGGGTGGTGTGCGGCGCGATGTGCAGTTTGCACGTCATGATGTGCGCATCACACACCCTCTTCAGTTGGACTAGTGACTTCAGCTAACTTTGGGAGCTTCATGCAAAGGGGGTGCGGTTTTCACCTTGGGATGTGCGCATCACACAACAACCACACCCTTTAACATATTCTTCAGTGGCTTTTGCAGGTTCATGCAGAGGAGGTGCAATTCACATCTCGGCTTGTGCGTGTCGCACGGCCACCGCATCCCATGTCAGAATCTCTAGCTTTTTCGAACATTTCACACTTCACTCCTTTTGAGCTCCTTTTGGGTCCATTATCTTGTTTCTCATCATTTATCAAAGGTACATGCATAGACATTAATAAAGGCCATCAGAACCTCTAAATCTACTTAAAGCATAGCAATAATTAATGGATATAGGCTCAATAAGTTGATAGATTACCGACTTATCAAACCCCTAAACTTGAACTATTGTTTGTCCTCAAGCAAGATACTCACAAGGCAAGGAATGAATTATGCTCTAGGCTCAATCAAGGAACAAATGACTATTATAAACTAAAAAATAAGAAAAAGAATAAACAACAAAAGACTCAACTACGATGCTCATCTCAATTTGAACCACCAAAAACTCAAGGCATTTGGCCATTTCAAAACTTTTTCCAAAAGGACTTCATTTCTCATTCAAAATTAAGGGAATTTTGTCATTCAAAACAAGACATTTAAGCTTCTCAAGTCATTGGCATGGACCATCAAGGTTTGCCTCAAGATTCGACACACAACTTGTCTCATTCATTGCACTCAATTGAAGTAGAGACTTCATGTTTAAATTTGAGTGCATGATGCCACTCACCACAAGAGAGGATCCCACTCACAATCTTTCAATTCACAAAACAATGGGATTATAGGAGAACCAAGAAGACTCTCACTCTCTCAAGGAAGTTCAAGTGCATACACGTCGATCATAGGCTTGCCCTTCATGTAAATCGCCACTAATATAGGGTAGCCAAGCTCGAAATTGCCAAGGACTTGTGGGTTATGATGATGGCTAGGGCTAAGGTGAGGATTTCATTTGGTTCAAGTGACTACACCTACCTAATGCTCTTTTTTCTTATTTCGAACACCGCTCACATTTTCAAATTTCAACTTCACCTTATTTCTCCCTCACACAACCCAAGCTTCTCCTTTTTAATCATGATCATTCGACTCCTTGTATCACCTTCATTTGGTAGCACCTATTTTTACTTTCCATTTTCGCTCATTGGATTGACTTTTAGAGCAATTTTCAATTCAAACCTAAGGTGCTACCTTGCATTTGAAATGCATTCCTTTTCTTCTCTTTATTTGATCACATACACCCCCAAACTTAGGCATTTGCCTATGTTGTCTTTTCATTTCCCCCCCAAACTTAGGCTTTAGCCTATATTTCACTTTCAAGCAATTAGGGAGGACGGATGCCAAGATAGAGATTCAAAAAGGTCAAGGTGTTAACATGGTGCCAAAGAACGATTACAAGCTCAAAGGGGTTCACTAGGATTGATGTCATGGGAAGTCATTTGGGTGAATTAGCTATTAAAGAGGGCCTAAGGTCATCTTCCAAGCGCGGTCACACCAAGAATTTTGCCTTGATTCACATTTGGGGCAAGTTCTAGATGACATGCATGCACGAGAATCAAGGTAAAGCCTCAACACACAAGGGATCATGCCACAAGACTTCTTTCATTAGTCTCAAAATCAATTGGGACAAATGATTTTCGACAAGCTATTTTGAGTTTATTACACACTCGTTTGTGAGTCAATCAAGCCAAAGCGAGAGTGTGCAAGTCATGAAAAGAGAATGGTTTTCCTCAAAAATTCATTTCCCTTCTTCCTTTTATTTTCAAAAACAATTTGCTAAGATTTTTTTTTTGGTGGGACCATTTCGAGACAAGCAACTACAGACTCAATTTTTAAATTAAAACTTGGCATTTTCCCTTAAGAAAGTCGCCTCTCAATCTATCATAGGAAACACCAACCCGGTTTGTCACAAAAACAAAGGAAAAAGAAAGATAAAGAAAACTTTGCTCCTTGGGAAAGAACCACGGTATTAAGAAAACCCTTGGAGTTTATTGCTAAACTACTATTAACGAGGCGATTACCAAGATTAAAGCACCTCCAAACCAAAATGGGGCATTTTCCTCAATGAAATTAGAGTGTTCAAGGAAGAAGGTACTCCCTGGAACCTTGAGCAAAATACACATGCTATGGGGCAAACTGCATCAGTAGGCGTACGACCATATGGGATTTTTGTGGCAGTGTTCTGGCTGCTGCTGTGCGAAGGACATGCAAAATGCATATCACGATGTGTGATCCCTCCAAACATCCCATAGAGGGATGATTTTTTGATGGAATTACCAGTGTTCTGATTGGTGGTGTGAAACCAGTGTGCAATGTATAAAGTGTATCATGCGATCGCATAGTGTGGCACACCTCTTGATATTTTCTCCAATACCCTTAGCTTGGTTCCTAACTACAAAGCCAACAAAAACAACACACAAAATAATAATGAAAAGCAAAAATACGGAAAGTAAAGGTGCATGCTTGGGTTTCCTCCCAAGAAGCGCTTGGTTTAACATCACGACTCGACGATGGTACCTCCCATTCAAGGTTCGCCAAGGTAAATTGCTTCTAAGAATGTGACCTCTTACAATAGGCCCAAATACTTCTTGACTCACTTTGTTTTGAGAAGATCCTTCATGAACTTTGCATACCCGTGCATTTGTAGTAATGCATCGACCAAAGGAATGTTAATGGACAACTTGTTAATCATGTCCGCAAATTTGTTGAATTGATTCTCCTCCTTCTTCTTAGTCAATTTTTAAGGATAATGAGGGGGTCCTTTCAACAAAGGATGTAGGATATTTGGTATACTAGGAACCTCCTTCTCGATATCAATAGCAACTTGAGAAGGAGGATCAGCCTCATCCTTCTCTTCATTCATGTGACCATCATTAGGATTCATGTTCGGTGCACTAGGATTCATCCTAACCATCAAATTTTCATCCACTTCATTATCAAGAACAATCTCCTCTTCTACTTTATTATTTGGCTCTCCAACAACCTCATTAGATGGATTCTTCACCCCACTAAACATTCATCCAGTCCTAGTGACAATTGCCATAATATGGCTATCTTTCTTCGGGTTCATTGTAGTGTCACTTGGAAGTGTCCCCTTAATCTGATGATTCATTTGTGCAGATAAGTCATTCATTTTTGCCTCAAGATGCTTAATAGAAGCCGAGTGTGAGATCACTGTTTGGTGAATAGTTGACACTTTGCTCTTTAGATCCTTCACCTCACTATCGATTGACTCGACCTTTTTCAAAACTAGAGATAACATATCTTCGATTTTCAAATGTCCGGGGTTGCTCACGGTGGGCTGATATGTATGAGCATCAGCCTTAGATGGATACACATAAGGATTGGATCTCTAGTGATTATTGGTCACCTTCCCTCTAACAATCTATTCCTTCATTTCTCTTTAATTGCTTAGATTCGAATTGGGAGGTGAGCCAAAACATTCTTTCTTCAAGTCGTTTGATAGAGATGGAGAGTGAATGCACAGTTTGAGCCAGAATTCCAAGACCGTACCTTAAACTCATGACACCTTCGTTAGTGGACTCTACCTTTTCTATAACTCTCGCAAGCATACTCTCAACTCTAGATCCATCATTATGCATGTTCCAACCTTGATTTCCATGATCTTGCCTGCCTGGACTTGGGCTTGCTTTTTGGAGACCTTCATAGGAACCCATCTCATGATTTGAAGCCAATGTTTCTTACTATATTCACTAGAACACTCCACTTCTTCTACTAATCCTACAGCCCGAACAATACTAATGGTGTTAACCGTCTTAACTGTGTTGTTCATCACACTCATGGTTATGAATTCAAGGAGTGTTTTAGCGATTGGTAGTTCTCTATCCCTTCGCGCACCATTCTTCCTCCATTCATCAATTTCTTTAGCATAGATAGCACCCATTGCCCCCTTGGCTCCCCACATCAACAACCTATGGTCTACTATATTCACCTCAACAAGTGCATATGAGTCGAGTGAGAAGTATTTGGGACTCCTAGATGCAACCTGTTAAAATAAAAAACCATAAACAAAATAAAAGAACAAGCACTCTACAAGGTGAATTCAAATCTACAATAAAAAATAGCTATCAAATCAAGTCCCCGACAATGACACCATTTTTAACAAATGCTCAAATCGTACTCCCCAAATTTGGAGGCACGATGATCGTCAAGTGAAACACATTTATAAGTACCCAACAGGTGTCAAGGTCGTACCCACAGAGACTTGATGCTAGCTATATAAAGATTGTATCAAAATGAGTTCACAAGGAGATTAAATGTTCAAAACATAAAAGTAAAAGGTTGGGGAAATTGGGATGTTGTCACTACAATCACAATTCGAATCAAAGCAAATAAATGAAAGCGGGTGTACCAAATTGAGTAGGCGACTAGGGATGTGCATCCAATGGGACTTTAATGTGGGATAGGGTGTTTGCCTTTTCACACATATTCTTGCTTATTGACATAAGTAGCTTTGGTCATGAGTGTGGTTGTTTATCTCTCGATCAACAATTACATATCCAATAATCTCGGTTAGAGCACTATAAGTTAAATCAAATAAACAACCAAGATCAATCTTGAGGAGGTCACACTATCTCTAGCTTAGACCCTTAAATGGGTGATTTCATCGATATGAGCTATTTCTAGCCTCAAATCTGAATGGAGTCCCAAGTTCCCACTAGTAATCTCACATCCGAAACCATGAAATTCTTTCTCAAGCAATAACATAGTCAAGTAATGAAAATTAATGTTTGCAACCACCAATTTTAGGATTAAAACTTGGTGAAACTACTAGATCCATATCAAATAAGCAACTATAAGCAAGAATTAGCAACACCCATACCCATTTGTCAAGCACCCATTATCAACACATCCCTAGACAAATGAAATTAGCCACTCATAGAAAAGGAGAGAGATATACCAAATGGGTAAGTCAAAATCCTCTTCATTGGAGCTAAATTTCAAGTTCTAAGCTCAATTTGAGTACACAAATAATTAACCAAGAGAATGGATTCAAACCCTCTTCTCTTTGAAGAGGAAAACATGTTCTCAAGGTAAAAACCTTTCTAAAATATTTAGGTCTGAAGCATCCTCACTACAATTATTCCTAAATTGGACTTTTATAGTTTCCCAAAATGTCACTAAAATTAAGGACAAAATTGCCCTTTGGGTGGTGTGCGGTGCGACGTGTGGTTCACACATCATGATTTGCGTGTCGCACACCATCTTCAGTTGGACCAGTGACTTCATCTAACTTTAGGAGCTTCATACGAATGGGGTGCGATTTGAACCTTGGGATGTGTGTATCGCACAACGACTGCACCCTTTAACAAATCTTTAGTGGCTTTTGCAGCTTCATGCAGAGGAGGTGCGGTTTGCACCTCAGCTTGTGCATGTCTCAAGGCCACAACATCTCAGGTCAGAATCTCCAGCTTTTCCAAACACTTCACACTTTACTCCTTTTGAGCTCTTTTTGGGTCCATTTCCTTATTTCTCATCATTTATCAAAAGCACCTGCATAGACTACAATAAAGGCCATAAGAACCTCTACGTCTATTAAAATTATACAATAATTCATGGGTATAGGCTCAATAAGTTGGTAGATTACCGACTTATCAGTTGCCCTTGTTAGGCTTGAGATAGTTTATTGCCCTTGCCGGGCCAACAATTTTATTTTTCTCGCTAGATTTTATTTTACCCTTGTCGTGCATGCTGGATGATTGTGTTGATATTGGCCTCGCCGGGCCTTTTTATTATGTTTTGTGCTTAATTGTGCCCTCGTTGGGCTTGATGTTAATTTTGATTGTGTGCCTGGTTAGTTTTACACGTTCCCATTGTTTCACTACCCGTGCCTTGCAAATGTGCTAAGGGCCTACGCTAAGGTTTGTTTTTCAAGACAATCATGAGTGTGCAAATTTAGTAATCGCCTTGTTAATAGTAGTTTAACAATAAACTTTGAGGGTTTTCTTAATACCATGGTTCTTTCCCAAGGAGCAATTGATTTCTTTATTTTCTTTTTCTTTTATTTTTATGTCGAACCGGGTTGGTGTTTCCCTATGATGGATTGAGAGGCAACTTTTTAAAGGGAAAATGCCAAGTTTTAGCTTTAATTTGAGTCTGTTCTTTGCTTGTCTCTAAATGGATCCTCCAAAAAATTTGTCTTGGCAAGATGTTTTTGGAAATGAAAGGAAAGAGGGAAAATAATTTTTTGAGGAAAGCATTCTCTTGCCATGACTTGCACACTCTCGGTTTGGCTTGATCGATTCACAAATAAGTGTGTAATAAACTCGGAATAGCTTGTCAAAAGTCATTTGTCCTAATTGATTTTGAGACTATTGTTGAATGTTCTTGTGAGGTGATGTCATGTGTGGTGAGACTATACCTTGATTCTCATGCATGCGTGTCATCTAGAACTTGCCCAAATGTGATTCAAGAAAAAATTCTAGATGTGATCGAGCTAGGATGATTATTTTAGGCCCTTTTAGAAATGCAACTTTACCAAAATGACTTTCCTTGACATCAATCCTAGTGAACCTTTTTTAGCTTGTGACCGTTCTTTGGCACCTTGTTTGACACCTTGACTTTTTTGGAACCTCTATCTTGGCACCAGTCCTTCCTAATGGTTTGAAAGTGAAATGTAGGCTAAAAGCCTAGGGTTTTTTTGGAGGGGGATGAAATGACAATATAGGCAAAAGCCTAAGTTTGGGGGTGTATGTGCTTAATGTGGAGAAGAAAAGGAATGCACTTCAACTGCAAGGTAGCACCTTATGATAATTAAAAATTACCCCAAAAGGTTTAATCCAATGAACAAAATGAAAAGAAAATAATTGGTGCTACCAAGTGAAGGTGTTACAAGGAAGTTGAATGATCAAGATTGAAAGGGAAAATCATGGGTTGTGTGAGGGAGAAATAAATGTGAAGTCAAAGTTCAAAAATGTGAGTGGTGTTCAAAATAATAAAAAAGAGCGTTAGGGAGGTTTAGTCACTTGAGCCAAATGCAATACTCACCTTAGCCCTAGCCAAGATCATAACCCGCAAGTCCTTAGTGATTTCAAGCTTGGCCACTCTACATTAGTGGCGATCTACATGAAGGGCAAGCCTATGGTTTGATATTTGTGCACTTGAACTTTCTTGAGAGAGTGAGAGTCCTATCAGTTCTCTTCTAATACCTTGTATTATGAATTTCATGATTGAGAGTGGGATTCTCTCTTGTGGTGAGTAGTATCACACACTCGGATTGAAACAGGAAGTATCTATTTCAATTTAGAGGAATGAATAAGACAAGTTGTGTAGCAAATCTCGAGGCAAACCTTGATGGTCCATGCCAATGACTTGAGAAGCTTTATATCTTTTCTTGAATGACAAATTTTCTTAATGTTTAAATGAGAAATGAAGTCCTTTTAAGAAGATTTTGAAATAATCAATTGCGTTGATAATGTGGTGGTCCAAATTGAGATGAGTGTTGTAGTTGAGTCTTTTGTTTGAGTCTTTATTTTTGTTTATTATTTTCTTAGTTTTGAGAATAGATTAATCTTTTGTGCTTTGATTGAGTTTTAGAACATAATTCATTCCGTACTTTGTGAGTATCTTTCTTGAGGACAAGCACTAGTTCAAGTTTGGGGGTTTGATAAGTCGGTAACCTACAAACTTATTGAGCCTTTAATCATGAATTATTGCCATGTTTTGATAAGATTTAGAGGTTCTTCTAGCCTTTATTGATGTGAATGCAGGTACTCTTAGTCAAAGATAGAAAATAAGGAATTGGACCCAAAAGAGCTCAAAAGGAGTTGAAGTGTGAAGTGATCAAGTGAGATGAAGATTCTTCTGAGAGGTGTAGCCGCTGTGCAACATACATAACCCACCTCATGAAGCTCAGAAGAAAAAGAAGCATCTGTTAAGGGGTGCAGCTGTCGTGCGATGCGCACAAGGCTTGGTGCGAACCCTACCCCATTTTGCATGATGACTAAAGATCAGACAAGTCACTCATTCACTTGTGCGGAGCTGTGCAATGCGCACAACATGATGTGAGAAATGCACATCGCGACACAAAGCTCCCAAGGGGAAATTTTGTCCAACTTTGTGTGATGATTTGTAAACATTCTAAAACCCAATTTAGGCATAGTTTTTGATAGTTTTGGATAGTTTTTCAGTTTTTGGAGCAAGTTTCTCTCCCAAGGCAAGAAATAGGGTTTCACTCTATTCTCTCAATCTTCAACCTTGGACTTATAAATTTAAGCTTGAATATTGGATTCTCTTTACAATTAATGAAAAGGAATTTGAATTTTCCTATGGGTATATTTTCTTCTTCCATTAGCATGAGTGGTTAAGTCTCCTTGTCTAGGGATGTGTTGATGATGGGTACTTGATAAAAGGGTATGGGTCTTGCTTATTTGTATTTATAATTGCTAATTTGATATAGGTATAGTGATTTCACCTTATTTTAACTCTAAATAGGTGGTTCCAAAGATTGATTTAATTTACTTGGTTGTGTTCTTGCTTGAGAAAGGGGTTCATATTTTCGGATGTTAAATTGCTCGTGGGTACTTGGGATTCCACATAGATTGTTGCTAGAAATAGCTCAATTCATTGGAAACACCCATTTAAGGGTCTAAGCTAGTGATAGTGTGACCTCCCCAAGCCTATATTGGTTGGTTTATTCCTAAACAATGGTGCTTGAACAAAGACCGTTGTATAAATGATTGTGAGATTGAAAGATTAACATTCATGCTTAAAACCAATTCTACCCATGTTGTTTAGTGAGAATTTATGCATTTGAGCAAGTACCTAGACCTGTGTTCGAGTCCCATCAGAAGCACATCCCTAGTCGTCCTCTCTCTTATTTACACCTTGCATTTACTTTATTGTTTGGTTTGGAATTGAATTGTGAAAGATTCCCAATTCCCCCCTTTTTACATTATTTATTATTTGGACAATCAACTCTTGTTGTGAGGTGCTTTCTACAATCTCATTGGCTAAGCTACTATTCCCTGTGGGATCGACCCCGACTCCCATCGGGTAATATAAATTTTGTTTTGCTTAATAATCACTGTCACCTCCATAATAGAGAGTGTCATTTAAGCGTTATCAGGCCACAGGTTGGATATGTTTCATACCTATCCCTTGTAATGAAAATAAGGAATTGGTGAGGGAGTTCTATGAAAACCTAAATATGAATAGTTGCATAGCAAAGAATGTTGTTAGTGACAACTCCTTTATTCTTTTTAGTGGTGATAATTGGAAATGTGGAATGTGGATCTATTTATTCTTTTTAAGAAGTGAAATTGACCCATCTTTAATAGTTTGCATTCCATGTGCGGTGTAATTTTGTTGGAATAATTCTTGTGCTTGCTTTTGTCAACTAGAACTTGCCCGGTTAGTCTTTCAATACTAGTCTTGATTACATTTGGTTGGAGAAATGATCTTACACCTTCTTTGTGATTTTTATAGCCTACTTAACCTTAAAAGCCTATCATTGTATTAATTGTATCACTAGTTTACCCTTTGAGCTTGAAATCTTTTCCTTGGGAACCTCATTACAAGTCTTAAACCATTTTGAAAATAAATCCCTCATTTGAACCCGCCCCTGCTTGAACTCTACAAGTGTGAAAGTGAGGCTAAAAGCCTAAGTTAGGGGTGATGAATAAATACCTTGGCGGAGTGCTAAGTAAGTTTATCATGGCTTGTTGGTCGAATCCTAAAAGAATTGTCAAAAAAAGAAAGAACTTGGAATGAAAAGCAAAAATGAGAAAAAGTGAATAGAAAAGAAAAGGAAAGAAATCTTCCAAGGCGAATAGAGTGTTAAAAGTAGGGCATATAGTAAAATATTTGAAATAGTATTTTATGTTGTAAGGAAATGTAAATGGCTTTGGTTTTGAGTTGAAAAAGTTGTGTAGCGTTCAAGGAGGATGTAGTCACTTTATTCCAAATGGTAATCCTACCCTTCCCCAAGCCTACATTACAAGCTTAGTAAAGTCCTTTGAGATCTCCAACCAATTTCTTTTGAGTTAATGGTGAATGAAAATAAAGGCAAGCCTATGGTTTGATACTTGTTGGCACTTGAAAGTCTTTGTGAGTGTGAGTGTTTGTTCAATTGTCCCTTGTATTATCATTGTGAATGGAGTCATTTTGGGACTTTCTTTCTTGTGAGGGCATTTGAATTACGATAGTTGGTGATTTGGATAAATTTTGAAAATGAGTCAAGTGAGCATGTTTGGGTAACTAGAGGTTTTGAGTCACTTCTTGAGCATTGGTTGTTGTCACTTGATCATCCTTGTAAATCTATTGCAACTCTTGAAAATGTGAGTTAATTGGAAAATCTTTTGATAAATATTCACAGGTGGTCGACTAATTATTACTACCAACCAAAATCATATTCTTTGTGCTTAAGTGAAAATTGTGTTGTGGGAATGAGTAGATGTCCCTTGTGCTTGAATTAGTTAGAGAACTCTTGTGAATTTGGTTGTAACTTTCTTTAGGACAAGCAAGAACTTAAGTTGGGGGTGTTGATAATTGGTGAATTTACCAATTATTTACATCTTTTTTCTTATGCTTTTGTGTCTTCTAAAGGTGATATGAGACTACTTATGGCGTGTTTTGGTTATATTTTAGGTGATTTTTATTTATGCAAATATTATGGGGCAATTGGGACAAAAGGAACGAAAGTGGAGAAAAAAGGAGAAGAGCAGCATTGTAAGCTACTAGGTCCACCGCTCTTGCGCTAGCGTGGGATGCAAGAGTGGTCCTACAGTTGCGTAGAAGGAACCACGCCTGCGGCCTATGCACTATTTGGCAGAGGGCTTGCACGAGAAATGCTGCCACTGCGGATGTGCACCATCGGTAAAACAACACTCCTACAACTGATGTTGATATCAGCTGAGTTCCACACTTGTGCCAAATAACACGCCACAGTGGCCATGCACCTGCAGTAAAAGTTTCGCTGGTGCGGTTGACGGGTGCTAGTTAGTCCCAACTTGATCATTTCATACTTTTGGTAAGCCTAGTCCATATAAAAACTCTTTCCAGTCGTCTGGAATTGTATATTTGGCATTTCACACAAATTTGGAACGATTGGAGGGCAAGTTCATCACCCTACACCATTGGAGCGAAGATTGGATAATTCTATTATAAAATTCTTGGTTCATTTCTTCAACTCTTGTTTTTAATTGATTAATTGTAGGTGTAACTATTGATTTGAGATTGGGTTATTATATTAGAGATAATACTTCAATTGGGTATTGAATTATTATCTTGCTCTTGTATTTGATTATATTATTTGGGTCGATTGAATCTTTCATGCTTTAATTATATAATTGGTTGTTGCAAACATCAATCTATTTTACTAATTGTGTTCTTGCTTGAGAGAGGAGTTCTTCAATTGGGTGAAGATTCATTAGTAGGGATTTAGGATTTCCGCCATAAATTGAGGCTAGAAATAACTTGATTTTAGAAAATTTCCACCTAAGAGTCAAATCTAGAAATAGTTTGATTCACCTAAGTTGATTTGGTTGTTTTATTGCCTACCCGTGGAGATTCGAGAGAACCCATGGAGGATAAATGTTTGATTAGTTGAAAAATGATTAAACATACTTCTAACCAAGGCTACCTATGTGATTTTTGGGTGCAAGGCTTGTGAATTAAATCCCAAGACCCAAATCTCTCTTGTTATCCTTGCTTGGTGATAGTCATTGATCAAACCTATCATTATTTGATTTCCTTTTATTCCTTGTTTTAGTTTCTAAACAAAAACCCCCCAAAACATTTTATCTTTTGATCTTGGACTTTAGTAAGTTGCTTTAATTCCTTATTTTCTAGATTACCTTTATATTGTTCTCCGTGGATTCGACCCCGACATCCGTTGGGTTACTTATTATTTTTCTTGGCAATCATTACCACCTCCTTCAGAAGAGTGCTTTTGAACGTCATCAGTTTCCCATCTTGATGATAGAGCTCACTATTATGCATTCCCAGGCAAGACCAAGGCAGAGGCATCTGATGTTGTTATCATAAGTACTATTCTCTTCTGTGACCGGATGGCTACTATCTTTTTGATCTGGGTTCCACTTACTCTTATGTATCTTTTAGATTTTCCTTGGTCCTGGACTTGGCCTGTGATGTACTTGATTCTCCTATATATGTTTTTACTCCGATTGGAGATTCTATGGTAGTGACCATGTATATGGTACCTATTCTGCTTTGTTTATGGGTCTTCAGACTTGGGTAGACTTGATCATTTTAGACATGTTTGATTTCAAAGTTATTCTGGGTATGACTTGGTTGTATCCGTATCATGCTATTTTGAACAGTAACACCAAGACGGTGACTCTAGAAATTTTGGGTATGGGTAAACTATAGTGGGAGGCGTGTCTAAGTCTAATACGATAAAAAACATCTCTTTTGTTCAGGCTAGAAAGCTAGTGGGGAAGGGGTTTTCAGCCTTCCTGGCCAAACATAGTACAACAAGATAACCATGATACCCTATCATGAACCTCTACTCAAAGTTCATAATACTTAACCTTGTAACAATGTACAACATGAAATTCAGTCAATATGAGTCAACAAATAACAAGTCAAGTCAAACTATGACCACCACAAGACTCCAAGCCAACAATCCTGACTTCAACAATCATATAAATCATGTCCCAACTACACAATTAATAGACAACGCAAAAACATATCACATCTTGCAAGTAAGTTAGTTTCGGTGGTTTTCGAGTTTCAGGAGGTATTTTCTACGAATTTACCTAGTATGACTCCAGACAAGGATATTGACTTTTATATTGATTTAGAGCTGGGCACTCGCCTAATTTCTATTCTTCCTTACTAAATGGCTCCGACAGAGTTGAAAGAACTTAAAACCCAATTACAAGAACTACTTGATAAGGGATTTATTCATCTAAGTGCTTCACCTTGGGGTGCTCCAGTTTTTTTCGTTAAAAATAAAGATGGTAGCATGTGGATGTGCATTGATTACAGACAGTTGGACAAGGTTACCATTAAGAATAAGTATCATTTACCCTGCATAGATGATCTCTTTGACCAGTTACAGGGTGCCTCGATATTCTCTAAGATTGACTTGAGGTTGGGTTACCATCAGCTAAAAATTCAGTGAGAGGATATTCCTAAGAGAACTTTTAGGACTCGGTATGAGCATTACGCGTTTCTAGTGATGTTTTTTGGGTTGACCAATGCGCCGACAACCTTTATGATCTTGATGAATGGTATTTTTAAGTCTTTCTAGGATTCTTTTGTTATAGTTCTTATTGATGACATCTTGGAGTAAGGAAGAACAAGCAGGTCATCTTCGCATTGTCTAGGGAATTTTGAAAAAGAAGCAGTTGTATGTAAAGTTCTCAAAATTCAAGTTATGGTTGTCCTTGGTTGCCTTCTTAGGGCATGTAGTCTAAAAAAAAAGGGTGATGGTTGATCCCTAGAAGGTTGAGGTGGATGAGAGAGGTTTGGCCTAGCTCTGTTACTGAGGTTAGGAGCTTCATGGGCCTTGCTAGTTACTACCACAGGTTTGTCAATAATTTTACTTCTATTTCTACTAACTTGACAAGGTTGACTCAGAAGGAGGTTCCATTTATTTGGTCAGATAAGTGTGAGGAGAGCTACCAAAAGCTCAAGACAGTTTTGACTACAACTCTTATTCTTTCATTATCGTTGGAAGGTAAGGATTTATTTGTATTTTGTGATGCTTCACATTAGAGTTTGGGTGTTGTGTTGATGCAGGATATGAATATCAATGCTTATGCTTCGAGGCAGTTGAAGCCTCATGGAAAGAACTACCAGGCTCATGAATTAGAGTTGGCAGTGGTGGTGTTTGCACTTAAGATTTGGAGACACTATCTTTATGGTGTCAAGTGTGAGGTATTCACTGACCATCGTAGCCTGCAATATGAGTTCACACAAAGGGATTTAAACTTGAGACAAAGAAGATGGATGGAGTTATTGAATGACTATGATGTGATCATCTAGTATCATTCGGGTAAGGCCAATGTGGTACCAGATGCATTGAGCTAGAAAGTGGTAAGTATGGTAGTTTGGCCTATTTGAGGGTGTTAAGGCGATCTTTAGCTAGGGAATTTAAGACTCTAGCATCTAAGTTCATCCAGTTTGGTGTTTCAGAAAGGGGTGAGTTTTGGCTAGTATTGAGGTGAAGTCAACATTCCTCAATGAAATGAAGGCCAAACAATTTGAGGATGTGTAATTGAATAAACTCTGGAACAAGGTGGTGTCTAGTAAGGCTTCAAATGCCACACTTGATGCATATAGAGTATTGTGGTTTAGAGGGCGAGTATGTGTTCCTCGGATTGGTGATTTGATTTAGAATGTGCTAGCAGTAACTCATGGTTCACAATATTCTATTCATCCAGGTGGAATAAAAATATACCCTGACTTGAGGAAGCTTTATTGGTGGCCTGGAATGAGGAAGGACATAGTGGAGTATGTATCCAAATGTCACAATTGTCAGCAGGTAAAGTGCAAACATCAAAGGCCTGCGGGTTTGCTTTAAAGGATTCCCATTCCCGAGTGGAAGTGGGAAAGGATCGCTATGGATTTTGTGGTAGGTCTTCCTAAGACCTTGGGGAAACATGACTCAATTTGAGTTATAGTGGATAGTATGACTAAATCAGCCCATTTTATTCCAGTTAGAGTGGACTACACTCTAAATAGTTGGCTAAGATCTATGCTAGCGAGATAGCGAGGCTATATGGGGTACCACTTTCCATTATTTTAGATAGAGGTACGCAATTCACTTCTGAATTTTGGGGCAGGTTGCACAAAGAGTTGGGCACCAAACTCGCTTTTAGCATAACCTTTGATCCTCAGATGGATGGACAGTCCGAGAGGATGATTCAAGTGCATGAGGACATGTTGAGGGCATGTCTGATTGACTTTGGGGGCCATTGGGACTAATTCTTGTCGTTGTGTGATTTCTCAAACAACAATAGTTATCACTCTAGCATTGATATGGCTCCAGTTGAGGTACTCTATGGGAGGGGTGTAGATTGCTCATAGAATGGTTCAAGGCTGGTGATGTGAAACCTTTGGGTACTAATTTGGTGAAGGAAGCTTATGAAAAAGTGAGATTTATCCAATCAAAGTTGTTGGCAGCCCAGAGCAGGCAAAAGGAGTATGTAGACTATAAGGTGAGGGGCATGTCATTCAAGGTTGGTGAACAAGTTTTGTTAAAAGTGTCACCTATAAAGGGAGTCATGAGGTTTGTCAAGAAGGGAAAGCTTAGCCTTCGGTGTATTAGTCCATTTAAGATTCTTGGCAACATGGGGTCGGTAGCGTACAAGTTTGCATTGCTGCCAAGCTTGTCGGGGGTCCATCCAGTGTTCCATGTATCCATGCTTAAGAGATACCATGGGGATGAGGATTACATTATCAAGTAGGATTCAGTTTTGTTAGATAAGGATCATACTTATGAGGAGGAGCCATTTGCCATTCTTGATCAAGTTGTCCGAAAGTTGAGGAAAAAGAAGATTAGATCGGTAAAGGTTCAATGAAAGCATTATACGGTTGAAGAAGCCACTTGGGAAACTGAGAAGGACATGCGGGAAAAGTACCCTCACTTGTTTAAGGATTTAGGTACTCTTTCATTTCTTGACTTGGCTCATTTTTCTTATTTGATCATTCGGAGATGAACGATAGATAAATTGGTATCTATTATAATGACCCTTTTTATCGTTACGGGTGAGCCATCATGCAAAAGTCTGAGTTAGAATTTTTCTGAAATTGGAAGTTAAAAATTTCAGGCTAGTCTAGTCTTAGACAAAATCCAAGCGAGGTATGGTCTAGGGCAATCCAGGAATGGATTGGGTAAATGTAATAAAATTTAGCTGGATTTTATGTTAGCTAAGACGATATGGAATCCTTAGGCCTTTTTGGAAGTAAATTTAGTAAGTAGAACTCTTGATATCAAACTGGATGTAAAGGGGTTAGTCCTGGATGTCATGGTTTGATGGTGCATTGCAAAAAACACAAAACTGGGAGAAATCTCGAGTTTCTGTCTTGCCACACCCACTATAGCGAGTGGCAGGCTGCTACAGGACTGCAACTATAGCGGGAGTCAAAGGAGGTTAATCCCGCTATAGTAGGTGGATTCTGTTATAGTAATGCCGAGATAGCGGGATTGGGCCTTTATAAGAAGGTAAATTGTTGTGAATGTAGAAACTTCCCCCAAAACATTCATTGTTTCTAAAACACACATTGGAAATGGCTTAGGCAATTTGGGGCAATTTTCACTTTTTCTCCACCAAATTTCTTCATAAAGGTAAGTTATCAATCCGTATTAACTAGTTTTTTCATTTCTTGACCTTGAAATCACTAGTTTACGGGTCTTAGGGAGGGTTTAACTGACCTAACTTTATATTCTAATGTAAGGGGGTATATTGGGTGTAAAACCTTGGGATTATAGTTAAAGGTTGATTATTTACTCTTGCATGACCATAATTCATTAATGTAACCATGAAATTGGTAGTTTTAAGGTGAATTTATAGTGGAAAAGCCCTAGAATGGGTGGGATAATTATGAAATTGGCCTTGGGGTTTGGGATTAAGTTGTAATCCATGATATTATAGGTCATTTGATTGATTATGTGTTTACATTCCTATTTTTATACCATAATCAAGCCAAGGATGCAAAAAACAAAAAGCTCAGGTTCAGTGGATCATTTCAGGCTTGGATTAAGGTAGGTGATGGTTTAAATTTAGTTAATATCCAATTTGTGTTATGTGTACATGATAACTATTCCTTAGTATTACTTGTACAATGCATGTTTAAGAAAAGTGAATGACTATTTGATATCATGAGTGTTGAACACATGCAATGATTGCTTAATTAAAAGCTTGTTGATTTCTACAAGTGTTGTTTCTATTATTATTGTAGTTGTGATTGTGTTGATATTTGTCATTATTGTGGAATGCACTGATATTTGGACATTTCCACGAGATTGGTTGATATAATCTTGGTAGACACTTGATGTCTCGGATTTGGTACATTGACAAGACCTCGTCCCCTACAGGTTATGGATAGTGGATGACCATAAGACCCTTAGCATGTGTGTACAGGTATTTGGTGAGTGTGATGGTTCCTGGAGTGAACTGAGGATTATGTATTTCTTGATTATGTTGATTCCTTGAGTGAACCAGGCTTAATTGTTTATTTGGCATATACGTTAGTTCCTTGAGTGAAACTTGCTTAACTGTTTACTTGGCATACATATTGGTTCCTTGAGTGAATCGAGATTCATTATTTACTTAATATACATGTTGGTCCCTTTAGTGACCGGGTTGATGTGCTTAATTGCTATGGTGGTTTCTTTATGTACATCGGGATGCATGTTAATTGCCATATTTATTGTCTTAGGGATCCTTGGGTGGTCTGGATTACTTGCAAGATGTGGCATATTTCTATGTTGTCTATTACTTGTGTAGATGGGACATGATTTATATGATTTTTAAAGTCAGGATTGTTGACTTGGAGTCTTGTTGGTGGTAATAATTTGACTTGACTTGTTATTTGTTGACTCATATTGACTGAATTTCTTGTTGTACATTGTTACAAGGTAAAGTGTTATGAACTCGGAGTAGAGTTGCATGATAGGGTATCATGATTGTCTTGTTGTACTATGTTATAGTTATTTGTTCATATTTATCATTTTGGGTTGGCCGATGATCCTACCAGTACACCCTCATTTCTTGTGTACTGATACTGCACGTGCTCTTATTTTGTTGAGCACATGGCATTTTCCGGTGACTGCTTCGAGACCTCAGCTGTGAGTCAGATGATATCCGAACAAGGATGAGCTACATTTTATGGGCTACCATGAGTTCTTCACTTATTTTCTGATCCATATTATTTTGGACTTAGGTGTTATTTATGTTTTGGGGTTGCATACCCTTCTTTCAGATAGTTAGTAGAGTTTGGATACGATAATTTTCAGATTCCAGGGGTGATTTATTTCTGCAAGCTTGTTCTTATTTCTATTTAAAAATTTGAATTATTGGTTTAATTAATGAGAATTTCTTTAGTTGCCTTATTTTGGCTAAGTGTTGATTGGTTAGTTGGTTCTCCCACCAGGGGTTAAGTATAGGTTTCACTCACGACGGGTTTAGGTCATGACAGAAAAACTGCTAAGAAGTATTAGCATTACAACAGTCACTTTGGTACCTAAGGTAACTTTTCCTTCCTATGTATAAGAATATAGGCCAATAGCCTGTTGCACCACTATTTACAAGCACATTTCAAAAAATTTAACTACAAAGCTTAAGTCAAAGATTGATTACATTATTAGCTTTTCTCAATCTTCCTTTATCTTAGATATTATGGCACATGAATTAGTTAAGGGATATTCAAAGGTGTCTCACCTAGGTGTACCATTAATGCTGATATATGAAAGGCATATGGCTCTATAGAATGTCCTTTCTTAAGAATAGTATTGTTTGAATTTTGGCCTCCCAACTCAACTAGTGCATTTGATCATCCTAGGTGTGAAAACTTGGGTATGTTTCATATATGCTTTGTAGATGAACTTCTTATGAGTTGTAGAGTATATACCGAGTCCATTAACTTGTTGGTTACATTAACACTTTCCAACACTTCTCTGAAGTGTCAAGGTTACATTGTTAGCTTTTCTCAATCTTCCTTTATCTTAGACACTGTTATTACGGCACATGAATTAGTTAAGGGATATTCAAAGGTGTCTCACCTAGGTGTACCATTAAAGTTGATATATGAAAGGCATATGGCTTTATAGAATGTCCTTTCTTAAGAATAGTATTGTTTGAATTTTGGCCTCCCAACTCAACTAGTGCATTTGATCATCCTAGGTGTGAAAATTTGGGTATGTTTCATATATGCTTTGCAGATGAACTTCTTATGAGTTGTAGAGTAGATACCGAGTCCATTAACTTGTTGGTTACATTAACACTTTCCAACACTTCTCTGAAGTGTCAAGGTTACAAGCAAACATGGATAAGAGCTCTCTTTATATAGTTGGTATGTCTAATATGGTTAAGAGTCAATGAATTGCAAATGAAGCAGGGTGAGCTTCCTTTTAAATATTTGGATGTACCTCTTTCTACTAGGAAACGGTCAATGTTTACCTTTGGTAGAGAAAATGATAGCCAGGGTAAGGTGTTGGTCCTCAAAATTTCTATCATACTATGATAGACATCAGCTTGTAAAATGTGTTTTGTTTGAGATGCAGACCTATTGGGCACACATTTTTCTATTTCCAAAGTATATTATCACAATGGTTACAACTATGTGCAAAACCTTCTTGTGGACTGGAAGTGATAATTGCTCTAGGAAGGCACTAGTAGCTTGGAGATGAAATGTAGACCCAAAGCAACAGGTGGTTTAAGTGTCATTGATATTCTTATCTGGAACAAAGTAGCTATTGCTAAGTTACTGTGGTCTATAGAACAGAAGAAAATGGATAAATTATGGGTAGTTTGGATTCATACTTTTTACATAAAAGCTAATAATCTCTTAACTATGAATACACCAAAGCAGGCTTGTTGTTTTATCAGAAAGATTGTAATACAAGGAACAGGGGGATGAACACTATGAGACAAGCTCCTGAATACAAAATCAAGAAAATTTATGTCTCAATGAGATCCCAATACCTACAGGTTGATTGGAAAAATATAATACAAGTAAAAGGCATTCTTCCAAGACATCAATTAATTTTGTTGATGGAACTGCAGAGAAATCTATTGTACAAACAAATTGTACAACACTATTGACAAAGTGTTGAAATAAGGCATTATTGTACAAACAAATTGTGTCCTTTGCAATACAACTCAAGAGAAAATATTTGACCACGTTTTCTTCACATGCACATTCTCATTCTATATATGGTCAATAATTTTGAAATGGCTGGGGTACAACAGACAGCTGGGGAACTGAGAGCATGAAGTGAACTGAATGATCTGTAGAACCAGGAATAATAGGCCAAGAGAATGTATTGTGCGGTTCTGCTTTGCAGATACTATTTATCATATTTGAGATGAAAAGAAAAATAGAAAAATTCGATACAAAGAGGAGCATCACTACATAGAGAATGAAAGCCATTTCTATCCAATTGCATATTAAAGGTGAGAGACATCACAAATGGAGGGATCTGTTGACCCAACCGTTAGGAATTCCTTAATATGTAATTATTTTTTAGTTGATGTTGTTAGTGGTTCTTTCTTTTAATTTATATCTAATGTTAGTGAAGGCTAACTCTGAGTCTAAGAGAGTTAGTTGATTTGTACTGTTGCACATTATTTTTGACCCAAAAAAAGAATTCGGTGGCTAATTTTTCCAGACATAAGTTTTTACAATTAACTTAAATATAACTTATACTTTAAATTGTATTTTACAATCATCAACTTTATAAAGTAATATGATATTTCAGTGTTATTTATAGAGAGAAAATATTTAATACTATCAATATTATAATAATATTCTATAGAACACACAAAAAATTCAAATAGTCAATTCTACCAATACTATATAATACTCTACATAAGACACACAAAAAAAATCATAAAGACACACGAATTTTAATAGCAAAAGTCCTTGATTGTAAAGGAAGGATAGACTTATTTACATGAAATGTCAAACTATCAAACTTCACCAAGATACAAAAACTCCAACTGCAAATATTTATTCTTAATAACATAATTTTAAAAAAATATACTATATATAATACAATCAATTAAAAGAGATAATATATTTTCTTTCCTTACAAAATATGAGCAATTTAATCTGGCATACTAATTAATAATTATAAAATATAGGCAAAAATAATCTTAAATTAATAAGATTATTAATTATTATGCATTTAGAATGACTGGCCAATTTCTTGTGATGGAATACAACAATACAAATAATCTGTTCAAAATTGTAAATAGCTCAATTTTAAATTATTAATTATATATGAGATATTATAAACAAAAATAACAAAGCAAACTTATCTATTAGAAATTGTCTATGAAGAATACATGATCATTTATTATTGTAAGCTTCATAACCAAACTAAAATTTTAGAAAACTTACCTCAAATTACAAGAAAATTTATCTCTTCAATCATAGATACAATCAATTGAAATTGGTAAAAAAAATTGAAATCTAAATTAGTTCCCCCCCCCCCCCTATGATAGTTTTGGAATAATGACCAAAACCTAAACCTAAATAATGATCTAAACATAATGTAAGAAATATTCCTTAATTGGTTAAAAATCCTAATCACAAAGTGATTCTTAAAGCTAATTAAATTTAGACTTTTTTCCATATACTAATAATAATTGGAGAAAAATAGTAAAAAGATGATTTTATCTAAAGTAGAGACTTTTATTGAAGGGCAAAAAGTTCAAACCATATTTCTACGGATCTTCACACTTTTAATATAATATAGATTTGTGATGGATGGTTTGGTTATTTGTATTAGTTACTAGTTTAGTAAAACATATATATTATACCTGTCATGACCCAAAATCTCGGATCGTGATGGTACTTACTATAATCCACCAGTAGGTAAGCCAAAACCTTAGCCCTGCACAATAAGTAATGGGATAACAAGAAAATGAGATAAAAATGGAAAATCAATATTAAATAATAGAAAGCAAGCAGAACATGCATAAATACGCAGGGAGGGAAAAGGAACAAAATATACAAAAGACCCCCCAAGACCTGGTATCAGTCAGTACAAGAGCCACTACAACATACGAGTACTAGATAGATACAATATATACAGAACATTCTCTGAAAGATACAAAAGAACACTAATCCCAATCACAGAGAGAGAAGGATCAACTCTGATTGCCAAAAGCTCACCCTGTATCTTCGATCACCAGCTCCGCACGAGGACGTCATCAACGATAATAACTCATACTAAGATCTGCATTAGGGGAAAAGATACAGAAGTGTAGCATGAGTATCAAAATATGCGGTACCCAGTAGGCATCATAGGCCGACTAAGCTCAAATAAGATAAAAGTATAATAAATGTGAATATACGCTAAAATGGTAAGAAAGAGGGTCAGAAATAGAGTAACAGGTCAAAGATAGACAATAACAAAAAAATGTAAGTACATAAATTGAAAGAAAGCGTAATTAGAAATCTGACTGATTAACTCAGAAAGCATAAAGTAATGATCTACCTACAACCTAATCGGACCTCTATAAGCCCGGAAGATATAAACATCAATAAACAAACCTAATTAGACCCCCATAAGCCTGAAAAGTACAAACAACAACAAATAAATCCAACTGGACCCCATAATCTAGGAGGATAAAAACAACCCACAATACTAACTAGAAACCAAACATGATGGAAAATGAATGGGGAAGGGTTCCATGATATGCAATATGAGATGAGTGAAGTGACCAACAGTACCATATACTCTTCCTCCAGCCGTAGATTTCAAATGCAAGACCCATAGGGGACTCACAAAATTCATATGCCAAATCAGAACCATTTTCCAATGAGCATGCCAACTATGAATACCAGTAAAATCATCCGGAACACGTGTCTCCTCGGGCATGCAAGTTGAAAACCAACAAAATCTCTTGGAACACGGGTCTCCTCACGAATGCAAGTTCAAAACCAGTAAAACCGCCTGGAAAATGAGTCTCCTCAGACATACAAGTTTAAAAACCAGTAAATCTTTCTCAAAATAGTTCATTTTTCTTTAAGGAAGCCAAGTGCATTTAAAGTATTTCGAAAATCCCATTTGTGAAGCCAAAAACAATATTTTAAATCAACTTATCCATACGCTATGATAAAGATAGAAATAGTATAAGAAATGAGATGAATACCCATGCCAAAGATCAATACCAAGTCTAACCATGCCATACTAAAGGAAACCAAAGTCCATGAACTAAAGAAAGGCTACTATCCAAGAGTAAGTACATCAAAATGCTATACAACTATAAATTCTCTAGGAACCCCACCTAAGGCAAGCAACTAATCAAAATAGGCTTAAGATAAGCATATAATTAAAACTAGTCTTAAGCTAAGAAACTAATCAAAATTAGGCAAAGTAAAAATCATACTAACCTGGAGTCCAGCCAAACCAGCGTCCACGGCCTCAGGTCCACAAATATACAATAAATGGGATAAAAAAGAGAAGGAAGCAATAAATATAAATCAAGGTTAAACACCTACTCTATCAAGAAACCCATCTCTAAGTCTATACTAAGGGTCCTTAATCAAATCACCTCAAGGCCACAAGCAACTTAAACTAAGCTAAAGCATCTAACTCTAATCCCAAGGGTACTACACATTCTAAGCCAAGTCTTAAAGGAGTAACGACTACCAAAACTAAGGATTCCAAAGTGTAATTATGCTCTAAGGCCCCTAAACAAGTTGTAAGGATCATAAATACCTAGGTAGAACATATCTAACTCACAACAACCCACCAACCTAGCAAGTTATCGTACAAATACCTTAGATGAGCAAAGTCTAAAAGTAGGTAAGCCATAACCCACCTAGAAACACGCACTCATAAACCCACTAACCCAGAGATTTTTCCTTCCAATAAGCCTCTGACTGCTGCCACACTATTAAAATAATGATCTACTCCGTGAAATGAGAAGAATGATACCCATAAAGTGAATTTACGCACTGGGTTGAAAATTAGGTTAAAATTCACTCATGGGGCTCGCTAATGGGTTCCAAAAATTAAACCCACAATATGTAATGACCCTTCTGGTCATTTATGTGTGTTTTCCTTTCTTGTAAAGTTAGAGCTTGCCTGTAGCAGCCCCAAGTCATTTATGGCTTGCTGGGACTGATAGTTTAGTGTCTGGGCCATTTGTTTGGTCTTTTTGTCCATTCTGGGTTTTAGAGCTTTTAACTTTAAATATCATTGACTTTAGTCAACATTCTTGGTGAACATGCTCAGAATCGAATTCTAACAGTTTTGTTAGCTCCAGAGCATGCACTTTGGTATAGAGGGACCTTTGGTCGGGATCCAAGATCTTTTCAGCTTGGAATTCTCTCACATTCTGTGTTTTCAGGCCAGTTAGGCTTATTTGGTTGACTTTGGTCAACATTTGGAGAAGACGACCTTGGATGGAAATTCTGCCAGCGCCGTTAGCTCCGGAATGTCGAGTTTGTGTTGGTAAGTTGGTTGGTTCGAGTTCCGGATGAGCCGAGCTCATTTCAGGTGTTTGGTTGGCATTAGCTAGTGTTGACTTGGGTCAACATGCTTCCGAAACGACCTTATATGAAATTTTTGTTGATTCCATAGAGTCCAAAATGCCTTTTCGACTCTAATAGCACTATTTGTTTTTGAGTATCGGGTTCCGATTGTGCCCGAAATACCCCGTAGAAGTTTTGGTTGTTGCTGGTTTTCTGGTTTTGGTGGCCTTCAGCGCAATTGCGCTCTTCTAGAGCGATTGCACTGGTCTGAGTTTTTCCCTTCAGCGTGATCGTGCTCCTGTAGTGCGATAGCACTGGTCTGGGACTTTTCCTTCAGCGCGATCGCACTTCTTTAGCGCGATAGCACTAACCAGCGACCAGCATCTATATTTTTTTTATCCCTTCGTTTTTCCAGCATTGTTCCTCATACTTTTCCAACTCTAAAACACAAATTCTCTCTACCAAATTTCTCCAAATTAGTTCTTGAACTTGGGGAATCATTTTCTCATCAAAAATCCATGTTCCCTCGGCTAATTGTAAGTCTTCTTCCCCAACCTTTTCTTTTCTTGTTTTCCTAAATCATCCATTGTTGCTTATTTTCAAGAGCTTGGGATTCTTGTAGAATATACCCCGTTGAGCTTCTCATGATCATGGATTCTGATTTCTCACTCCCATAGCTCATCTTCTCGTGGTGTTATGTTTGTTTGGTTTAATTTCTGGAATTATTTCTTGAAATTCCTCCATTAATTCTTGACTTGAGCGGGCAGTTTTGAGCCCCAATTGTTGTCCGTTTTTGCTTAATTTTTGAGCATGTTCTCCCGAGATGGTAAGGATCACATATGTGTTTTTCATTTTTGGTTTCAGGTTGCAGGGCCCACAGGCTCATTTGTGCCCAAGATTTCAACCCGGCTAAAATATTAGCAATATGGGTACCGTTAGATTTGTATTAATGCGTAGATAATTGTTTTGTTAGTGGTTCCACAATTTGTAGTTTCTCGAAGTAGTTCGAGCCTGGATGACGGCGTTCTAGAAGCTAGTCAACGGATGACAGGTAGTTATGGCTTTCCCTACCTAGACTCTGCGTATTTAGAATATAACTACATTAATTAGCATCCTTGGGTGGGTTGTTATAGGTTGGTACCCCAAACCTTATCCGCCTTTTCTGTCTATTTATTTCATATGTTGGTTGTAGTATTCACATAGTATCGTATATTACCCTTATGGTCCTGTGTGGTCTTGTATTAACTCTGGAACATAGATGGTGGGTTATTTGGGAATGTTCGTGACTTCCAGACATAGAGATATCCTTTTAGGCTGGTTATGTCTGATGAGTAGCTGTTGGGCCTGTGAAGGGCTGATAGGAAATATTTCTAAGCTATTGCGCTAATTTATATTTGTGTGCGAGCATATCATCCATAAAAAGGGCTTTCCCCTGCATGTTTTACTATGATTTTGGCTGCGACCCACTATATATAGTTTTCCTAAACTTGCATGGCCCCGGGGGTCCTTTTGTGGTATAACCTAATGGTGACATGGGATTTTTGGATGATTTCACACGTGATTTTCTACTGATACTAGGCTCTGTCGGGCGGAGTACTACACTTAATTTTCTACTGATACTAGGATCTGTCGGGTGGAGTACTACACTTGATTTTCTACTGATACTAGGCTCTGCCGGGCGGAGTACTACACTTGATTTTCTTATGAATTTAGACTTGTATACGCTCTAGGCACCCTTTGAGAGGGGTATTGAGACTTTTATTATTAATTTAGATCCGAGTATACCTCTAGGCACCCTTTGAGAGGGTCTTCCAAGATTACTACTATTGTTTTAGACCCAGTTCAATCCCGGGCATGCATACTCGAGATTTAGCCACTGGCTTGAACCCAGACTTATTTTTGGATGACATGTTAGATATTTTGCATCCGTTACTGTATATGGTCAGGGACCTCCATGGGCCCTCCATTCCGGGGCCTAGCTAGGAGCCGGGTGCATCGGAGGAGGGGTATATGGAATATGATGAGGTATAGCGAGCACGTCCCACCATGGGTCCTCATACCAAAGTGCTGAGAAGAGGAGTATATAAGGTTAGTATTATTGGTTTGATTATATCATGATCATGCATATTTCACTCGAATTCCATCTATGTTAGCTGTGTATTCAGTGTACGCTCCGGTTGTATGGGTGGCCGGAGGGTTTGTTTTCACTTGATTGCATTCCTTGGTTTTATGGGTGGCCATTGGGACTATAGGTAGATTATATTTACTCCTATCTTTATTAAGAGCTTTTAATGGCTTACGGTTCTTTGTGGCTTAGCGATTATTAGCCTGTTGAGGCTCCAGTTGTGGGATTTGATTATTGAGGGGGTAGAGAGTCCTATCTTATTGAGGCACTTTTGTGTGGCCTTCGGAGCAGAGTGTGAGTTTATGGTTCCATCCTTATGAGGCTTTGAGTAGTATCTCTCGGTTATTTTGGTTTAGTGGTTCCATCCTAGGTTGATATTTGCGAGGTTGATCTTTGTTTATATTATCTTTGAAGTTGGATTCGTTGTATGTTTTCCTTTAGTATATTGATCCCTTCTTGAGTATGTGAAGTTGCTTGCTTGCTTCCTTTTACTTAAGGTTACCAGTATACCGCCATGCTTTCTAAACTCTCTCCTTTTTTTTATAAACTATTGTTGCAAGGATTCCAGGTGCGTTCTTCTTCCTTACACCTGTGTTTCTGTGTTATGTATATGTTTGTGCTAGCATGTATACTTGTAACTCTTGGTTGATTATTCCTTGTGCTAGTTTCTCATCTTTCTTCCTTGCTTCTGTGACTGCTTTCTTGTGTTCTGCTTATTACTATTTTTATATCTTATATGCGCTCAATTGGCCGATGATGCCTACTGAGTACCCGTTGTTTTGGTGCTCATACTACATTTCTGCACTTATTGGTGCAGATATTAGTTGATCTTTTGCCGTTGATCGCGTTGGAGACTCTTGTAGCTTTTGGACATTCGAGACTAGGGTGAGCGCCTGCCGATCAGGGCGTATCTACATCTCATCTTTTGTACTGATACTCCTTGTACCTTCGGAGATAGAGTTATATTATATTTTGTTACTTCTAGCACTTGTGTTCTATTCGAAGCTTCTGTACTATCGATACTAAGTCTTGGGGTTAGTGTAGTATCATTTATGTATATAATCGGGTTTTGCTTCTGCTTTGTCTACTTTTTCTTTCTGCTTGTGCTTATTTCTGCTTATTGTGCATTCTGGTTAGGTAGTAGCCCATTACTAACCATTCTGGGCTATGAGAATTGGTTCACTTATTGGGGGTTGAAGGTGCCATCATGACCTAAGAAATTAGGTCATGACAGCTTGGTATTAGAGCTCTAGGTTCACCGGTGTCATGGTACAAATGCAAGTGTCTAAGTAGAATCTCACAGATCAGTACGATGACGTTCGTATCCTATATGCGGGAGGCTACAGGGAATTGTTAGGAAAAGTTTCATCTTCTTGGCTCCTTATCATGCATTCTTGGATCTATGGGCTTCTAAACTCCATTTGTTTCATTCCTTCCCAGATACCTAAGGTGAGTTCAACAACGGTTGGTGTCGAGGCTTTTGTGCCTGTTGCTTCAGTGCTTCCGTTCATGCCAGGACTTCAGAGTGAGAGTAAATTGCATCAGATAGGGGTTGTGGGGCCAGCCCAGCCTCCGATTGGATTTATAGCGACCCCAGTTCTTCAGGACACCATGGCTAGGACCTTGAGTCCTCTGGTGAGTGTTTCAATACCTGGTTCTACGAGTGGTTCTTCAGTTAGGGTTGAGCTTCCATTCTTCAGTAGGGTTGTCTGTTAGTATTGGAGTATGAGGCAAGATTTCATAACATGGTTAGGCGTACTGCTAGGGCTATACCTTTAGAGTTTGATAGGGTACAAAGTTTTGTTGAAGGTTTGATTTCACCACTCCGTTTAGCGACCTCCTTGAGGTAGTGGATCATGCTTGGGGTATTAAGGGTTTATTCCATAAGGCTTATGGAGGTAATGCTAAGAAACATTATCGCCAGGATAGTTCTCGAGGTTCTCAGACTCGAGGTAGGGGGTTCTCCACCTGAGATAGGTTTTATTGCTTCTTATCTACCTAGCCAGTTCCAGTTACTCCATGGGTTCCATAGAGTGGTTGTGTAGGGCATGTTGAGCAGAGTAGGTAGGGTACGGATCATATTCCTAGAGATTTGCCTTTAGAGTGTGCAGGCGATGGTGGTTAGTCAGGTCCAGTAGGATCATCCCGTCAGACTCCACTTGGTAAGGTTTATTATTAGTGCATGGAGCGTGAGCAGTTGGTTAGGGACTGTCCTACGATTCTTCCTTCCAGCCAGTAGGGTCAACAAGTGTTATCTCCTATGGCTTCAGTGCTACCGACCAGAGGTCGAGTGCAGGGTCGTAGGGGTGGTCCCCAGGCAGTGAGAAGTAGTGTGCGGGGTTGCGAGGGTGGTCCCCGTATCGTTAAAGATGACTCCCAGGCCAGCATTTCACGTATCTTTCTAGAGTCAACATGCACCGTGCATAGGAGTAGAGCTTCTTTGGGTTGTTATAGTTGTAGGGTTATGGAATATTATGCCAGAGATTGTCCCTGGCAAGGAATGCTTGATCCTTTAATTTTGACTACTCAGTCCAGAGTTAGATCTCGTCAGCTTGATACTCCACTTGGTAAGCCAGAGTTAGAGGTTCCTGATACCATTGCTCCGGGTTAGGTTTTTGATACCTTTGACTTGTGATGGTCCTACTCGCATTGCGATTCTATCCTTTCTGATGTTTAATTGCTTATATGCCTACATGCTACTTGTTTAGTTATTTGATTTCCTGATTGTAGTATCTATGTGTTTTTTTCTTGGTAGTTTATTCTTTAGTAGTGGATGGGGGTGAGTTAGCCTTGTAAGGTGTTTTACCCAGAGTTGTTGCTCGTGGGTAGTTCTTGTTAGTCTTTTTTTTGTTGGGTTTGTTCTTATTTCGTTGTGGCTGTAGACTTGCATTGATTCTTCCCTTTTGAGATGTCCTAGATGGTTGATTGCCTAGGCTGTTATCTAGCGTGGCTAGAGGTTCTTGTTTTAGTTTGGTGTTACCAGTAGTTGTGCCAAAGTTGAGATTTTATCTTCAGATAGGAGATATTGGTTATGCTAGTGAGCATGGGTTGGTTGTGTTTTTGGGTGATTAGAATCAACCCTCTTTATTTGGTTGGCTTAGGAGATTGGCAGGAATGTGGGTTGTTCCCATAGTTTCCCTCAGTTTCTTGTCTGGTGGGGTTGTCTTATCATTTTCCCCGTTTCCAGTTGTAATGAATTTCGATCGTAGTCCTTTTGTTGAGCCTTTGCTTGTGGCATTACGATTGAGTTTGGCTTTAGCATTTTCAACTAACTATTGGTCGTAGCCTCATGGTTGAGATGTATTTGTAGCATTATGGGTGAGTCAAGCATCCAGCATATTTTCTCCTGCCTTGTTGAGTTTTGACAATGTAAGTTTTGGAACTAAGGGAATGGCTCCAGGTTCTTATTTTTTTTAGAAAGGAGTTTGTAAGGTTCAGTATATGCGACGGAAAGGGTTTGTTGGGTTGGAAAAGGAGGGAGATAACTCCTTGTTTGTGCTTATGTGTTTAGTAGTTGGCTGAGGTGACGATGAAGGTTTGCTTTGGGATTGGATTGTGTGTTGGTGATTTGATTCAGCCATCTACAAATTGCAGTGGTTTCTTTCAATTGGTTTGAGATTTCACTAGCAGCTGCGGTTTTGGCAACTTGTTATTCTATCCTAGTTGACTTCGGTTCCTATGGGTTCATTGGCAGCATATGAGTCTACTTGCGTGTTCGACAGAAGCATTGGTTGGTAAATTGGGATTTGGTTTTAGAATCATGGCTTGGAAGGTTACATCGGATGGTTCGTGGCAGTTTTTATCTGGTTGCATAATCCTAGTGTCGGGAGGCAGTGGGTGTGGGCAACTTAGCTTCTCTACTTTAGTTTTGATGCGGCTGTTGGCCTTGGGCACCTATTCCTTGGCTAACCTCTATTTTAGGCTGGATATTCCTGATTTTGGCGGTGCTCTTCATGGTAAGAAGTTTCTTCCTTCTTGGTTGGACAGATGCAATGGCGTAAGTTCCAGAACCAGCGGTGATGTATTATACGTGGTCAGGTTGTACAGGTTGAGACTATTGAGCCTATTCTTAGGTTCTAATGATACTTTAGGGTTTATGGTCGGCTTTATTTGCCGAGAGTTTGTAAGCTTGTTTAATTAATTCTCCAAGGGTTATCTTTCACGTGGGGTTCCAGTATTGGTTAGACTCGGCTAGTATGGACTAGAATTTTGGTATGGTATATGCTTCGAAATAGTTGGTGGTGTACAAATCCGGTAGAGTGGTTGATTTGAGCCAAAGGGGGGAGTTGATATTATATGCAAACTTCTATGGCTAGATGGCAACTTTGAACCCCATGCACCTTTTCCTTTTCTTATGGGGTGTCCTGACTTGATATTCGTGGTATGGTAGGCTCCTTCCGAGTTGAGATTTGTAAAGCAAGTTCAAGTCTGAATGGTGTTCAAGTATTCAGAGTAGCAGCATGTACTTCTTGGGGTTTGGAGCTTAGCGATGGTTACGGGCTTCGTGGAAGACTCACCACACTCTTGCAGAGGCTTAGTTTTGGTTATTTCCTTTTGGGCAGGTTGCCCTGGTTCATTCGCTTCCCGTTGACTTAGACTCGGCATGGTGCATCGGTTGGGTTCGTTCTACAGTTTGGAAGCTTCTTTGTCAACACAAGGTATTCATATATTCCTTTCCTAACTTTGGTGTGCATACTTCAGTCGGATTTAGATGGGTTGATCAGTTGGGTTCAGTTCGTGAGTTTGGTATTGGCAAAGGTGTTCTTCCATTGCTTGATGGTCAGTTGGGTCAGGTAACTCCAGTTTTTGAAGACCTGCTACGGGTTGTTATCTTGGATGGCAAAAGTTAGTAAACAACAACTTGACCTTGATAGAAATTGAGTATAAAGGGTTTTTGTGGAATCAGCTGGCTCATGAGTTAGTCTTTTGGTTGCTGGCTTTTCTGGAAAAATTGGTTGCGGTTTCGAAAGTTTGAGTTCTGTGTGTTGATCGCCTTACTTCTCTGGGTTTGGTGTTTTGTCGATACATATCGGTTGAGATTCTTGAGGTTCAGTTTGGGTTGGCAGATCTTTGCAGTTTTGGGGTTTGAGTTTGGAATCTAGCCTAGCTAGTAAGAAGTTTAGGCTTGGTTGCCTTCTTTGGTTCTTCTCTATTGGGTGTCGTCCAGTCGAGGAGGCTACCCAGGTTGTTCGAGAGAGTAGTGCAGGTTTTGTATCCGCTGTTCTTTTCATTTCTAGTCTTTCTGTCTTTCCTGACTTTCGGGGACAAAAGTCTTTTTAGTAGTGGATGATGTAATGACCTTTCCGGTCATTTACGCGTATTTGCCTTTCTTGTACCGTTAGAGCTTGCCTGTAGTAGCCCCAAGTTATTTATGGCTTGCTGGATTGATAGTTCGGTGCCCGAGCCGTTTGTTTTGTCTTTTTGTCCATTCCGGGTTTTAGAGCTTTTAACTTTGGAAATCGTTGGCTTCAGTCAACATTTTTGGTGAACGTGCTCGGAATCGAAATCCAATAGTTCTGTTAGCTCCGGAGCATGGACTTTTGTCTAAAGGGACCTTTAATCGGGATTCGGGAGCTTTTCATCTTGGAATTCTCGCTCATTCTATGTTTTTAGGCCAGTTAGGCTTGTTTGGTTGACTTTGGTCAACATTCGGAGAAGACAACCTCAGATGGAAATTCTGTCAACGCCGTTAGCTCTGGAATGTCAAGTTTTTGTTAGTTAGTTGGTTGGTTTGCAACAGATGAGTCGGGCTCATTTCAGGTGTTTGGTTGGCATTAGCTAGTGTTGACTTGGGTTAACATTCTTCTGAAATGACCTTATATGGAAGTTTCTTTGATTCCATTGATTCTGAAACATCGTTTCCACTCTAATAACACTATTTGTTTTAGTATCGGGTTTCGATTATGCCCGGAATGCCCCGTAGATGTTTTGGCTGTTGTTGGTTTTTCTGGTTCTGGTGGCCGTCAGCGCGATCGCGCTACTCTAGTGTGATTGCGTTGGTCTGAGTTTTTCCCTTCACCACGATCACGCTCCTGTAGCGCGATAGCGCTGGTCTGGGACTTTTCCTTCAGCGCGATCGCACTCCTTTAGCGCGATAGTGTTGACCAGCGATCAACAACTATATATTTTTGATCCCTTCATTTTTCAAGCATTGTTCCTCATACTTTTCCAACTCTAAAACACAAATACTCTCCACCAAATTAGTTCTTGAACTTGGGGAATCATTTGCTCATCAAAATCCATGTTCCCTCGGCTATTGGTAAGTCTTCTTCCCCAACCTTTTCTTCTCTTATTTTCCTAAATCGTCCATTGTTGCTTATTTTCAAGATCTTGGGATTCTTGTAGAATCTTCCCTATTGAGCTTTGCATGATCATGGATTCTGAGTTCTCACTCCCGTAGTTCGTTTTCTCGTGGTGGTAAGTTTCTTTTGTTTAATTTCCAGAATTATTTCTTGAAATTCCTTCTTTAATTCTTGACTTGAGCGGGCTGTTTTGAGCCCCAATTATTATCCATTTTTGCTCAATTTTTGATCATGTGCTCCCAGGATGGTAAGGAACACATGTGTATTTTTCATTTCCGGTTTTGGGTTATGGAGCCCACAGGCCCCTTTGTGAACCAGATTTTGACCCGACTAAAATATTAGCAATATGGGTACCGTTAGCTTTGTATTGATGGCGTAGATTATTGTTTTGATAGTTGTTCCATGATTTGGAGTTTCTTAGAGCAGCTCGTGCCTGGATGACGTCGTTCCCGCAGCTAGTCATTAGATAACAGGTAGGTTATGGCTTTCCCTCCCTAGACTCTGCGTATATAGGCTATAACTACATTAATTAGCATCCTTGGGTGGGTTGTTATAGGTTGTTACCCAAGACCTTGTCCGCCTTTTCTATCCATTTATTTCATATGTTGGTTGTAGTATTTGCTTAGTATCGTATATTACCCTTGTGGTCCTGTATGGCCTTGTATTGACTCTGGAACATAGGTGGTGGGTTATTTGGGAATGTCCGCGAGTCCCGGACATAGAGATATCCTTTTAGGCTGGTTATGTCTGCTAAGTAGCTGCTGGGCCTGTGCAGGGCTGATAGAAAATGTTTGTGAGCTGCTGGGTAATTTATATTTGTATGCGAGCATATCATGCATGAAAAAGGCTTTCCCCTGCATGTTTTACTATGATTTTGGCTGCGAGACACTATAGATGGTTTTCCTAAACTTGAATGGCCCCGGGGGCCCCTTTTTGGTATAACCTAATGGTGACATGGGATTTTTGGATGATTTCACACTTGACTATCTACTGATACTAGGCTCTTCCGGGCGGAGTACTACACTTGATTTTCTACTAATACTAGGCTCTGTCAGGCGGAGTACTACACTTGATTTTCTAGTGATACTAGGCTCTGCCAGGCAGAGTACTACACTTGAATTTCTACTAATACTAGGCTCTGCCGGGCGGAGTACTACACTTGATTTTCTTATGAATTTAGACTTATATACGCTCTAGGCACCCTTTGAGAGGGGTATTGAGACTTTTATTATTAATTTAGATCCGAGTATACCTCGAGCACCCTTTGAGAGGGTCTTCCGAGATTACTACTATTGTTTTAGACCCGGTTCAATCCCGAGCATGCATACTCGAGATTTAGCCACTGGCGTGAACCCAAACTTATTTTCGGATGACATGTTAGAGATTTTGCATCAGTTACTGTATATGGTCAGGGACTTCTATTCCGGGGCCTAGCTAGGAGCCGGGTGCATCGGAGGAGGGGTATATGGTATAGGATGAGGTATAGCGAGAACGTCCCACCATGGGTCCTCCTATAAAAGTGCTGAGAAGAGGAGTATATAAGGTTAGTATTATTGGTTCGATTATATCATTATCATGCATATTTCACTCGAATTCCATCTATGTTAACTGTGTATTCAGTGTACGCTCCGGTTGTATGGGTGGCCGGAGGGTTTGTTTTCACTTGATTGCATTCCTTGGTTTTATGGGTGGCCATTGGGACTATAGGTAGATTATATTTACTCCTGTCTTTATTTAGAGCTTGTCATGGCTTACGATTCTTGTGGCTTAGCGATTATTAGCCTGGTGAGGCTCCAGTTGTGGGATTTGATTATTGGGGGGGCTAGGGAGTCCTATCTTATTGAGGCACTTTTGTGTTGCCTTCGGAGTAGAGTGTGAGCTTATGGTTCCATCCTTATGAGTCTTTGAGTAGTGTCTCTCGGTTATTGTGGTTTAGTGGTTCCATCCTAGGTTGATATTTGCGAGGTTGATCTCTGTGTATATTATCTTTGAAGTTGGATTCGTTGTATGTTTTCCTTTAGTATATTGATCCCTTCTTGAGTATGTGAAGTTGCTTCCTTCCTTTCTTTTACTTGAGGTTACCGGTATACCTCCATGCTTTCTAAACTCTCTCCTTTTTTTTGTATACTATTGTTGCAAGGATTCTAGGTGTGTTCTTCTTCCTTACACCTGTGTTTCTGAGTTATGTATATGTTTATGCTAGAATGTATACTTGTAACTCTTGGTTGATTGTTCCTTGTGCTAGTTCCGCGTCCTTCTTCCTTGCTTTTGTGACTGCTTTCTTGTGTTTTTCTTATTACTGTGTTTATATCTTATATGCGCTCAGTCGGCCGATGATGCCTACTGAGTACCCGTTGTCTTGGTGCTCATACTACACTTCTGCACTTTTTGGTGTAGATATTAGTTGAGCTTTCGCCGTTGATTGTATTGGAGACTCGTGAAACTTTTGGACATTCAACACTAGGGTGAGCGCCTGCCGGTCAGGGCTTGCCTACATCTCATCTTTTGTATTTATACTTCTTGTACCTTCGGAGACAGAGTTATATAGTAATTTGTTACTTCTAGCACTTGTAATCTATTAGAAGCTTCTGTACTGTCGATACCAAGTCTTGGGGTTGGTGTAGTATCATTTATGTATATAATCGTGTTTTGCTTCTGCTTTGTCTACTTTTACTTTCTGCTTCCGCTTATTTCTGCTTGTTGTGCATTCTAGTTAGGTAGTAGCCCATTACTAACCGTTCTGGGCTATGAGAATTGTTTTGCCTACTGAGGGGTTGTAGGTGCCATCATGACCTGAGAAATCGGGTCGTAACACAATAATATCCCTTGTGGGATAAGGATTACATGCTCAACAAATTTAGCAAGATCGGTCTCCAAAACAAGCTCAAAACAGCCCCAACTTAAAATAATAATACACGAATCAAATTAGGGCATTTAATGGAATTAAAGTCGTGAACTTACAAATTTTTAGATGGGAAGATGATCACGGACGAGGACCCAACAACCCTAAGCTCTACTGGACGATCCTACGATAATATTTGAGCTTTGAGCTCACAATAATAGAGGAAATCCAATTGAAAATGAATTAAAAATAAAGAGAAAGAATTATATACTGCCAAGGGTCCTTCATCGTAATCATGAGGATCTCTGTCTCGATTGCGAGTACCACCCTAGCTGACTCATCGCGATCACAAAGAAGCAAATTGAGTTATGTCCGCTGATACTTTATCGCGATCATAGTGCCCCACCTCACAATCATGATGGTAAAGAAATCAGACCATCACGAATGCAATGGCCACATCGCGGTGATGACAAGGAAAGGCACACCAGAAATTTACCAAGTCATAAAAACATCCGGATGAACTCTCGAGATTTATTCGGAACCCCATGCACACAAATGAAATATGCTACCCCTACTAGAAATGGCATTCTGGACTCAAAAAAATTGGCAAAATTTCCAATGAAGATTGTTTCGATGAAAAATGGGTCCCACACCCAAAATCTCCATTTTAACCAAAAGCAAACCAATAGCCCAAAATGATTCTTGAAGCCTCGGGACCCAAGCAAAAATTTCCACTAGCCCAAAGTCCATGCGCTTGAGGTAACGACGCCGACAGAATTGTCATCCGAGCCTGTTTACTCCAAATGTTGACAAAAGTCAACTCTTCCAACTTTAAGAGTTTCAAAATAAGGTAATTGGCTTAAAACACGAATGAATTGACCAAGAATCAAATCGACCATCCCAGCAAGTCATAAATGACCTGTAGCCATTGTTGAAAAGCTTAAAACACTAAGAACGCACAAAAATAGAGGAAATGACCTAGAGGGTCGTTATAACATCTACTACTAAAAGAACTTTCATCCTCGAAAGTTAAGAAATAGAAGACACCCGAAGGCTAAAAATTATGAGGATATAAGGTAGGCATGTCGAGATGAGCTCCCCAAGGAGACACATCACCTAGACGATTCCTTTTCATGACCCAATTTCTCGGTCATGATGGAAACTACAACCCTCCAGTAGGCAAACCAATCCTTGTAGGCCGGAATGGTTAGTTATGGGCTACTATCTAACAAGCAAGCGGAAGAACGATATAAATAGAGAAAGCAAGGGAAACAAATTAAGTAAATAAGCAACAGAAATAAATATAAGCGCAAGCTAAACCACACCCAAAACCTAGTATTATAGTATAAGAGCCGGTATTAAATATACAGAGTACAAAGGATTCAAAAGAATATATACACATCTGTCTATGAATATCAAAGATAGTAAAAGATATAAAAGATGAGCTAAAAGCGAAGCCTCGGTCATAAGGAGCTCACCCTCAGCCTCAGATAGTCCAAAATCAGCCTGCATGAGTCCCCACAAATCAGCAGCGATGGCCCATACTAGGATCTGCACCAGGAACATGCAGAGTGTAGTATGAGCACTAATTGCTAAGCAATGGGTAACCAGTAGGCATCATAGACTGACTGAGCGCATATAATATATAAAAGAAATAATATAGCATAAAAGAAAAAAGTAGTCACAGAAACAACAAATAGGTACATGGAAGCTAGCACAGAAGAATACAAGAAGAAAACAACATGCTTGGCTAGCTACTAGAAATATATATATCTCAGAGACACAGGTGAAGGAAAGAAAGTACGCACCTAGGGTCCTTGCAATAACAATATTTATGAAGAGAGTTTAGGAAGAAGGTGGTATACCCATAACCTCAAGTAAAAAGAGAAGAAGGAAAGGAAATAATGATAATCATGCTCGAAAACAAGTCTAATGACCAATTCATGCTAGTAATACCACTCTCAACTTAGGAATAATCAACCGATAGCCCAAGTATAACCATCGAGAGAACCAAATGTATATAATACAACTCTAAAATACCAATCATCGAGTGTAACCATAATAAGGATCAATATCGCGATAAAATAACAATAAGTGTACCTACAGTCCCAATGGGCACCCATACACCCGAGGAACATATACAAGTGAAGACAAACCCCCCGGTATCCCATACTACAAGAGCGTACAACCAACAAATAACAAACAAGGGTGGAATCTCACACAAATGAATGATATGATGCAATGTTAAAAACTAGGCAAACAGTAACTCTGTATGTACCTCCTCCAGTGCCTATGGGCCTAGCAGGTAGCATCCATGAAAGGACACAACCTGTATACTTCAACTACACTGCATACCACTCCTCTGGCACACTCAGCACGTAGCCCCTGGCCCAGATCGGCAAGGTCCATAGAGGTCCTCGACCATATACTAAATCTCAGAATCTCAATAAAGTAGTCTGGAGTGTATTCGGATCATAATATGTAGCCAAAATCTCAAAAAAAATGCATGCCATGAGACTATCCGGGTCTAAAATAGTGAATGACGTTTCAAAAACCCCATCAAGGATTCCCGGGCGTAACCGGGTCTAAAACACTCTTAAAACAATTCTGATGCTCAGACCATTTGAGTCTAGTACCATTTCAAATCAATGGGAAACCTAGTCTAGCACTACAACCCAATGAGTCTAGTATAAGTATGAAAACAGTGATAAAAATCATCCTTTTAACTTTCTTACCCCAAGAAGATCCACGAAAATCAGTTCTATACCTTTTATAAGCATTTTTACCAAAAATAGGACCTCGAGTCCATACAAGGTTTAGAAAACCATCAACAGTCGGCCCGAATCCAAAATCATAGCAAAACATGTAGAAAAATCTCTTTATATGCATGATAAGGGAATGCTCAATCACAAACAGTAGCCCAACAACTCATAATCAACCTATCGGCCATGTACAGGCTCCAATTGCTCTACAACAAATATAACCAGCTTTATGAACAAATATCAATGTCTGGGACTCACAAACATTCCCAAATAACCCACCATCTATGGTCCAGAGTCAAATAAAAGGCCACACAGGACCATAAGGGTGATACCATCAACTACAATGAATACTACAATCATCAGAGTAAAAGTAAGACGGACATGAAAAAGCAAACAAGGTCTGGGGTACCAAGCTAATAAACTCAACCCAAGGATGCTAATTAGTACAATTATAGATTATATATGCAAAGTCTAGAAACGTTAAACTGTAACCTACCTATCTTTCGATAATAAGCTGCTAGAACGACGATGTCCAAGCCCAAGCTGCTCCAAAAAGCTCTGAAACTAAATCAAACTATCAAGAAGGCAATCTACGCGTTAAAAAAAGACTAACAATACTCATAATTCTATAATTATTGCCGGGTCAAAATTCTAGTCACCGGCGGGCTCGTGGGCCTGACAACCTGAAGTCAAAAATGAAAAATTCCATAATGTTCCCCATGTACCCGGGAGTTCATGCCCTTAAACTAAGAGGAAATAGACCATGAATAAGGGCTCAAACAGCCCCTAAACAAATGAATTAAAGAAGGAAATTTTATGGAATTTTAACAAAAATTGACACGAAAACTTATGAATACTATAAGCCAAGAACGTCCATGGACCCGAAGTATATAATCCTCCAAGTTATGGGAATGATCAGAAGAAGAAATCAAGATTTTTGGAGCAACAATGGAGGAGAAAAATTATTTTGAAGTTGTGGAAATAAGCTGGAATTTTGAAAAGGGAACATCTTATAAGCTTCACGCCCAGGTGCCCCAGCGACCATGCAGGCGCAGACGCGTTGGCGCAGCAGCGGCCACACGCCACAGGTGTGCTAGTGCCCAGACAGACTTGCATGCGCAGGGGCACTGGTGCCGAAGGCCTGGCCGGCACATAGGCGCAATGCCCATACCACCAACAATAGCAGCCATAAGCCAACCTTGGTAGATTTTCTCGAACTAACCTCCGGGAATGAATCTGGGGTCCTGCAAATACAAACAAGCTGAGCTATTCAACTAAAAACTACATTCTGCACTCAATGAATTCAATGAAAATCCCAATGGAGAACAATTTAATGAAATATGGCCCCTACGCCCAAAACCACTTTAGGCCAACTTTTCCAAATCGGAACACCAAGGCCTAAAATGAGTTCGAAAGCCTCGGGACCTGAACCAAAGGTCCATCTATCCCAAAGTCAACATTCTGGAGGTAACAGTGTTGTCAGAATTTCCATTTGAGGCTTTCTTCCTTAAATGTTGATCAAAATAAACCTTTCAAGTTCAACTGGCTAGAAAACAAAAAACCAACACAAAACTAAACCGAAAGCTTCTAGACCCCGACCAAGGTCCATCTAGACCAAAATCTATGCTCCAAGCTAACAGAACTGTCAAAATTCAATTCTGAGCATGTTTACCAAGAATGTTGAACAAAGTCAATGATATCCTAAGTTAAGGCTCTAAAACAGAGAAACAACCATAAAGACCAAATGAATGGCCAATGCACTGAACCACTGGTCCCAACAAACTATAATGACTTGGGGCCGCTACAGGCAAGCTATAACAGTACAAAGAAAGCATAAATGTAGGAATGACTGGAAGTGTCATTACACCATCCACTACTAAAAAGGACTTTCTTCCTTGAAAGCCAAGAACAAGGAAGTACCTGAAGGCTCAAACAGCTACGAATATTGAGCCCGTATCTCTCTCTCGGTCTCCCAGGTAGCCTCCTCAACTGGACGGTGCCTCCACTGAACCTTAGAAACTAGAATCTCTCTAGATCTCAATCTCCTAACATAATCTGTCCAGAATAGCTACCGACTCCTCAACAAAAGCCAAACTCTCCTCCAACTAAATTGTATCCTACTGCAACACATGAGACTCATCTAGAATATACCATCGCAACATCGATAAATGAAAAATCAGGTGCACAACTGAAAACATCGAATGCAAATCTAGCATATAGGTAATACTACCAACTCTCTTAAGGATCTCAAACTTGCCCAATCTACCTGCGGCTAAGCTTACCCTACCTCCCAAATCTCATCACGCCCTTCATGGTCAATACACGGAGGAGCACTAAGTTACCAACACTGAACTCTATGGCACAAAGTCTATGATTAGTGTAGCTCTTCTGCCTACTCTAGGCTGCCCAAAGTCTTTCTGAATCACTCAAACTCTGTCTAAGGAATCACAAAGCAAATCTGTACTCTGTGGCCTAGACTCTAAACCATCAAACCAACCTATCGATGATCTGCAATGGATACCATACAATGCCTTAAAAGGTGCCATGCCAATGATCAAATGAAAACTATTATTATAAGCAAACTTGGCCAAAGGCATAAACTGAACGCAAGAACCTCCAAAGTTAAGAACACAGGCCTGAAGCATATCCTTCAAGACCTGAATAGTCCTTCTAAACTGGACATCTGTCTGAGGGTGAAATGCAGTACAAAGTTGAACCGATGTACCTAAGTATTGCAGAATAGCCCTCCAAAATTGATATTTGAACTAAGTACCATGGTCTGAAATGATAGAAGCTGGGACTCCATGCAAACGAACAATCTCACAAAGGTAAATCTTAGTCAACCTCTATGTACTGTAAGTATAATGGACAGGTAGGAAGTATGCTAACTTAGTCATCCTATCAACAATCACCTAAATGGAGTCAAATCCCCGAGAAGTATGTGGCAACCCAATTATCAAGTCCATAGTAATCCCTTCCCACTTCCACTGAGGAATGGGAAGTCGCTGCATCTATCCTGCAGGTCTCATGTGCTTGAACTTCACCTACTGATAGTTCAAGTACCAAGATACAAACTCCGCTATATCCTACTTTATACCACTCCTCCAGTAAAGCTGCCTTAAGTCTCGATACATCTTGGCTGTGCCAAGATGGATGGAATATCTAGAACAATATGCCTCTTGGAGAATGAATTGAATTAAATCACCAACTCTCAGAACACAAAGATGACTATCAAACCTCAGAACACCATTAGAACCCAAAGTAGCTTAGATGGCCTCACCCCAAATAACCTGATCACGAAGGTTACACAACTGCTGATCTTTACACTGACAACTTTAAATTTGATCAACCAAGGTGGAACAAACCTCAATACTGGCGAGAACTCTTCTAGGATCTGATATGGTGTGGAAGAACGAGTGGTGTGGTAAAAAATCCCATTGTGGATGGTGTGGAGAAGCCAGCTGAGGTGGTGAAGAAGCCTAGTGTTAAAGTCATTTTGGAGCATATTGATAATGAAGAAGGGGTTGCGCGTGGCAAAGATGTTGTATAACTAGAAGTTGGGGTGAAGCTTGGTGCCCCCAAAATCCCGGTAAATATTGATATTGATAATGAGAAGGAGGAGGTTGAATTCCCTCCCCAAGTGGACATAAATATTGAGGAGGATACTCCTATTGTGAAAAGTGTACCGAACACACTACCCAAATGACCTCCTCCGTACCCTCAAAGGTTAAATAAGAAGAAGAAAGAGAACAAATTCAATAAGTTTGTTGATATGTTTAGCAAACATTCGATAAATATTCCTTTGGTGCAAGCCTTAATGCAAATGTCGGGGTACACCAAATTTATGAAGGAGTTACCCAAGAAAAAAAGGGTTGTGGATGTAGGCACATAAAAATCCCACACAGCTGTAGCACTGTGATAACAAGTAATGTTTCTACAAAATAGGAAGACTCGGGTGCATTCACTATTCCTTGTACTATTGGGCTATTTGTGTTCCGTAAGGCCTTATGTGACTTATGGGCAAGCATCAACTTGATTCCCCTAGTGATCTTTAAGAAGTTAGGATTGGGCATTCCTAAACCTACTCCCATGCGACTACTCATAGCTGATCAATCCATCAAGTGGCCGGTAGGAATTCTATTTGACGTGTTGGTAAAGGTTGATAAGTTTATTCTCCTGACCGACTTTGTGGTTTTGGATTGCAAAGTGGATATTGAGGTGCCCATCATATTGGGGCGAGCATTATTGGCCATGCATAGAGCCTTAGTGGATGTTAAACTCAGAGAGCTCAAGTTCCGAGTGGGAAGCGAGGTAGGGAGATTCAACATATGCTAACCCATAAAGCCTCTGGATGAATTACGGGTCATTTTGGTGATAGATGTTGGGGGCAACCTTGATAGTGCCCTTGAGATGTTTTAATTGGGAAATATAACCACATTTGAGATGTTACCAATCCAGAAACAAGATGATGTTTTGAGGACGTTGAAGGAGCAATTCCCCCTCTTAGGGTGGGGCCACACTAACCAGATTGGCATGCTATCCAAAATGACTAAGGTTTAAGGTACTATCACCGAGCCGCGACATAAAATCAAGAGCTTCTTAGGAGGCAACCCAAGTGTTTTTACTTCATTTTTTGTTATCTTTTATTATTTTTGGTTTATTTTAGGAGTGCTTGGAGAGGAAAGATGAACAAGTGGAAAAATAGGGCAAAAATGGGATGTGCAGAAGCCCGTGCAGTTCACACATGCAATTGTGCATGTCGCACGGGCCAACACATCTTAAAACAGAAGGCTGGAAAGAAAAATATTAAAGTAGAGGTGACACGTGGTGGGCTGTACGGTTTGCACAAGCCTATATGCACGTCGCATCACCTGCGCACATTAAAATAGAAGCCTGGGCAACAATCTAATTGGTGCGAGGCGACATGCGGTCCACACAAGGGCTTGTGCAAATTGCACATTGCGGCACACCAAGGTAAGTTTTAAAATTTTATTGACCTACTCGTTGACCAACCCGGTGACTTTTCTTCTTCTTTTTTCTCTTTTTAAACCGCCACCTTCACCTCTCTTCTCCCAAATTCTCCAAAACCTCCACAATTTCTCCATCAAAATCCTCCACAAACCATCCACAAATCCTTCCAACTCTCCCAAAATCTTCTCCTTCTCTCATTCACACCTCTCCGCTGTCGCCACTAGTCACCACTGCCGCCATCATCTCTGGGTAAAATCATGGGTCACCATTGTTGCACCTTGAAAAACTCCAATTTTTGCTTCCCTTATCATAATCTTCATTTGTGGTAAGTTCTCCGATGTTAAATACATGTTTTTATATTGATTGGGAACTCATAATCTGAAGCATGCTTTGTAGAATTGCCATGTTGATTTTGGGTAAGATTAAAAAAATTTGGGTCCCCAATTATGAGTTGTATTGTTGATTTTTCTTAGAATTAACTTGATAGATCGTAAAGTTGTGATAATGCATGTTGATTGTAGTAATTTTTAGCCTTAAGAATATGTGTTTGGGGTGAAGTCTGAGTAGCCCACTTGTAATTGATGCATGATTCGGCCCTATGATAGATTGGGTGATGTCATTCTTAAGGGAAAATCGTCGTCTCCATGAGGTTTTGGTTGAACATTGATGTTTGGGGCAGAAATTTGTTTCTGCTCTTATGCCCATGTTCTATGTTGAATATGTTGTTGGGTGTACGATCTTCTATGAGGAGGTAGAAATTGATGATTTAATGAATATGCCTAATTATTACAATTGAAGGCTTGATATTCCACATGATAGATGGGGTAACGTACTTCTTAAAGGAAGCCGTTGAGTTCTTCTTTTGTTGTTCATTGTGTTAATGGAATTCTAGGGAAGTCTGAGTACCCGGATGATTCGGTGGTCATATTATATTTCCCCACCTTTGTTAATTGCTAGTTTATTGCTTGGTGCCAAGTGCTTAATGCAAGTCTTGATCTAAGAATTACATGCGTAATTCACAAGAACACAAGGAACAAAAAATTCCAATTGTTTCCTTGTGCATTTTGCATGTGATGTGTTGATCTTGACGTGTGAAATGCACAAGGCACCGCACCCTGTGAAAAATAGTTGGCAGTTGACTATTTTGAGGGGCAAAGCATGGTGCAACGCACACTCTAGCTGATGTGGTCCTTCCACACCCCGAGGCTATCCCCTAGACGTAACACGGGACCCGGGACCATAAGTGTACCAATTTAACCCTTGGTCATAACAACTTAGATAAATCAATAGATAAGTCGAAGCATATTAGGAAAATCCATAATAAAATTTATAGATAATCAAGTCGAGTAGGAATACACATCCAAAGAGGAGACCTGAATACTGTCTATGTCTGAAAAACCTCAAAATAACATAAAAAGTAGCTGGGACAAGACCCCATCTAACTTGAAAATCTGAAATGAAAATATAAAGATGGATACTCTATCTCTAGCCCTCGAATAATGAGGACTCAACAAAATCAGCTGAAAGTCTGGCATAGTCTAGCCATGAGTCTGAGGGCAGGAGCCTAAATCTGCATCGTAAAAGGATGCAATGCAAAATGCGTCAGTACTATAGGATGTACTGAATATATGAGATAAACATGCTAAATAAACTTGTAAAGCTGAAATCATGCTATAAGTGTAAAACTGAAATGCAAGAGACTCAATGCAATGCCAAAACAAGTTATAAAAATATCATAGTAATCATAATGGTCCTGAAATTTGAAGGAAAATAGTCAATGCATTTTAAAACCTGATACTGTTTCAGTGGGAGGTTCTCTAATAGACATAGACCATGTGAGCTACATGGAATCTGATGTATACGCCCCATCAAAAGGACCCAATATACCTTGCCAGGGTATAGAGGCATGACTGTGGCGTGATCACTAAATCTGATGCCCAATTGAGGGGATTTAGAACCTACAGGGGCACGTAGTTCTGGGACTAAGGGTACTCTCACCCTGTCCAACTCGGTTCTAATACTACTCCAATAACATAAACATATAGCTCATAATACTTATGACATATCTGATGTCAAAACTGTTCATAACATAGGTAGACATATCTGGATGCCAAACCTTTAATAACACATAGGGACATATCTAATGTCCAAAACTGTTAAAAAAGCATAAGGACATATCTGATGTCATACAATTCACAAGCCATGAATCTTAAATCTTTGCAAAACCATAATTCAAAATATACTTTCCTTTCTAATTTCATAACTTGAAGAATTAGGCAAGCAAATTCATGAAAATAGAGGTCATGTTATCTAAACATACTAATTTTACTTGAAGACATGTAATTCAATGGAATCATGCTAAAATTCATCATCAACATATGGGATTTTGAAATCAACTGAGGAACTTCAATTAAATCTAGAAATGTAATAAGAAATTATAAATTGATGCCTTAGGAGAAGACCCATAACTTTTTCCCCAATTTGAGTAAGAACCCTAATTTAGAAATCCATAAATTCAATTTAGAAGATTGGGGTTTTGGGCATAAGGGTGGAAGGAATCCCTTATTAATTACCCACATACCTTGATTGAAGCTAACCCACTTGAAATTGAAAAGAAAAGGAGACTTGAACTTGGAGCTTGAGACTTGGTGCTTGAAGGAGTTCTTTTCCTTTTTGGGAGTTGAATGAAGATTTGAGTAGGGACTTAGGCTAATAAGGGTGAAAACCCTTCTAGAAATAGTCAAAATGACCTTATTTAGGAGTTAAAAGGGTGGGTAATGAATAAAATACCCCTGGGACATATTTAGGAAAAATCTAGAAAAAGTTGACTTTCAGGGACCACGGATGGATTCCATGGGTCGTAGACCAAACCACGGCTCATGGTTTCCATCCGTCGTTCTTGGCCAAGTGAACAGGCTGCAGAAGGCAGTCTATGGGTCAGCAGGACATACCGTAGAACAAATTATTGCCCATTAAACTAATTCGTCATTCCTGAAGGACATGGAAGGTCTCTGATCAGGTTTCACGAGTCAACAAGACGATCCTTAGTTCAAACTACGGGCAGTAGACTTGACTCGTGGTTCCTGGGAATCAGTCAGTCCTCAGGTGTGATACCGGCCGTAGACTGAACTATGGTCTGTAGAACCAACTCATGGTTCTCAAACAAGAGTCTGAGCCTGGCAGACTTAAACCATGAATCCATTCCACGAATCATAGTTCAGACCACGGTCCATGGTTTAGACTCGTGAACCCTAAAAAGCTAAAAAAATTCTGAGATTCTGAGTTTAAAAGCTAAATAAGTTTCCGGGGTGTAATAATATCTCCCCCTTGGGATCATTCATCCTTGAATAAAGACTAAACAAGGGAAAACTGAAGAGAAAACTGCTCAACCAATCAACAATACATAAAATCTGAAAAACAAACATGATAACTGAGCTTGCAACTTAAAAACATGACTGAATCAACTTCGAAAACATGTATACATGCTAGGATCATGAGGAAAATTTATGGAATATAATCAGAGGAACATACTAAGGAGGAAACTATTACCTCAAGCTGAAACAGAATTAGAAAGGAAGAGATGAGGGTACTTGGCTTTCATGGCTGCTTCTGCTTCCCAAGTACCTCCCTCAACAAGTTGATTCCTCCAAAGAACTTTTATCGAAGCGACTTTTATTATTTCTCAACCTCTGAATCTGACGATCAAGAATCTCCACGGGAACCTCCTCATAAGTGAGACTATCCTTCACACCCACATCCTCCAAAGGGACAATCAAGGTTGAATCACTAACACACTTCTTCAACAAGGAAATATGGAAAACCGGATAAACTTCTTATAAATCTGATGGCAAATCCAACTCATAAGCAACGCTACCAACTCTCCTCAGAATCCAATAATGACCTAAAAAATTGGAACTAAGCTTCCCTTTCTTGCTAAATCTCATCACACCCTTTATGGGTAACACCTTCATAAAAACCCAATCATCAACCTCAAATTCCAATTTCCTTCTCCTCACATCTGCATATGATTTATGTCGACTCTGAGCGGTTTTCAACCTCTCCCTAATAAGTTAAACCTTCTCAATAGTCTCATCAATTGAATCTGGACCAATAAAGGCTGCCCCAGCTACCTCAAACCAACTGATAGGAGACCTACACCTCCGACCATAAAGTGCCTCATAAGGAGCTATATGGATTCTAGAGTGAAAGTTGTTGTTGTAGGCAAACTCGATAAGAGGTAAGTGATCATCACAATTACCTTTGAAGTCATTCATGCAAGACCTCAACATATCCTCCAAGGTCTTATTAGTACACTCTGCCTGACCATCTGTCTGTGGGTGAAAAGTTGTGCTAAGCTTCACCTGAGTACCAATACCTCTTTGAAACGATCTCCAAAACTGGGAGGTAAAGTGGGTATCTATATATGAAATTATAGACAAAGGAACACCATGCAATTTGGCTATCTCCCAAATGTAGAGTATGGCATAATCATTTGCTGAATCAGTAGTCTTAACGGCCAAGAAGTGGGATGACTTAGTCATCCGATCGATGACCACCCAAATGAAATCATGTAGCCTTCGAGTATGAGGCAAACATGTAATGAAGTCCATATTGATTGCTTCCCACTTCCTAGTAGGAAGGTCAATATCCTGAGTCATGCCACCTGGTCGCTGATGCTCTACCTTTACTTGCTGACAGTTGGGACACTTAGCCACAAAATTGGTTATGTCCCTCTTTATACCATTCCACTAATAAACTTCTCATAGATCATGGTACATCTTGGTGGCACCGGGGTGAATTGAATATCTAGAACTATGAGCCTCAGTCAGAATCTTCTGTCTCAACCCATCTACATCAGGCACACACAATCGACCCTGATAGCGAAGCACACCATCTCCCCCTTGGGAGAAAACCTTAACTCTTTGTTGATGGACTGCACCCTTTAGCTGAAGCAAAATGGGATCACTCTCTTGCTTTTCCTTTACTTCAGCTACCAAAGATGATTTAGAACCATTCTGAATAATAACACCACCTTCTTTTGAGTCCATAAGGCAAACTCCCAATCGAGAAAGCTTATGAACCTCCTTAACCAATTCCTTCTTCCCGCCTTCAACTGAAGACACACTACCCATGGACAATCTAGTAAGTGTATCCACCACAACATTGGCCTTACCTGGGTGGTAAAGCACACTCATGTCATAATCCTTAAGAAGCTCAAGCAATGTTCTTTGTCGTAGATTCAATTCCTTTTGAGTGAACACATATTGAAGACTTCTATGATTGGTGAATACATCCACGTGAACCTCATACAAGTAATATCTCCAAATCTTCAAAGCAAGACAATGACTGCTAACTCAAGATCATGAGTATGGTAGTTCTTCTTATGAGTCTTAAGCTGTCTCGAAGCATAAACAATCACTTTACCGCACTTCATCAACACACAACCAAAACCAATCCTAAAAGCATCACAATACACAACAAAATCCTCTAGGCCCTCGGGTAGAGCCAACACTGGAGCTGCGGTCAATCTAGTCTTCAATTCCTGAAAGTTCTTCTCAGAAAGGTCAAACAACTGAAATTTTACCTTCTTCTGAGTCAACCAAGTCAAAGGGGCAGTAATGGAAGAATATCCTTCCACAAATCTCCTGTAGTAACCAGCCAAACCCAAAAAGCTCCTAATATCAGACGGGGAAGTGGGTCTAGGCCAGTTTTTTACTGCCTCGTTTTTTAGAATCAACTTGAATACCATCTCTAGTCACAATGTGACCCAAAAAAGCCATAGACTGCATCAAGAACTCACACTTGAAAAACTTAGCAAATGACTGCCGGTCCTTGAGAGTTTGCAACACCACTCTCAAATGGTTTGTATGCTCCTCCTCACTCCGATAATAGATAAGGATATCATCAATGAACACAATCACAAACATATCCAAATATTGAATGAACACATGGTTCATCAAATCCATAAAAGATGCAGGAGCATTCGTTAGACCAAAAGACATCACAAAAAAATCATAATGACCATACCGAGTCCTGAAGGTGGTCTTTGGGATATCACACTCTCTAACACGAAGCTGATGATAACCGGATCTAAGGTCAATTTTGGAGAAGAAACTAGCACCCTGAAGCTGATCGAACAAGTCATCAATCCTAGGGATGGGATACTTATTCTTGATTGTTGCCTTGTTCAACTGACGGTAGTCAATACACATCCTGAGGGAAACATCTTTCTTTCGCACGAATAAGACTAGGGCACCCCATGGAGAAATTCTAGGCCTGATGAAACCCTTATCAAAAAGATCCTTCAACTGATCCTTTCAATCTTTAAGTTCTGCAGGAGCCATTCTGTAGAGAGGAATAAATATAGGGTTCGTATCTGGAAAAAGATAGATCCCAATGTCGATTTCTCGCTCAGGAGGGACTCCGGGAAAATCTTCAGGAAACACTTCAAGGAACTCATTCACAACAAGAACAGACTGAAGGGATGGGGTTTTGGAGTACATGTCCATAACCCAAAGTATATGATAAACATAACCCTTAGAAATAATCTTCCTAGTCTTAAGATAAGATATGAAACGACCCTTCGAGGATGGAGGACTACCCTGCCACTCTAAGACAGGCTCACTTAGACACTTGAAACTGACAACCCGAGTACGACAATCAACCGAAGCATAACAAGCATGCAACCAATCCATACCAAGGATAACATCAAAATCAGTCATCTCCAACTCTACTAAATTCGTTAAAGTGACTCTGTGAAGGACTGAGATAAGGCAATTTCAGTTGATTCTTTTTGCTAGGACTGACTCACCAACAGGAGTAGAAACACAAAAGATTTCTAAAAGCAATTCAGGACAAATTTTGAACTTGCATGCTATATAAGGGCTCACAAAAGATAAGGAGGCGTCGGGATCCAACAAAGCATACACATCAAAAGAGAAGACTTTCAACATACTAGTAACAACATTTGGGAACCCTCCTGGTCCTGATGAGAGGAAATGGCATAAAGACGATTCTGGCGCTGACTACCAGAACTAGAATTAGTGCCCTGCTGGGTTGGTCGACTTCCTGAAGCAGCTAGGGCAGACTAAGTCCTGCTACCACCTTGCCCCTTCTTCGTAGAAGGGCAATCTCAAATCCTGTGACCAACCTGACCAAATCCTGGAGACCTGAGAAGGAGCACTAGCGGTAGAATGCACAGGTCTTGATGACTTCTTCTGAAACAAGGAGCGATGTCCACCACCGGACCTCTGATGGCCAAAACCTGAACCCTTAGACCTAGCCCTCTTTTTATCCCTAGCCGTCTCCCTAAGCTTGTCTCTCTCAATCTGGTGAGCATGAGTCATAAGCCTGGAGATACTCATGTCACTCAACAGAATAGTTCACCTACACTCTTTCTTTACAAAATCTAAAACACCATAGATATACTTTCTTATCTGATCCTGTGGGTCTGCTACCATAGAGGGAGCATACCTAGATAGCTGAGTGAACTTCAAACTGTACTTCTGAATAGTCATGGATCCCTATCTCAAGTTCATGAACTCCTCGTCCTTCGCTTGCCTCAACTACCTCGGGAAGAACCGATCAAGGAAAGCCCTCTCAAAACACTCCCAAGTCATAGGGAGCATGGCTCTAGTCCTAGCTTCCTTCCATTTTATGAACCAAATATGAGCTACATCCTTGAGTTGATAGGATACCAACTCGACACAATTAACACCAACCACTTGCATCACATCAAAGATTTTCATCACTTCACCAATAAAATTTAGTGGATCCTCATTCACTTTCGAACCCCAGAACTCTGGTGGGTTCATACGGATAAAATTATGAACTCAGGACGCTACCCCACCTTGAGGGTGGACAAGGATAGGAGCTGGTTGGTTGGCCTGAGCGGCCATGGTCTGGTCTAGCATATGGATGGCATTCCTGAACTCCTCATTCGTGACCTCAGGAGCCGGAACTGGAGGAACAACATTCTGAGTGGCTCAGTGAGGCATAGCACATCGAGGCATAATCTAAAAGGTACAAGGAAAGGATTAGAGAGATATTAGAGTTAAGTTCTATCGAATGCTACGATCATTGTTTTCGGGAAAAAAATACTTGTATTGAAAATTATTTCAAAAATCTAGTTAAAGTTTCAAAATATTTTTCAATTGAAAGCAAGAGTCGCCACTTAGTTTTTATGAAAGTAAAAACCAAGAAAAACTTATAAAAATCTTTTAAAGTCAAAACAGATAAAGATTTTGAAAATAATTGAGATTTTGGGTAAGAGGTTCGTATTAATACTCCAAGAAGGTTTTTAAGGCATATGGAGTATCCGCTAACTTGCGGTTATCCGAACTTGTTTAAAACTAAACTTCTTTGACAAATTAAAAGAAAAGTTTTATTGACTTGAGAAAACATCTTGTTTTTAATTAATTTTGAGAAAAGCGTAATCATATTTTAAAAAAAGAGGATTGATTTTCAGAAGTGAAAACACATAAAAGAAATCATTTGCTTTAGACGTAAAAGGAAAACGTGCTTGTTTTTAACAAGTTTAAAACATAACCTTTCTAGCCATTCTTACGTGAAGAAAATAGTGAATGATCCAAAGATAATTGAACAAGAATGTTTACTCTTTTTAGGAATAATTCAACCAAGTTGTTGCCAGTCCAAGTTAGTTACAAAAAATTCTAACAAAATACATATAAGAGAAGGATAGAGAATTAAGCTTTAGGCTTAATTGATTTAGGCTTCTAGCCTAAACCAAAACCTATCCTAAGAAAAGAGAACTAATTTGTGGGCCCTCTTTAGGCTCACCGCCATTCTTTTTGGACTTTCAGTCCAATTTTCATCTTCTGCCCATTTGGGCTGCTGCTACTGTTGCATTTAGACTTTAGTCCAATTCTTTTCAACTTCTTGCCAACTACGGGCTACTGCTGCTAAGGATAATTATGGGCTTTGGCCCATTTCTCCACTTTTCTTCAAATAGCTGGTCTGTCTCGATGGAGATGAGATGTTGGGCCGTAGCCCAATGAAAAGCAAAGGAAGGGATGTGGAGTCCAAATTGAACTAGGGGCAGTCCATATAAACAAAGATGAGATTGTTCCAAATAACTTCATGCTCTCACATTATAAAACAAAATCATGTTTCACCAGTAAGAACCCAATGCATTTAAGACACAAAAATTGCTCTTCAAATTTTGGAAAATTTACAGCCACTGATTGAATATAGAAACAGAGAAAAATAATTTAATTTTTTTGTATACGCTATCCTATCAACTCGACAACAAATTTCGAAGGACAAATTCTCTACAGTTGACATTTTACAGTCATGTATACTATGACTCTTCTTGTAAGCACACACAAGTCCAAAATATTTTATCGAAAAAACACGCATCTTTGGAAAGAATTTTGAGAACCTGACAATTTAGACCACCAACATGCTTAAAGAACGAACAAGTTGAAATTTCAATTAACTTAAGTAAACAGATTGCATACTTCACATGTTGGATCATGAATTTTGTAAGGGGAACACATGCAAGATTTCACACGTTTTATCAATCACAACAAGCAAATGAATAACTAAGTTGATACCCCGATGAAGAAATTACCCCCTGGGATGTTTTCACATGATGAGATCCACAAAAGAAGAAGCAAAATTTTACTTAAAGGAACAAGAACAAAGTTCTTCCCAACACGAAATGAACTTAAGATCCAAAATAGGTGCACATACTTTAGACGAGAAAATGAGTTTTACTTTGGATCATTCATACGACTTGACATTTGAAGAGATAAAAAACTTAACAAATAGATTATTAAAGCAGTGAGAAATAGTCGCACAGAATCAATGAATTCAAAATGACTATGTTCCAAAACTCCTCCCGGAAAACAACCTATCTATACTTATTAAACTAATTCTTTGAGTGGAAAACTTTAAACAAATTTTACACAAACGCTTATATGAGCATTTAACAGTCATAAAACAAGAGAATGATATAAACTTTAAGGTTTGGACAATTTTTAAATTTGGCAAAAAAAGGCTCATGGATCAACAGAACAAACTCTCATGTTTCACTTTTAATTTTCAAACACATAGTATCAAACAAAATCAGCAACACAACAAATATTATCAAACAAAATCAGCAACACAACAACTACATAATATCAAACAAAATCAGCCTAAAACCAGCATAGAAATTTCTAAGAGCATAACCCTACATTATGCTAAAGAGAAATGGAAAAAAATTAAAAATGAGGGGTTTACCTTCTCCGGAGCAACGATCTGTGACTCGAACTTCAATGGGATAGCTTCACCACCGGAGTCTAGACAAGTTTTCCCCAAATCAATGAAGTATTTTTTATGTATTAGACCTCTGCAATATCTGGTTTCTATAAACTAGAGAACGATTCTCCAAAGAAGTTCAAGAAAATATCCAAAGACCAACCCCTTTTCCTCCATCTTAGAGGGGTTTATATAGGGGATATTTGGGGTAAAAAGATGGGGGAAAATAGAGGGTCAAAGTCGAGAAACCCTTTGAGAAATTTCAAATTCCTTTTTGGATGAGGCTGGCCATCAAGGATTTGTACGAAGCTTGTACAAATTTCCCCGAATAACGTGAAGAAATTACACCTAGTCACTTCTAGAGGATTCTCAATGATGCCAGCATGATTTTGACAGAGATCTTGGATGGCGTTTGGAAATTTTAAGGTCGTTGAGCATCATTTTGATGTGAACATTAGGGTTTGTACTGGGTTCTTTGTTGTTTATGGGAGACGACGAAGAGAGAGAGTTAAGGGGTGTACTAGCTGAGCTGAAGTGTTTGTATGAGGTACATTGCTCGTACAACTTCCTCTTTCTGGGGAACGCGTGAGAGATGGAGGTGGCGGCTAGGGTTTGAGGGCTGGTTGAGAGAAAAGAAGAAGAAGAAGAAGCTAAGGGGTGTTTGGTCTGTTTGAGTAAGAGAAAGAAGAAGAGTGAGGGAGTATAAGGGTGATGTGGACTCGGGTTGGGCCGGGTCAGACGGGTAAAGGGGAAAGGGTATTGGGCTTAGGCGGGTAAATTATTTGTAGGCCCAAACAGGCTGGAGGGAAAAGGAGTTATAAGCCATTTTAAGTTTAAGGAATAGCCAAATTGAGAGCATATTGATGAAATTCAGCTAGGATTTAAAGTATTTAAAGGAATTAGGCTAGAATAGGGATAAAGATGACTTAATTGCAACTAAACTGGAGCTTTAATAAATTTAAACAATTCAAAATAATTATTATTTTCAACACAGAATCGCCTCTTTTATAATTATGAAATTAATTTGTTCAATTAATCTCTAATTTGAATTAATTTGGAGGAAAATCAAGTGTTTAATCTTCAAAAGGATTTTCTTATGAAATTAAACTCTAAAATAGTTCATTAAGTAAACTTATATAAATTCCACGTAATTAAACATGAAAGATACAAATTATTACTCAGAACTATTATAAAGCTTATTTGGAAAATGTTTTATCCCTTTTTACAAAATAATTATTTCAAAAATTGTTTAAAATTCAAAAAGGCTCAAGATTAATTCGTAATGTGGTGGGAAAAAATTGGGTGTCAACAACTGCCCCTCCCTTTGGGTAGGGTGAGTGTAACGGACCCTGGGTAAAAGGCATTGACGTTCCCAATTTTATCCGACCACATATTCATCTTCAGGAAGCGGTTGGTTCTAGCATAAATTTCAAGGAATTATGGACGAACTCTGGTATCGAGTTTCCTATATATCTCAGGTTACATGAGAATTCAGGCCACTTGTAATTCAAGATCTTTTATTTTACGCACGATTTTTGAAATAATCCCAAACTATTCCGATTTCAGAGTATGGAGAGACAAGAAAGCTGGCTAGTAAGAGGATTGGGGGGAGTTAGGTATGCAGCCGAGTTTTCAACATAGAGCCCGCCAATATATCCCAAGACTCGGGGAATCAGGATGCTTGTAGTTCGACTCAATTGGTGGAAAAGGTAATCTTTATGTTAAGACAACCCTTGGCTCGGGATAAGTGATGAATAATTGAGCTATAATTTGTAACCTCTAGACTAGAAATGTGGAGCTCTTTACACCCATAAGTAAGATTTTACCTGGACATAATTTCTAAAGCTCGAGGTGTATTGTCACCCGAATTTGAAAAGAAGGAATATTGCTTCCAGCGTGAGTTAGAAAATACCCTGGATGCGAAACTAAGACCAAAAGATAGGAAATACCACATGCCTTCTGACATGGGTGTGGTTTGATGGAGGTGAAATTCGTTCCTCAGCTTGCGTCCAAAGAGTTTGGTATTCCTCTTCAGACTATGTCCCAGTTTGCTGCTAAGAAAAAGTTCCACGTTGTGATGCGTCCCTTTTGGTGTAGTCTGCACCTGTGGTTTTGCTTTGAGACTTTCATCCTTCTCGGATGCTCTCGACAACAGCTCTAACAAAATTGTTAGTAGTAACGTAATTTCATTTGGGGAGGTAGTTTATTTGCCATACCTCATCCTTGAGTTACGTTCGATTCTCGTGTTGTGACATCTTGTTGACGTATTTTGTACCTGTTGTGCTGGTTCAAGATTTTCATCCTCTCGGATGTTTTCGGCAATGTTTTGAAACAAGATGGTTAGTAGTAAAGCAATTCAATAGGGAAAGATAACTTTGTACCTCATTTATCCCGTTTGGTTGCTTTTTGAATTAGATATCGTCTTTTCCTGTCTCTGTCTTAGGAAATAGTGATTTTTTTTATGAACATATGATAGCCCTAATAGCTATTTGATAAGATTGCATTCGTGGTGGTTTTTTGAGTAAGACGACCTTCGTGGACATTTGAGGTAATGGTCCTTGCAACCATATGCGGCATTCTTTTGAACGTGATAGCCTTCGTGGCTATTGACAGTAGTCTTTGCATATGCCTCTGGGTAAGTCTTGCACATCATATGTATCGATGCGACTAACAGATATTCCCTGAAATATCAGGCTTTAGGTAATTTATCACATCATCCGACTTTGGATAGAGACGGCTTATAGATGCCTTTAACTTGCAAACTTTGAGTAATCTTGTAGATCATCCGACTTTGGATAGAGGCGGCTTACAAATGTCCTTCGAATTGACAGCTTTTGGGTAATCCTGCACTTTTATCTGATCTTGGATGTAACGCGACTTACATATTTCTCTTGAATTGCTAGCCTTTGGGTAGTCCTGTAAAATATCAACATGGATATGTCGTGGCTTATAGATAACCCTTGGACTATCAATTTTTTGTAGTCTTGCACTTTTATCTAATTTCAGATATTATTGCGACTTATGCATTACCCTTGAACTGCCAATCTCCAGGTGATCTTGCACACTATCCAGTTTCAGATATCGCTGCGTCTTACAGATAACTCTTAGTCAAGTTTTTGGGCAATCTGCAAACTATCCGGTTTCAAATATCGCTGTGACTTACAGAGAACCTTTGGCCTTCCAATTTTGGGAAATCCAGTTCGTCGTCCGATTTGGATGGCGTCTTACATATATCCCTCAGACTATATACTTTTGACCTCGACGACAAGCGGTATTTGATTATCGAGGGTGACAAGGCCTTTGCCACTCAATCAAATATAATTACCTCTTTGGGCAATCGATGCTTTCGAATAAGAGTGAATAAATATCCTCCTCAACATCAGACTCCATTGTCTTATGCGATATTGGACATGAATATACTGGATGCCAGACTTGGAATAATAATAATAATAATGTTAGACTCCTCCGTCTCACGCAATATTAGATATAAATATGCCAAGCTTGGCATAATAATAAGGAAGCAAATACATCCTCAACATCAGACTCCTCGGTCTCACGCGATATCAGATATAAATATGTGGAATGCCAGATTTGGCATAGTAAAGGAGCAAATATACCCTCAACATCAGACTCCTTTGTCTTATGCGATATCGGATATAAATATGCTGAATGCCAGATTTGGCATAATGATAAGGATGCATAAATTACTGTGGCATAAATATGCAGATGAAAATATCCTCAACAATAGACTCCTCCGTCTTACGTGATCTTGGATATAGATATGCTTTTTGGTCGATCCTGCGCATCCAGTGCAACTTAACGATGCCTCTGAATGTCATCCTTTTTGAAATCGGCCGGTAGAGGGACATAATATTCGCAGCAAATGTATCTGCGGTATTTGATGATGATGGTCCTCTCGACATGCAAACATGATATGGTCCTCTTGGCATGGTCCTCTCGACATGCAAATATGACATGGCCTTCTTGGCATGGTCCTCTCGACATGCAAATATGACATGGTCCTCTCGACATGCAAATATGACATGGACCTCTTAGAATGGTCCTCTCGACATGCATATATGATAATGATGTGGATGATCATGCAATGTCATGTGCAGCAGTTGCAAAAAACATCACCTTTGGTTCTTATGTTTTCCTGTTAACTTCTTTGTGTGTACTTGTGCTCAAGGCAAATAATTAGTAGACACAGCATTGCTGTTACTAGCGACCATAGTCAAACTTGAAAAACTTTAAAGACAACGTCTATGAAGCTAATCAAAAAAACTTTTGTTTCAGATGTGAATGAAATGGTTGTGCCCATTTCTGGGGATAGCCATAAATACCATTTTTGAACATCGTCTGTTCATGGTGATTTTTGACTTGCTGGGGATTGGCGGAGAACGTCATCGATCTCTCATTTGATATACTAATTTTGAAGTTGACCTAAAATGTCCTGATCTGCTTGGGACTTGAGGATGCTGCCAATCTCTCTTTATCTAGTAGCTCCTGCGGACTACAAGAGAGTTTGTCCATTCCAGGAGTTTTTTGCCTCTTTTGGCTTTTCCACCGTTTCAGCTATTATCGTATTAGATAACGAGGGGCTTTCACTGATTTCTAATATACTTTTTAGGATAACCTGCATTCACAAAAAAATTGTTTGTTTTTGGTGAAACTGATCTGTGTTGACCTCCTTCAATCTTCTGCTCCTTGCTTTGTTTTTTTATGGGTTTCCACTCTTGGGTTCTCGTCGTCCTCGACTTCCCGGGTCACGGTAGACATAAGATAAAATCAAATTACAAAGCAGTAAACTAATCTTTTGTAAAGACTTGTCAAGCAAGTTCTTTGGAAAACAAAGATTTTGAAAAAGTATAGTTCGGAAAGGTCTCTGCCCGTTATGTCATGTGCTAGCTCAACAAATGTCCTTTACTCGAGGCCTTGACATTTATGACATACTGCTTGCGGACTCTGGAGATCTTCTATTGTCCTAGCTAGGGAGTTTGAAATATTTTCAAAAATCTATTGTAGCTGGGGATTAATCCCCCTCGGACTTTTTTACAACTAGGATTTTTGAAGTAGATTTTGATCCCTCGATGTTGGGGAACTTTTCAGAGTTTAATTCTGAACTCTTGAATGAAGCTTGGCGGAAATTTTGAGGTCCTTCTCAAAATTTCTGCCCCAGTTAAAGGTTTTGCCACAAATCTCAATCCATTGGCAACGGACTTGAGACTTTGTGGGGATTACGAGATTATTTTTTGATATTTATTTTGGTTGCTCTTTGGCACATTCTATATTCCAGTTTGTTGGAGATGATCTTCGCCTTTTGAATTTTTGAGAATCTTTTCTCGAAAATTCTGCCCAGTTTCCATTTCCTGGGTGATATGACTGAGCCGTTGTGGCACCTACATATCCCGTTGAGGTAGGAATCAGGTCAAACATAGTTCCCACACTCGTAGTGGAAGAATGTTGGAAATAAATAAAGGGATGATCGAGGCCGACAAACGCTGCCTATGTATCTCATTCTTGAGAATTCAGGTCAGACGTAGTTCAAGATAAAGAGGAAAGATAAATTTTTGAAGGGGTTGAGCAAAGCCAACACAGGCCGCCTACGTATCTCATTCTTGAGAATTCAGGTCAAACGTAGTTCGTACAAAGAGGACGGGGATATTTTTAAGCTATTACAAAGCATAAGAGCAATTACAATCAGATAGTGCCACTACAGGACAAGAAAATTAAAGAAAAACTATCCTCAGGCATAGTATCTCTTCACAGCATCGAAATTGTTCGGCTTAGTCCACACTTGACCATCCATCTTAGATAGAATTAAAGCTCCTCTGGATAACACTTTTTGGACAACATACGAGCCTTGCCAATTAGGTGTAAATTTTCCTTTGTACTCTTCCTGATGAGGGAAAATACGTTTAAGGACCACTTGTCCTACGGCAAATATATGAGCTCTTACTCTATTATTGAATGCACAAATCATTCTTGCTGGTATAATTTTCCATGGCATACGACACTCATTCTTTTCTCATCAATCAACATGACTTGCTCGTGACGAGCGCGAACCCACTCCTCATTGCTCAGTCCAGCCTCTTGAATGATCCTAAGGGATGGTATTTTGACTTCACCGGGTATCACTACTTCCGAACCATATACCAAAATATAAGGAGTTACCCCAGTCGAAGTCCTGATGGTCGTCCGATATCCCAACAAAGCATAAGGTAATATCTCATGCCAGGATCGGTGATCATCAATGATCTTTCTTAAAACCTTTTTGATGTTCTTGTTGGCAGCTTCCACAACTCCATTCATTTATGGACGGTATGCAGTCGAATTCCAGTGGGTGATTTTGAATTGCTCACATATTTCTCTCATCAATTAACTATTCAAATTTGATCCATTGTCCGTGATTATTGACTCGGGCATCCCGAATTGGCAAATTAGGTTGTTTTTTATGAAAGCAGCTACAATCTTCTTGGTAATGGACTTGTAAAAAGCAGTTTCCACCCACTTAGTGAAATAATCAATAGCTACCAAAATGAATCTGTGCCCATTTGAGGCAAGTGGCTCAACGGGACCAATGACATTCATGCCCCAAGATACAAAAGGCCAGGGTGCACTCATAGCATGAAGCTCGCTAGGTGGAACTCTAATCAAATCTCTGTGGATCTGGCACTTGTAACATTTCCGCACGAACTTTCTATAGTCATTTTCCATGGTCATCCAAAAGTAACCGGCTCGCAAGATCTTCTTGGCTAGGGTGAATCCATTCATATGAGGCTCACATACTCTAACATGTACTTCTTCTTGAAACTTTGTGGCTTTAGCCGCGTCAACACATCTTAAGAATACGAGATCTAGATTCATGCTATACAGGATTTCTCCATTTAGGAAAAAAAATTTGGCTACTCGGCGGATGGTTTTCTTTTGGTTGGCGGTCACATCCTCGGGATAGGCTCCGGCTTCTAGGTACCTCTTTATATCATAATACCATGGTTTTCCATCCGATTCCACTTCAACTTGAGCACAATGTGCAGGTTTCTCTTTAAAACCTATCACCGACGGATCGATGTAATTCTGATCGGGGTGCTGAATCATGGAACATATGGTTGACAAAGCATCAACAAATTCATTTTGAATTCTCGGCGTATGTTTGAACTCGATCTTTTGGAACCTCTAGCACAAACTTCGTACCAACTTCGCATATGACATAATCTTGGGGTTTTTCACATCCCACTCGCCTTGGACTTGGTGAATTAGCAAATCTAAATCGCTAATAACCAAGAGTTCTCGGATATCCATATCAATAGCCAATTGGATACCGAGAATACAAGCTTCGTACTCAGCCATGTTGTTGGTGCACGGGAAACAAAGTTTTTCTGTCACTGGATAGTGCTGACTAGTTTCTGATACCAAGACTGCTTCGAGGCCTGATCCTTTGAAATTGACCGCTCCATCGAAGAACAATCTCAATCCAGGGTATACCTCTGTGATATCTTCTCCTATGAACATAATCTCTTCATCTGGGAAGTAAGTTCGGAGTGGTTCATAATCTTCATCAACTGGATTCTCCGCTAAGTGATCCACTAAGGATTGTCCTTTGATCGCTTTCTGAGTCACATATACAATGTCGAACTCACTTAGCAACATTTTCCACATATCCAATTTCCTCGTAGGCATGGACTTTTCGAATATGTGCCTCAGGGGGTCCATTCTGGATTTGAGATACGTTGTGTAGGATGAAAAATAATGTCTCTATTTCTGGAAAACCCAGGTCAAGGCACAACAGGTCCTTTCTAGAAAAGTATAACGAGCCTTATATGGGGTGAACTTCTTTCTCAAGTAATAAATCGCTCGTTCCTTCTTTCCACTTTCATCATGCTGCCCCAGGACGCAACCAAAGGCATTTTCTGAGACTGACAGATACAACAACAATAGACTTCCTTCTCTTGGAGGGACTAACACTGGTGGGATGGACAAGTAGTTCTTGATGCAGTCGAAAGCTTGTTGGAACTCCTTTGTCCAGCTAGTTGGCACATCTTTTTTCAGCAACTTGAAGATAGGTTCACAAATAACCGTTTACTGGGCTATGAACCTGCTAATATAATTCAGCCTTCCCAAGAAACTCATGACTTTTTTGTTGGTCTTCGGGGGAGGTAACTCTTGAATTTCCTTGATATTCGAGGGATCGAGCTCGATGCCCCTTCTACTGACTATGAAGCCCAACAACTTGCTGGCTGGAACCCCAAAAGCGCACTTGGCGGGGTTTAACTTCAGATTATATTTTCTTAGTCGATCAAAGAACTTCCTTAAATGGGTTAGGTGATCCAAACTCTCGCGGGATTTGATAATCACATCATCCACGTACACTTTGATCTCCTTATGAATCATGTCATGGGAATATGATTGTCATGGCTCGCATGTAGGTAGCACCTACGTTCTTAAGACCAAATGGCATTACCCGGTAATGGTAAACACCTGAAGGTGTAATAAAGGCCATTTTTTCCGCATCTTCTTCATCCATTATGATCTGGTGGCACCCAGCAAAACAATCTACGAATGACTACATTTCATGCTTTGTGCAATTATCGATAAGGATGTGGATATTGGGCAATGGAAAAATATCCTTGGGACTGGCCTTATTCAGGTCTTGATAGTCAACACAAATTCTTATCTTTCCATCTTTCTTGGGAACTGGGATGATGTTGGCTAACCAAGTCGGATACTTTGTGACTTCTACCACCCCGAACTGTATCTGTTTGGTGACTTATTCTATGATTCTCAAGCTTAGATCTGGCTTGAATTTTTGAGTCTTTTGCTTGATCGGATCAAACCCTGGATTGATAGGCAACTTGTGAGAGATTATGTCTGTGCTTAAACCAGGCATGTCGCTATAGGCCCAAGAAAATATGTTGATGTACTCTCGGAGTAATTTGATGAGTTCTCTTTTTTGTGCTTCTGTTAGATGGACACTGATTCTGGTTTCTTTGACCTCTTAGCTGTCTCCCAGATTGACCGTCTCAGTTTTTTCTAGGTTGGGCCTTTCTCGATTCTCAAAGTCTTTTAATTCCTCTGTTAACTCCTCCGGAACCATAGTTTCTTTGTCATACTCCTTGCAATCATCGTCATCTAGCTCAGTTTGTTCATTAAGCTCTTGACATGACATGACAGTGGCATGTTTTAACTTATTATTACTGAAACCAAAATAAAATGGGTTAGATAATAACAAGTAAATATAAACAAATTTTGAACAGTAAATATTTTCAAAATAAGGAGGCTTTTATTGAAATTTCAGAAATATTTACAAACTATGGCTATAACCTATATGTAGGTTCATGCCTTTTGGAAAGCAGTAAATAGTATGAGGCATATTAAAATATAAAGGGTGGGTCGTGGAGCCTCATCCAAACCATCACCAATTTTTTATAAAATAGAATATTTGTCTACGCAGCCGAGCGGAGAGTCACGAGGGGGGTTGTGACCCAAATTTGTAGCTTTTTGCCGGGTCTGGCATCCCTAATCGTGGCTACTTCAGAGATTTCTTCTGTTATAGCATCACATTCCTCAAACAGATCTTTTATTCCATCCTCTAACCCGTCGCTTGGAGGACCGATACGCACTGGGAATGACTGATATATATGGGGAAGTGGCTTAGGCAGTCCTGACTGCTTCTTCTCTCTGCCTCTCACCTCGTCCTCTCGGGCCACATACCCTAGTCCATGCCTGGTCAATCATACAGGGATGCTTAAGGGCTCAATCATACCGTCAGAATTCTTTCCCAACCCAAAGCCTGGCTCGTATCCACTCCTTAACATCGTAGTTGCAAGCATTTTATAGATGGGACGCATAGGAATTTGGGGAGAAAGATCTTCCCCAGTAGCATTGACAATCTCTATGGTGTAGAAATTTCTTCCCCTCAGGACTTCTTCAATCATGGGGACATAACCATTAGGATGACTCAAGTGACTTCCTTCTCCGTGGATTACCACCTCATGTTCTTCCAAAATGAACTTCACCATCTAGTGCAAAGTTGATGGTACGGCTCCAACTTCGTGGATCCATGGCCTTCCCAAGAGTAAATTATATATGGTGGAGATATCCATGACATGGAACTTAATACGGAATTTGACGGGTCCCATTTGGATGTACAAGCTGACTTCTCCGATAGTGTCTCTTTAACCTCCGTCAAAAGCTCTTATATTGAGCCTGCTCTGGCGAATCTTTCCTAGATCATACTCCAACTGGGTCAGTGTGGACAACGGAAAAATGTTCAGCCCCGATCCATCATCGATCAATACCCTGTTCACGATCTTCTCTAGGCTTTTGATAGTGACATGCAAGGCTTTTTTATGCATCATGCCTTCAAAAGGCAACTCATCATCACTAAAGCAAATATGATGACCCCCTAGGACTTGACTTACCATGGTGGTCAGATTCTCTACACTAGTACCAATCGGTACATATGCTTCATTTAGAACTCTAAGCAATGCCTGTCTGTGGTACTGGGAACTCATGAGTAATGCCCAAATAGAAATCTGGGCGGGGGTATTCTCCAAATGTTTCACAATGGAATATTCTTTTGACTGCATTCTTTTCTAGAATTCTTCCACTTCACCTTCAGTGATTGTCCTCTTCTGCAAATCTTTTTTGTAGGTATCATTTTCCAAGTCATCAGGGACATAACATCTTCCCGATCTTGTCATACCATGGGCGGTGGCAGCCTCAATTATGAACTCTTTTTCTGCTGGTACAAAAGTGAAAGATTGCTGAGGTGTGGTAAACACGATGAATTGTGGTTTCTCCATGATACTCAGGGAAGACACAGACTTCTCCAACTCTTCTGGATTTCTAGGAATAACTGACACTATGGACTGTCTCGCGACCCAGTCTTCTTCTATCTCGATCATATTCACAGGGGCTCCTCAGTGATTTGGAAGTGGGTTGTTGTTAATATTTGGTGGCGCTGTTTGCAAAGTGACCACCCTTTGATCAATCAAGTCCTAAATATTATACCGCAGGTTAATGCAATCGTCGGTACTGTGTTCGGCACCTCCGTAGTGGTAAGTGCAATATCGATCATCTTTGTAAAAGTGAGAGTCGGTGTTTCCTGGTCTATATGGAATGGGTTGAATAAATCCAGCAGCTTTCAATCTCTCATACAACTGAGTCCTGGTCTTAGACAACTGGGTGAAAGTTCTAGGAACTTTCTTTTCTAAATTTGGATGAGGGAGTTTGGTATCGGCGGGAGGCAGAACCTGGTGGTTGTTCTGGTTTTCGGGAGCCTTCTGATGTGCTTGGAAATTTTAGAGAGGTTCTTGGTAAGTGGGCTGAACATTTGGTTGTGAAGCTTGGTAGATGGGTTGAGTATATAAAATCTGTTGAGGATTTTGTGGAGCTGGGGGAGGGGTTGTTGGGACCAGTGATTTCTTATAGTTAGCTCCAAAGGGTTTCCCTGACTTTTGGCTAGGACTGGAAGACATGGAAGATACCTCTTGTCGCTTCTTTCAGGGATGTCTGGTCGATCCTGAGGAGGCTAAAGTTTTAAAAATCTTGCCGCTACGAAGACCTTCTTCCACAATTTCACCAATCTTGACTAGGTTGGCGAATGGTGCTTTGACTGCTAATATCATTTTGTCATAAAATTTTGACTCCTGAGTACGCATAAACACCGCACTTATATCTTCTTCTCTCATGGGAGGCCAAAATCTTGGAGCGAAGACTCAGGCTAGGTCATTCCACCTGGACCATTTCTTCAGTTCTTGAGAGGTAAACCATTCCAAAGCCTCTCTGCTCAGACATCGATTGAAAAGACTCATTAATAGAGCATCGTTCTTTCGGGCACCGACCATCTGGTTGCAATAACTTCTTAGATGGGCTTCAGGATTTTTGACACCATGAAGGTCTCGAACTTATGAATTTTGAATCCTTCTGGCAGGTCCATTTCAGGATGGATACAGAGATCATCATAGTCATAGCCTTTCTCATAAGACGAGCCTCGAAGTTCCTTGATCCTGGCTATCTCTTCTTTCATTTGTGCCATGTCGTACTCATGCTTCTTCCCTGCGGCCCTTAGCTCTTTCTCATTCTCCTCGTAATGATCTAGCTCAGAGATTTCTTAGAGAACGATGTATGGCTCTACCATGGCATGGAAACAGTTGGTGGAATGTTTTGAACAGGTGGGGGTTGGGCATATGGAATGACATTTGGATATATGGGGGTATAGTTGTGTGGGTTGGTAATATTGGGATGGTTATTCTGGGAATTGTAAGTGTTTAGTGGTGTATTTTGGTAATTCAGAAGGAGGTTTTGTGGGAGATAAGCATTTGGGTTGTTGCTCTGGTTAGTGTGCTAGACAGGAGGAGTATGGATTTGATACGAGGATCCCATATGGAGAGGGTTATTGGAAAAATGTTCTTTGGCAAGTCTAGGTGCGGAGGTAGGAGGGATATTCCCTGGATGGTTCTTGGTTAACGGGGAGTTGAGTGGGGGAATCTGGAGAGGGGGCTGAGAGTTTTCCAGTGCCAGAGTGTTGGTAGCGATAACTAAGCTAGCCATATCTTTGGCCTTCTGCACCTCTTCTTGCATCTTTTCCAACATTCTTGATAGCTCTGCAATCATTTCTCTCTGCTCAGGATAACATTTTCTCTCATAGCCAAAGCATTCTCTTCCTCACTATCAGTCATTTTCCCTTTAGAAAAGTGAAGGTTAGAGGATGAATCCAGGTGTGCTTTTAATCGGGTGAAGTAAGGATGTCCAACCAGTTTTATCAACATAGATCAGTTTCTATTACCTGTTGAAGTAAAATAACTCAAAGGCAAATATGTTAGTGTCTGTTAGTAACAAACAATACACGATATCCGACAGGAAATAAATACATAAGAATTGCATTAAACACATAAAGTTGCTTCTTGTCAAGGCAAATTGATTCACGGGTAATTTGACTCGAGGGTTCAATGGTAAGGAATTTGCCCATTGATTTTGGATAAGTGGATTTTATTAAGAAGGTTGACTTGTTTAGTTTCTCCCTTCCGCTGCTTGTTTTGTAGTGCTTGATGTGTCTTTGAATTCTTTGATGTCTTTGTGAAAGTGGGAAATGGAAACTTTTTAAATATAGGGGTCGGGCCTTGAAGGCTACTACGTATCTCACGAAGGAGAATTCAAGCCCTACGTAGTTCGAAGGGTAAAAGGGATATATTTCATTTCATTTCATTTCTTCCACTATCACTTGATTACAACAGAAAAGTAAATACAAGATGACAGAATAAAATAACTACAATAGCTTTGCTACTTTTAAAGCTTTTTTAGTAGTGACGGGTCTTTTTCTTCATGATCTTTGACCTTCTCTCAAGGGTAGTAGGGTGGTACTTCCAGCTGAGTCCTTCCTGCAATTATGAGATGTTCCAAGTCAACCCTAAAGCCATGGCAAGTCTCGATGTTGTGGCCTCCTTCTCCTGCGTGATAGAGATAAACGTCCTTCCCTTGGCGCCATGCCCGGGACATGCTCTTTGGCTTTCTCTCGACTGGTTCCAGAATTTTGGCATGAAGGAGTTTCGCGTAGATATCATAATAAGTTTCTTGAAATACTGTGAAATCATGCCTACGAATTGCTACATGCTTAGTGATTGGCATACCAGGACTGACATGATCACACATGAGGATAGTTCGGGGACCCAACAGGTGGCTTATCTGTCCACTGTTAATCATGTAACATACCCTGGCTCTTAAGGCATTGCATTCATTGGTCGTATGACCCTTCTGTTGTGGGTGATAAGAAAATTCCTTGTGTTCATTCTGGGGGTGACATCCAAATCTGTCACGATCCGATTTCTCAAGTCATGATGGCACCTACAATCCCCCAATAGGCGAACCAATTCCCGTAGCCCAGAACGGTTAGTAATGGGCTACTACCTAACCAAAATGCACCAGCAAGCAGAAATAAGCGAAAGCAAAACTCGAATATAAATACATAAAGGAAACTACACCAACTCCAAGACTTGGTATCAATAGTACAGAAGCTTCTAATAGGATACAAGTGCTAGTAGTAAAAAAATACAACATAAATTGCCTCCGAAAGTACAAGGAGCAACAGTACAACAGATGAGATGTAGACAAGCCCCGACCGTCAGGCGCTCACCCTAGTCTCGAAGATCCAAAAGCTGCACGAGTCTCCAACGTGATCAACAGTGAAAGCTCAGCTAATATCTGCACACAAAAGTGCAGAAGTGTAGTATGAGCACCAAAACTACGGGTACTCAGTAGGTATCATAGGCCGACTGAGCGCATATAAGATATAAAAGCAGTAAGTAACAGATAGCAAGAAAGCAGTCACTGAGGCAATAAGCAAGGCACAAAGAGCTAGCACAGATCATCCATAACCAAGAGCTTCAAGTAACACATGCTAGCACAGAGATACAATTACATAGAATCACAGGTGAAGGAAGGGAGAACACACCTGGAGTCATTGCACAATAATATAAGTAAGTAGAGAGAGAGTTGAGAAAATAGCGGTATACCGGTAATCTCAAGTGGAAGGAAAAGACGGAGAGCAGTCTAACATACTCCAAATGGAATCAACCAGTATAAGGAAATCATAACACCAATCCAATCATATGATAGCATAACCAGGGAATCACCTCACAAGTACAACCCTAGGATGAAATAACTAGGCCACAATAACCGAGAGATACCACTCAACTTCCCACAAGAATAGAACCAGAGTCTCAAACTCTGCTCAGAAGGCCACACAAAAGTGCCTCAATAAGATAGGACTCCAAAGCCCTCTCAATAATCAAAAATCCCACAACCAAAGCCTCAACAGGCTAGCCATCACTAATCTTTCAAGAACCGGGTGCCAAGACAAGCTCTAAATAAAGACAGTAGTAAATATAGTCTACCTACAGTCCCAACATCCGCCCATACAACCGAGTAACACAATCAAGTGAAAGCAAACCCTTCGGCATCCCATACTACCGGAGCGTACACTGAACACACAGCAAACAAGGGTGGAATCTAATGCATGATATGATATGATATGAAATAGAACCTCTGTATGTACCTCCTCCAGTGCCAATCGGGCCCAGCAGGCAGGTTCCATGGAAGGACTCAGCCTGTATACCTCTACTCCACCGTATACCCTTCCCTCCGGCGCACGCAGCCCGAAGCCCTAGGCCCAGAGCGGCAAGGTCCATGGAGGTCCCCGACCCCATACTAAAACTCAGTATCAAGACATGTCATCCGGAAGCAAGTCCGGGATCAAGATAGAGACCCAGTCTCAAGTATGCATGCCCAGACCCCATCTAGGACTAAATTAGTAGAAAATGCCTCAAAAACCCCTCCAAGGGTGCCCGGGCATAAACGGGTCTAAAACTGTATTAAATCAAGTCTAGTGCTCCGCCCCGCAGAGACTAGTATAAGTAATAAAATCAAGTCTGGTGCTCTGCCCCGCAGAGACTAGTATCAGTAATAAAATCAAGTCTGGTGCTCTGCCCCGCAGAGACTAGTACCAGTAATAAAACCAGTGCAAAAACATCCCAAATTCCCCTTTTCTATCAACAACAGTACCAAAAAGGGGCCCCCAGGGCCATGCAAATTTAGGAAAACTGTCAGTAGTGGCTCACAGCCAAAACTGTAGTAAAACATGCAGGGGAAAACCTTTTTCATGGATGATATGCTCGCGCACAAATATAAAAGTAGCCCAACGGCTCACAACAATTCCTATCAGCCCTGCACAGGCCCAATAGCTACTTAGCAGACATAACCAGCCTAAAAGGATAATCTCTATGTCCGGGACTCGCGGACATTCCCAAATAGCCCACCATCTATGTTCCAGAGTCAATACAAGGCCACACAGGACCACAAAGGTAATATATATTACTACGCGAATACTACAAACAACATATGAAATAGATGGATGAAAGGCGGACAAGGCCTGGGGTACCAACCTATAACTACCCATCCAAGGATGCTAATTAATTCAGTTATAGCCTATATACGCAGAGTCTAGATAGGGGAAAACCATAACCTACCTGTCATACGATGACTAGCTGCGGGAACGACATCGTCCAGACTCGAACAACTCCAGGAAGCTCTGAATCACACAAAACAAATACTTTCAACTGAAGCCCCAAAGGCGTCTCTATGAAGCCTGACCAACCAAGGTAATGGAACAATTGCTAGAATCGACAAGACTGCAAAAACGATCCATAGCCAATTGATAAGGTGTTAATGTCACACTCGCGACCAGCCAACTCCAAAGCATAAAAATGAGTCCAATAACAGTAACAAATGGCAGTTAAATCCAACAACAATACGTTAACCACATCTCAAAGGAGCGACGAGCTCCCGAGGCACTATTTCAAGGCGTACTTCATGTCATTCAATTCAATAACCATCGTTCGTGACTCCAATAAGAATCACACCAACTCCCAGTACTTCCAACACCTTAACACCATCAACATACAACAATAACAACCCAATTTAATATGACAAAGGGGCTGCCCAGAGCCACAGATTCAAAATACCACTTCGTGGCTCAAAAATCCATAAAACAATACTAGAACATATAATAATGAAGGAGGGTCATAGGAGGAAGGTTACCTAGACAAAAAGCTTTGAAATACCAAGATAAACATGCTGGTATAAGGACCCACCATGAGCTGTAACAATATACGACAAGAAAACACGACAAACATGCCGATAACGATAAGTTCTCCTCGGAATTGATTCTAAAGCTCAAATTAAGAATGAGTCAAGGATTTAGAACCCTTACCTTCCGATAATCAAATGATAATAGCATAAAAATATCAGTTCCATGAACTGCCTCTTTGCAGTAGCAACAAACGGAGCCAAAACGACGAGAAAACTGTACCACGATGATGAGCTCGCGACGTAGAGCAACTTCCGTTAAACTTCCGAATTGAAAGGATCAAGGTCCATGGATTATTTATAAGGTTTGTATCTGTTTTTATATGGTTTTGGTCTGTTTTTATGGGTTTAAAACGAAGGAGAAGCTGATTTATAAAGGCAAACCGACTTAGGATGTGGGCCCCGCTTTGACTTGTCTGCTTGCGCAGTATTACGAAAACATGAATATCTCTCTATTCTAAAGTCGTATGGATGAACGGTTTAGTGCGTTGGAAACTAGACTCGTAGACCTTCGATTTAGTATATTGGGGGACCACTCTTTATAGATTGGGAGAAACACCCCAAGACATTTAACCCAAATTTGAAGAGAATTCCTTAAAGGAATTTACAATAACTTTTTCCGACTTTTGTTTCGCAACTTGCTTGACTTCAAAACTTATCATACGACCATTTTGCGATTATAATACCTCATAACACATCCTTATTAGTATATTAGACACTATTAGTCTTACCCCAAAGGCACGGGTTACTTTAAATCTTCCAAACGGGTGAGGTGTTACACAAGGCATTTCTTTAACTCGAACTTTCGAGTAAGGGATTCCTTTGACCAAGAACCTTGGTTTAATTCTTTGATATTACCAAGAATGTTGACGGAAGTCAACGATTTCCAAAGTTGAAGCTCTAAAATGAGGAACGGCCATAAAGACCAAACAAACGGCCCGGGCACCGAACTACCGGTCCCGACAAGCCATAAATGACTTGGGCCGCTACAAGTAAGCTCTAATGGTACAAGAAAGGCGAAAATGTGTAAATGACCGGAAGGGTCATTACATCATCCACTACTAAAAAGACTTTCGTCCTCGAAAGTCAAGAAAGAAGAAAATACCAGAGATTTAAGAACAACAGATACCACGCACGTACTACTCTCTCGGACAACCCGGGTAACCTCCACGTTCGGATGGCACCCAATAGAACAGAACCAAAGAAAGCAACCAAGCCTTAATTTCTTACTAGCCAAGCTAGATTTCAACCTCCAAAGATCTTCCAATCCAAACTGAACCTCAAGAATCTTAACCAAAAATCACCTACACAACACCAAAACCAGAGCACCAAGCCTATCAACACACAAAACTCGAATCCTTAAAACCATACCAAGTTTACCAGAAAATCCATCAACCCAAAACTCTAACTCATGAACCCGCTGTTCCGCAAAAGCCCTTTTTTTTCTGAACTGAATCCTTTAGCACCACAAAAAGGAAGTTGTATACAAGATGAACACTCAAACAACCCTCGAAGCATCAACTGACACACCGGAGATCCATAGTTCCTGCTTATACTTTACCACGAATGAAGTCACCCATTGTACAAATGCGTTTTAAGCCAAGATATAGGCTACTAGCCTTTGCCATCCAAGATAACGACCCGTAGCATATCATTGAAACTAAAGTTACATGCCTTGACTGACCACCAACCAACGAACAAATACTTTTGCTAACATCGAACTTGATAACTGAACTGTGCCAGGTATGAATCAACTGAAAGTGAATGAACTAGGGCAACCTTCCCAAAAGACCCAAACCAAAACCACGATCCTGCAGGAAGTGTGGTAAGCCTACCACGAAGTTTATAACTATGAGCCAAGCTCCCAACTCTAGAAAACACTACTGCTACTCCGAACACTCGAACACCATTTGAATATGAAATTGCCTTATGAATCTCACCTCAGGAAGAAGTCCACCATGCCACAAATATCAAGTCCAAACACCCCAAAGGCAAAGGAAAAAGGTGCCTGGGGTTCAAAGTTACCATCTAGCCATAGAATTTTTCGCATATAATTTCAACTCATTCCTTTGGCTCGAATCAACCGCTCTACTGGTTCTGCAAACAACCAACCACTTCAAAGCATATATCATAATGAACTTCTCATCCATACTAGGTGAGTCTAACCAACACTAGAACCCCACATAAACAACTACTCTAGAGGAATCAATTAAATAAGCTTTCAAATCCTTGGCAAATGAATGGCGATTACTAGTCTCTACGTATCATCAGAACTCAAAATAGCGTCGCTAGTCTCAACCCGCACAAGATGACCACATAAAGCATACACCACTACTGAAGCTCAAACTTACGCCGCTGAGTCTGTCCAACCATGGTAGAAGGACCTCGTACTAACTAGAACACTGCTGAAATCTAGAATATCTCGCCTCTTGCAGAGGTTAGCGTAGGACTAGGTGTCCAAGACCAATGGCCGCATCCACAACTGAAGTAAAGAAGCTTAGTTGCCCGCACCCACTGCCTCCCAGCACTAGGATGCTGCAACTAAATAGAAACTGCCACAAACCATCCGATGTAACCTGCCAAGTTATGATTCTGAACACCGACTTTCAAAACTGCCAACCAAATCCTTGGTCGAACCTTTATGCTGCCAATGAACCCTTAAGAACCCAAGCCAACTAGGCCTGAAAATACAAGTTGCCAACACCACAACTGCTACTGAAACAAAAACCAATCGATGGAAAACCCACGGCAATTTGTAGATGGCTGGATCGAATCACCAACACACAATCCCAAAGCAAACCTTCATCGCCACCTCAGGAAACTACGAGGACACTTAAACACAAACAAAGAGTCATCTCCCTTCTTTCTCAACTAAACAAAAATGCTTCCTTAGCACATACTAAACCTTACAAATCCTTTATCGAATAAGAACCTGAAGCCATTACCTTACTACTCATAGCTACACGTCAAATTCAATAAGGCAGGAGAAGAATGGGTCGGATGCCCAACTCACCCGAAATGCTTACAAATACAACCTAACCACGAGGTTACGATCAACTCTTACTCGGAAGTGCTTAAAGTCGAGACCCAATCACGATGCAAACATCCAGAGCTCATCAAAAGAACTTCGATCAAGATTCATTCCAACTGGAGCTAAAGATACGACAAAACACCCAACGGACCAGGAAGTGGGGGAGAATATGGGAACAACCCAAATACCTACCAATCTCCTAAACTAATCAACAAAGAGGGTCGACTCTAGACACTCGGGAGACAAAACCAATCTATGCACACTAGCATAACCAATATCTCCCAACTGAGGCAAAATCTTAACTCCGGCCCAACTACAAGTAATACACTGAACCATCAAATGGATCTCTAGCAACGCTAGATAACGGCCTAGGCAACAACCATCTAGGACCGCTCAATAAGGGAAACCCAACCAAAAGTCCAGAATCACAATGAAACATGGGTAAGCCAATTAGAAACAGACTAACAAGAACTACCCACGAGCTACAACTCCGGGAAAATACCTCTCAAGGCTAACTTACCCCCATCCACTACTAAAGAATAAACTACCAATAAAACAACGTATCGATACTATAATTCGGGTAGCCAAACAACTTAAACAAGTAGCAGGTAGGCATAGAAGCAATTATAGAGTTGCAACACGAGCGGGACTAACATAAGTCAAAGGTAGCAAAAGCCTGACCTGGAGTAACGATGTCAGGAACCTCTACCTCTGTCCACCAAGAGGAGCATCAAGCTGATGGGGTCTAACTCTGGACTGAGTGGTCAAAATTGAAGCCCCAATCAGCCCTCGCTGGGGACAAACTCAATAAAGGTGACCAATCTCTCCATAATGATAACAACTAGGCTGTCTGGGATACACAATCCTGGGGCAATTCCTAGCAAAGTGACCATGCTCACCATACCAAAAATAGCCTATACCAGATGAAATCATACCGGAAAATCTCACCTCGTACTCCAATACCGACAGACAACCCTGCTGAAGAACTAGAAGCTCAACTATAACTGAAGCACCACTCACAGAACCAAGTACTGAAACACTCACCGGAGGACTCAGAGTCCTAGCCACGGTGTCCTGAAGAACTGGGGTAGCTATAAATCCAATCGAAGGCAGGGCTGACCCCACACCCCCTATCTGAGGCGGTAAACTCTCATTCTGAAGTCTTGGTGCTAACAGAAGCACTGAAGCAAAAAGCACAGAAGCCTCGGGACCAACTGATAACGCACACGTTTGAGGCATCTCAGAATGAATGAACAACTGAAGTTTTAGAATTCAATAAAGCCGAGAGCGCACAATAAGGAGTCAAGAAGATGAAACTTTTCCTAACAATGCCCTGCAGCCTCCCGCATATAGGATACGTACGTCATCGTACCGATCCGCGAGACTCTACATAGAAACTTGCTTCTGTACCATGACACCGGTGAACCTAGGGATCTGATTCCAAGTTGTCACGACCCGATTTCTCAAGTCATGATGGCACCTACAATCCCCTAGTAGGCGAACCAATTCCCAATACCCAGAACGGTTAGTAATGGGCTACTACCTAACCAAAATGCACCAGCAAGCAGAAATAAGCGAAAGCAAAACTCGAATATAAATACATAAAGGAAACTACACCAACCCCAAGACTTGGTATCAATAGTACAGAAGCTTCTAATAGGATACAAGTGCTTGTAGTAACAAAATACAACATAAATTGCCTCTGAAAGTACAAGGAGCAACAGTACAACATATGAGATGTAGACAAGCCCCGACCGTCAGGTGCTCACCCTAGTCTCAAAGATCCAAAAGCTGCACGAGTCTCCAACGTGATCAACGGTGAAAGCTCAGCTAATATCTGCACAAAAAATGCAGAAGTGTAGTATGAGCACCAAAACCACGGGTACTCAGTAGGTATCATAGGTCGACTGAGCGCATATAAGATATAAAAGCAGTAAGAAACATATAGCAAGAAAGCAGTCACTGAGGCAATAATCAAGGCATTAGGAGCTAGCACATATCATCCATAACCAAGAGCCTCAAGTAACACATGCTAGCACACAGATACAATCACACAGAATCACTGGTGAAGGAAAGAAGAACGCACCTGGAGTCCTTGTACAATAATATAAGTAAGTAGAGAGAGAGTTGAGAAAATGGCGGTATACCGATAACCTCAAGTGGAAGAAAAAGACGAAGAGCAGTCTAACATACTCAAAATGGAATCAACCAGTATAAGGAAATCATAACACCAATCCAATCATATGATAGCATAACCAGGGAATCACCTCACAAGTACAACCCTAGGATGAAATAACTAGGCCACAATAACCGAGAGATACCACTCAGCTTCCCACAAGAATAGAACCATAGTCTCACACTCTGCTCAGAAGGCCACACAAAAGTGCCTCAATAAGATAGGACTCCAAAGCCCTCTCAATAATCAAAAATCCCACAACCAAAACCTCAACAGGCTAGCCATCACTAATCTTTCAAGAACCGGGTGCCAAGACAAGCTCTAAGTAAAAACAGGAGTAAATATAGTCTACCTATAGTCCCAACGGCCGCCCATAGAATCGAGGAACACAATCAAGTGAAAACAAACCCTTTGGCATCTCATACTACCGGAGCGTACACTGAACACACACCAAACAAGGGTGGAATCCAATGCATGATATGATATGATATGATATAGAACCTCTGTATGTACCTCCTCCGTTGCCAATCAGGCCCAGAAGGAAGGTTCCATGGAAGGACTCAACATGTATACCTCTACTCCACCGTATACCTTTCGCTCCGGCGCATGCAGCCCGAAGCCCCAGGCCCGGAGCGGCAAGGTCCATGGAGGTCCCCGACCCCATACTAAAACTCAGTATCAAGACATGTCATCCGGAAGCAAGTCCGGGGTCAAGATAGAGACCCAGTCTCAAGTATGCATGCCCAGACCCCGTCTAGGACTAAAGTAGTAGAAAATGCCTCAAAAACCCCTCCAAGGGTGCCCGAGCGTAAACGGGTCTAAAACTGTAGTAAATCAAGTCTAGTGCTCCGCCCCGCAGAGACTAGTATCAGTAATAAAATCAAGTCTGGTGCTCTGCCCCGTAGAGACTAGTGATGTGCCGCCAATTTATGGCACTTTCGACTCCTTTAAACTAAGAACAATCGTACGTTTTCAAGCAACCGTTGTCGTTTTTAATGTTTTTATGTTGTATTTTCAGAAAATGGAGACAAACATGGAAACGGAAGGAAATACGGGAAAAAGAGCATTCTGGATAAGAGTGACGGTTCAGGTGACGGTCCGTCAAGGGTGTGACGGTCCGTCACCCAAACCGTCACACCAAGGCAGCACCACTGCCTAAGGGTGACGGTCCAGGCGACGGTCCGTCAAGCCTGTGATGGCCCGTCAGCCTGGCCACCACACCTGGGCAGTCTGCTACGCGGAATCCTGACGTTTTTGGGATTTGTTTCCTAGACTCCTATAAATACCCTATGTTAGGTTTATTTTATTTATGCATTAGTTAAGCTTTTTAATATAGTTCTCCCAACAGTTTTAGGAGAGACTTGGAGATCAAGAAACACGTTTCACACGTCTTGAATTCGTGTTCTTGATTTGTTCTTGGGATCTTGTTTTTTCTTGTTCTTGGAATAATTGAAGATTGGTTTTCATTATATTGTAAGAATCCCTTCTCTTTATTATGAATACAATTCTCTTCTCTTTTCTTTATAGCATGATTACCTAAACCTCCCACAACTAGGGTTGTGGGAGCCATGGCAAAAGTAGCAATATAGATTCCGGGTAGCGACGGGTTAAATATGTATGTTGTCACGTTGTTAATCATTCGTTATGTAACGTTTTCTAGTGGTTGCAAACATTAGAACTTGCCTAGGTTTAATTTGCTTGAGTAAAGAGATTAAAACCGGGAAACTTGATTAACGACGAGGATTCGAGACTACCAACTCTCGTCTTATGATTAATGCTGTAACTAGATTAATCTACTTGATGTTTAGGATTGAAATCTAAAAGCACACCTTTTCAAGTTCGAGAGAATTGAAAAGTAAATTTGTCTATTTGGTTGAGAAACGTTTAGACAATACAATTAATTCAATCACATTGTGACACGCATATAGAAAGAACCCCGTTAAGCCTAGAATCGACTTTGTTACTAACGCCATGGTAAACACTTCCCTAGTTCTCTCTCTCCTATTGATTATCATTCATACGTTAAGTGTTTGTTTTGTTTACAAATATTGATCACAAACCCCCCCCTATTTACCGGAAACTATTGACGACTAGTCACTTAATTCACTAAAGACTTAATTCTCACCATATTCTCTGTGGGATTCGACCCCAACCTTTGTTGGATTCTATATTTGACTACGACCGCTTACGCTTCGTTAATTTGAGGTGTAGTTTGGGCGTTATCAAAAAGTGGCGCCGTTGCCGGGGAATACGATTGTTAATTAAGTCTGGTGTGTTTATTTGACTCTTAGTCATACTTTCCTGCTTTTACGTTTTTTTTTTGTTTTTGTTTTTGACAGGGTACAGAGTTGTGCATGCCAAGTACCCGGCGCTCGGGTGAATCAACATTACCTTACGACCCCGAGCTTGCTAGAACGTTAAGGCGGAATATGGCCGCACAACTAGAGGCAGCAAGGATCGCTGCAGAACTGCAGGCCCAACAAAATTTGAATGCTGGTGGGCTGCAGGATGACGTCGCACAGAATGATGAGGATCTCGACTTAGATGGAGTTGTTGCTACGGGCGCAATTGCTCTTCACCGCTAGCGCCCGGAGCCAAGTTCAACATCACTAGCACGATTATCCAGCTGTTGAACTTGAGAGGAGTGTTCCGAGGTGCCGCTGGGGATGATCCAAACCAGCATCTGATGAATTTCGTGGGCATCTGCAAGTCGTTTGAACTATCGGGCGTGAGTCAGACAGCGATCCTGCTCAGGTTGTTTCCGTTGTCTCTGTCTGATGAGGCAGCATTGTGGTTGACAGAGTTGACCCCTGACTCTATCGCAACTTGGGGAGAGTTGAGATGAGCTTTCCTAGAAAGGTTCTTTCCTCCCTCTCGGATGATACAGTTGAGGGACGAGATTAGCAACTTCAGGTAGCAGCCCCACGAAGCATTGCACGAGACTTGGTTGCGATTCAAAAAGAAGATAACTCAATGCCCGAACCATCAGTTGACCGAAATTTTTTTGATGCAGACATTCTACCGGGCATTGAATTCGGCTACCAAGCCGACGTTAGACAACGCAGCAGGTGGTGCATTCATGGGTCTCACTTTTGTTGAGGCCACAACTACTTTGGAAAGGCTCACCAAAACCAACAGGGCCTGGCATACACGGGATACAGAGGTAGCAGCCAGCACTTATGCAGTTGGGATACCAGCTGAGCAGCGCAAAAAAGAGGAGGAGCGCGACCAAGACATGGCGCATCTGAAAACGCAGTTGGACCTACTGACAAAGCACTTGTTCTCAGGAGGTATGGAGAAGGTAAAAGCTGTGGGATCGCAAGGTAGAGCAGCCGAGGTTGAATCGAATGAGGAGGCCAACTATTTGGGGGGTTTCCAGGCCAATGGCCAGGGAAACCAAGGTCGGAACTATCAGAGAGACAACCACTATGAGAAAGGCGGCTACAAAGATCGCGACCAAGGAAACTAGAGGAATAACACCGATAAAGGTGGGTTGTATATACCACCTGGTAATCGGGACAAAGCTGGCAACGAGGCAGAGACGTCCAAACTTGAGAACATGATGGTGAAGATGCTGCTGAAGGTGGAATCGACTGACTCTGGGGTAAAGGCAATGAGAACTGAGTTATCAACATTGAGTCAGGTAGTGGAGTCACATTCCACCGCGATCAAGAAATTAGAGCAGCAAGTCACATCTCGGCATCTCTAAACCCAAGGAAGACAGGTACCTTGCCGAGCGATACTATTAATCTAAGGAATGACGCGAGCTATATGGCAATCACAACAAGAACTGGGAAAAAGTTACCGGAATCATATCCAGTAATTCAGACTCAAGGTGATGTTGCGGATGATGAAGAGGCGGTAGAGGAGGAAACTCCAAAGCCCGCGGAGAAAAGCAAGGAAGCTGAAAAGCTTCCAACTATGATGCCTCGACCACCACCTCCTTTCCCACAGCGTTTGAAGAAGAAAGCTGACGATGGTAAGTTCCTGAACTTCATGACCATGCTGAAGCAGATTTCAGTAAACATACCACTGGTGGAAGCGCTTGAACAAATGCCCGATTATGCCAAGTTCATGAAGGACTTGATTACAAAGAAGAGGTCGGTAAGTTTTGAACCGGAAGACAACCTCCACCACTGCAGCGCTATTTCTTCAAGATCATTAGTGGAAAAGAAGGAAGACCCAGGTGCGTTTACTGTCCCCTGCACTATCGGGAAGCTCAACTTCGGAAGAGCATTATGTGATCTTGGGGCTAGCATCAACTTGATGCCGCTAGCGGTCTACAAACAATTGGGTTTGGGAGCTCCTAAACTAACATCCATGAGAGTAATGATGGTTGACCGCTCAGTAAAGCAACCTGTGGGAATATTGTCTGATGTGCTAGTAAAGATCGGTAAGCTTATCTTCCCAGCTGACTTTGTGATCTTGGATTGCGAAGTAGATTTTGAAGTGCCCATAATCTTGGGACGACCTTTGTTAGCCACGGCTAGAGCGTTGGTTGACATGGAGAGAAACGAACTGACCTTCCGATTGAACAATGAAGTGGTCAAGTTCGATGTGTCCAAATTGATGAAGCAACCAAGTGACAAGAGGGTGGTCGCGGTCATCAAGGCTATTGAGGAAGTCCCTGCGGATGTGTATCTTGAGGAGAAGGGTTGTCTGGAAACTCGAGCTGTTATGAGAGTAAGGTCGCGATCGCAAGAGCAGAAACAGGTAAAGGAAAGTGGTGAAAGATCAAGAAAATGAAAACACCGCAAGAGAATCTGCAAAGAAAGAGCGAAGAAGTTGTCGCGACTAGCAATGGAGCCCAAAGACGAAGCTGGAATGCCACACTCCATCGAGTTGTCTTGTTTTGAAGACATTGGCGGTCTCCAACATCATGTCAGAATCTGAGTCATATCGACTTCACAGGTATTCCTTTATTCTCACAGTTTTTAGTTTTCATATGTATGCATTGGGGACAATGCATGAGTCTAAGTTGAGGGTGTGGGGAAACCTGTGAGTCACCACCGAGGGTTTTTGTTGCCGAGTTCTTTTCCCTCCGGTGTGCTATCTAGTAGAACCGGCATGTTTAGGTTGTTATTTTAAAAATTTTGTTAGTTGTTTAGCAAGCATGGCATTTTTTTTGTTTAAAAACAAGGCCCCTTTAAAAAATTTCTGGTTTTGTACTTAGGTTGAAACGATTGACTGTCTGGATCCTTGAATGTCATTGTGTGATTATGATTAGAATGGGTATGCTTAAGCCGAGCGGTTGTTGATAGTTGGTAGCGATATAGTTTCTTGGTGCCAAGAGCGTGTGAGATTATTGTTATAAATTCTTACTCTGTGCATGCATCTAGAACTTGCCCGGTCTATTTTGTTAAGTTCGAAGTTTGGTTGCTTAGGAAAGGATCACAGGCCCTTTTTGTGTGCAGTCCACTTAACCTAAAAGACCGTCCAAATATAAAATCCCTTTTTGATCCCTGTTTGAGCCATAATTAACCTTGTTCTTTCAATAACCTGTCACCATTCCTGTTTAACTTTGAATTCCTATTTTGGCCCTGGTCCTTCCATGGACATCGTGCACCTCAACTCAGGCAATCAGCCTAAGTTGAGGGTGGCTAGTATAGAGGCAAACCCTGTTTTGGCCCTGGTCTTTCCATGGACATTGTGCACCTCAACGCAGGCAATCAGCCCAAGTTGAGGGTGGCTACTACAGAGGTGAATGATAAGAAAAAGAGGATGAAGAAGATTGGTTGGGAATAGAATGAAAATTCGGGTGTGTGCCTAAGAAAAGAAAAGAAAAATAAAAAGAGATGAAAAAGATCGAAAAAGTAATAAAAAGAATTTTCAAGATAAAGAGGCCGCACCTGTAGCTAGAGAGAAGGAAATAAAAAGGTGAATAAGGAGGGACAAAAAGTTATGCGGTAATAAGACGTCGGTAGTTCCAAGGAGGGCTTAGTCACTAACCCCTAAATGTATCCTACCTGCACCTGAAGCCTCATTACAAGCCTAAACAAGTCCTGTAGTGATCCTGAGCGGCTTTCTGAAGAACTGAAATAGAATAGTAAGGGCAAGCCTATGGTATCGCATATGCATTGTTTGAAATCGTTTGTGAGTGTGAGCGCCTACCTAGTCCCAAATCTTGTGTGTGGGATTTCTTTGAGGTGAGGGCACCAAGATTTCTGTATTACCTATTGATTGTTAGGATAGCTGCGCATGTGTATGCATAATATTCTATCATATCAGAATGACATATTTGGATCCTTGCAAGTTAGTGTTTCATACATTGTGTGCTACGAGGGAGCTTGATTTAATGAACTAATGAATGACCATGAGTTGCTAAAGACACGAGTTTGTTTGCTTAGTTGAGTCGTCGTATTATTGTTTTGTGTCATGTTGCTTGAGGACAAGCGAACGTTTTAAGTTCAGGGTGTTGATATGCCGCCAATTTACGGCACTTTTGACTCCTTTAAACTAAGAACAATCGTACGTTTTCAAGCAACCGTTGTCATTTTTAATGTTTTTATGTTGTATTTTCAGGAAATGGAGACAAACATGGAAACGGAAGGAAATACGGGAAAAAGAGCATTCTGGATAAGAGTGACGGTTCAGGTGACGGTCCGTCAAGGGTGTGATGGTCCGTCACCCAAACCGTCACACCAAGGCAGCACCACTGCCTAAGGGTGACGGTCCAGGCGACGGTCCGTCAAGCCTGTGACGGCTCGTCAGCCTGGCCGTCACACCTGGGCAGTCCGCTACGCGGAATCCTGACGTTTTTGGGATTTGTTTCCTAGACTCCTATAAATACCCTATGTTAGGTTTATTTTATTTATGCATTAGTTAAGCTTTTTAATATAGTTCTCCCAACAGTTTTAGGAGAGACTTGGAGATCAAAAAACACGTTTTACACGTCTTGAATTCGTGTTCTTGATTTGTTCTTGGGATCTTGTTTTTTCTTGTTCTTGGAATAATTGAAGATTGGTTTTCATTATATTGTAAGAATCCCTTCTCTTTATTATGAATACAATTCTCTTCTCTTTTCTTTATAGCATGATTAACTAAACCTCCCACAACTAGGGTTGTGGGAGCCATGGCAAAAGTAGCAAGATAGATTCCGGGTAGCGACAGGTTAAATATGTATGTTGTCACGTTGTTAATCATTCGTTATGTAACGTTTTCTAGTGGTTGCAAACATTAGAACATGCCTAGGTTTAATTTGCTTGAGTAAAGAGATTAAAATCGGGAAACTTGATTAACGACGAGGATTCGAGACTACCAACTCTCGTCTTATGATTAATGTTGTAACTAGATTAATCTACTTGATGTTTAGGATTGAAATCTAAAAGCACACCTTTTCAAGTTTGAGAGAATTGAAAAGTAAATTTGTCTATTTGGTTGAGAAACGTTTAGACAATACAATTAATTCAATCACATCGTGACACGCATATAGAAAGAACCCCGTTAAGCCTAGAATCGACTTTGTTACTAACGCCATGGTAAACACTTCCCTAGTTCTCTCTCTCCTATTGATTATCATTCATACGTTAAGTGTTTGTTTTGTTTACAAATATTGATCACAAAACCCCCCCTTATTTACCGGAAACTATTGACGACTAGTCACTTAATTCACTAAAGACTTAATTCTCACCATATTCTCTGTGGGATTCGACCCCAACCTTTGTTGGGTTCTATATTTGACTACGACCGCTTACGCTTCGTTAAGTTGAGGTGTAGTTTGGGCGTTATCAACTAGTATCAGTAATAAAATCAAGTCTAGTGCTCTTCCCCGCAGAGACTAGTACCAGTAATAAAACCAGTGCAAAAACATCCAAAAATCCCCTTTTCTATCAACAACAATACCAAAAATGGGCCCCCAGGGCCATGCAAATTTAGGAAAACTGTCAGTAGTGTCTCACAGCCAAAACTGTAGTAAAATATGCAGGGGAAAATATTTTTCATGGATGATATGCTCGCACACAAATATAAAAGTAGCCCAACGGCTCACAACAATTCCTATCGGCCCTGCACAGGCCCAATAGATACTCAACAGACATAACCAGCCTAAAAGGATAATCTCTATGTCCGAGACTCGCGGACATTCCCAAATAGCCCACCATCTATGTTCCAGAGTCAATACAAGGCCACACAGGACCACAAAGGTAATACACATTACTACGCAAATACTACAAACAACATATGAAATAGACGGACGAAAGGCGGACAAGGCCTGGGGTACCAACCTATAACAACCCATCCAAGGATGCTAATTAATGCAGTTATAGCTTATATACGCAGAGTCTAGATAGGGGAAAACCATAACCTACCTGTCATACGATGACTAGCTGCGGGAACGACATCATCCAGACTCGAACATCTCCAGGAAGCTCTGAATCACACAAAACAAATACTTTCAACTGAAGCCCCAAAGGCGTCTCTATGAAGCCTGACCAACCAAGGTAATGGAACAATTGCTAGAATCGACAAGGCTGCTAGAATGATCCATAGCCAATTGATAAGGTGTTAATGTCACACTCGCGACCAGCCAACTCCAAAGCATAAAAATGAGTCCAATAACAATAACAAATGCAGCTAAATCCATCAACAATATGTTAACCACATCTCAAAGGTGCGGCGAGCTCCTGAGGCACTATTTCAAGGCGTACTTCATGTCATTCAATTCAATAACCATCATTCGTGACTCCAATAAGAATCACACCAACTCCCAGTACCTCCAACACCTTAACACCATCAGCATACAGCAATAACAACCCAATTTAATATGACAAAGGGGATGCCCAGATCCACAGATCCAAAATACCACTTCGTGGCTCAAAAATCCATAAAACAAAACTAGAACATATAATAATGAAGGAGGGTCATAGGAGGAAGGTTACCTCAACAAAAAGCTTTTAAATACCAAGATAAACATGCTGTTATAAGGACCCACCACGAGGTATAACAATATACGGCAAGAAAACATGACAAACATACCGATAACGATAAGTTCTCCTCGGAATTGATTCTAAAGCTCAAATTAAGAATGAGTCAAGGATTTAGAACCCTTACCTTCCGATAATCAAATGGTAATAGCATAAAAATATCCGTTCCACGAACTGCCTCCTTGCAGTAGCAACAAATGGAGCCAAAACGATGAGATAACTGTACCACGATGATGAGCTCGCGACGTAGAGCAACTTCCGTTAAAAATTCCGAATTGAAAGGATCAAGGTCCATGGATTATTTCTAAGGTTTGTATCTGTTTTTATATGGGTTTGGTCTGTTTTTATGGGTTTAAAACGAAGGAGAAGCTGATTTATAAAGGCAAACCGACTTAGGATGTGGGCCCCGCTTTGACGTGTCTGCTTGCGCAGTAATACAAAAACATGAATATCTCTCTATTCTGAAGCCGTATGGATGAACGGTTTAGTGAGTTGGAAACTAGACTCGTAGACCTTCAATTTAGTATATTGGGGGACCACTAACTCTTTATAGATAGGGAGAAACACCCCAAGACATTTAACCCAAATTTGAAGAGAATTCCTTAAAGGAATTTACAATTACTTTTTCCGACTTTTGTTTCGCAACTTGCTTGACTTCAAAACTTATCATACGACCATTTTGCAATTATAATACCTCATAACACATCCTTCTTAGTATATTAGACACTATTAGTCTTTCCCTAAAGGCACGGGTTACTTTAAATCTTCCAAACGGGCGAGGTGTTACACGAGGCATTTCTTTAACTCGAACTTTCGAGTAAGGGATTCCTTTGACCAAGAACCTTGGTTTAATTCTTTGATATTACTAAGAATGTTGATGGAAGTCAACGATTTTCAAAGTTGAAGCTCTAAAATGAGGAATGGCCATAAAGACCAAACAAACGGCTCGGGCACCGAACTACCGATCCCGACAAGCCATAAATGACTTGGGCCGCTACAAGTAAGCTCTAATGGTACAAAAAAGGCAAAAAATGTGTAAATGACCGAAAGGGTCATTACAAAATCCCTCAGATTCGTCAGGGTGAAGAACTCCCATGGCTTTCAAAGTTTCAAAAAGGTCAGACAGGAGGATGAGTCTGGGACCTTGAAGATACTCTCAGGAGTGAGCTTTGAGGGTGATGTGTTATTTCCCTGGCCTCACTCTAGTTTTCTTCACAACATTATCCTTGATCTTGGTCCAGTGGTTGGTGATTTTTCTGGGAGGCAAGGCTTGTTCGATGATCCCTTGCTCGATCTCTTCATTTTCCTCCTTGAGATTTTTGAGTTGTTGTACGAACTCTTCATCCTCCTGACCATTCATGGATCTTGATCGTGCTATTATTTTGTCAACCTTAGCTATGTGCTCTTCTGTGATAGCTATCTCTTCATCTAGCCTTGCGGATTTGGCCAATGCCACTCAGTGAGTTGTTCTACCTCCTTGATATATTTTTTGACTTCGGTTATCTTCCTGTCGGTTTCTTCTATCATCCTAAGCATTGCTTCCTCGGTATCCATAGTGAGTCAATTTTCTGTTGGATAAGAAAGAGGATTTTAGTTATAGTTGGGTGAGGTTCATATTTCTGGAGTAAACGAGAGACTCAAGGAGTAATTTTTCAGACTTTGCATAACGGGCTTTATATTTTGCCTATGGTGTTCTAAAAAAATTCGGCATGGAGTGGACTAATTTTCTTTGATTCAAGCAACACACATAGCACATAAAGCAGTTTATATTGCAATAATATCACAAAAAGTATCGCATCCTAACTGGGTGACCTTTTTATGCCAAAGGCGGGCCTAGCGGGTTTGAAAGACGTATGTGTTGTATTTAAACAATTCTATTACCCCAAAAATAGCATATATAAGGGGGAAAACTTCCCTTTTATAGGTATACAAATGTTGGCCGAAAGGGGGATACATTTTAAAGAGAGGGATAAATACATAAAAGCCATGCCCACACAGGGGCAATTTAGGGAAAGTAAAGACATACATATAAATAAAACCCACGCAGGGGCGAAGACACTGGAAATATGATGTAGAAGGCCCATCCTTGGTCCTGCTCCTCTTGGATGCTCTGGCAATGCTCCTGAGTTCGAATTGACTTAACCACATGTCACTCTGAAGTTTTACCACTTGTTCATGCATAGGTAACGCCCTGTCTTCTAAGGATTTCTTGGTCATTTTGGAGTCAAGCTGAGCTATTCCTACTCTCATGTCTTCGAGTTCCCGAGTCAAACCTGCTATGGTGCACCGGTCTTCTTTTTGTTTCATAATAAATTATCTCTGTTCTAGCCATTTCCTCTTGGAGATTTAGTAATTGTAGGCGGGCATTGGATCTAGAATCAACTCATGGTTCTGATATAGCTACTCCTTCGATGTCTTCTTTCAACCATTGCTTGTAGCCGTCCATGTATCCAGGATCGAACCTATCTAGGGTCAGTGTTTCCGAACCCATTTTATCAAGTGTTTTCCAATTATGACATATTTTCCCAGCTTTCGAGAACTTTTCATCTTCATCATATTCGATAATATAGATACCCATGTAAACACTTGCTGGATTGATTTGGACCCTCCCAAATTGTCTAAGGACCCTTTGCGGAGTATAAGGCTGGATTGCCCGAATTCCTGGGAGAGAGAGGAAAGCTAAATCATGACATCTCACAACTACCTCTGTTGAGTGAAAGTCATTGAACATCATCTGAACATTATCTTCACCAAGATCACAAAAAGCTTAGGCCCACCCTATCTTGTTCCTATCCCTAGTGCCTCTGCAATGAAGTACTTCCGCCAATATTGCGAAGTTATCGAGTCCATGTGGGTTGGGGATTGCCTGGTTCCCATCATCCTTGGCCAAATGTTTGAGAATCCAGTATTGTAGAAGTAGGTTACACCCTTGGAAGTAGCGATGGACATTCTTGCACTTTCCCAAAGCTCTATAAATATCGGATAAGATAATCGGGATTAGGGGAAAATAGCTGATGGTTTCTCCTTCTGACAGGCCATGGAATATGGTATGGGATACCATTATTACCCGAGTGTTGATGCGGAGGTGTTCATTTAGTGGAAACATCATGATACCCAAAAGAGCCATAGATAATGCCAAGGCTTGGGTCTTGTCCCACTCTTGAAATGAATAAAACGCGTTTTTGTACTGCAAGAATCCCCTCTTAGTGCCAAAGTAGTTGTAGAGTACTTGGAAGGAAATACTTGGACACTTTATCCATGAGAATTGATTCTCCCGTAGGTGGATATACTTTGCAATCTTAGTCGGGGTGGGCTTCTCAGGTATTAAGATGCCTTGTTGAGGCCTTAACCTCCTCTCGTTAGTCGTTTCTACGGTTTTATGCAATCTCTGAGTTCTTCTATTGTTGGAGTCATTTCCATCGTTCCAAATCGGAACACCATTTTCTCGCTATCCCAATAACCGGTTAGAACCTCAATCAATTCTGTCCATGCTTCCATGTCTAATAGAGATGGCAAATATCCCATATACTGATGGACTATTTTCTGACGGCTGGGACCCAAATCTATCCACCACATTTGAAGGAGTAGATGAGCCTTTTTCAACACATCAAACTTGAGGAATTTCGACATCCTACAAAACAGAGTAACCTGTTAAGCCCCACCCCAGGACAATAGTCCGGTTACAACACATACGTCTTTCAAACGGCACGTAGTTGGATGCTATGTCGTTGGGTCAGAAACCCGTTGACATGTTTTTGGCGGTTTACTATGGACTTAATATCCCTTGGATATTAAGATGTCCTAGGCTAATGCCTATTTTGGAATTTGGTTTTGCTCTATCCTGAATTTCTAGAATAGGTTTGAAATTTACTGGGAGCCTAGGCGGACAACCAAGGCTAAAATAACAAGTGACTGTTAACCGACCTCGGGTCAACTACTTCACTCGTTTGTTTTGAAAATTGTGTGTTTTGTTAAGAACGACCACAAATACTTGCGTAATTGCCCTTTTACCATCTAATGCAATCTAATGCTTTGCCAAGGGAGGCAGAATATGCCATGAACAATTATAATTTATGAAAAGTAAACAAATAAGGAAATCGATAAAATTACTAGTTATTACAATTCTGAATAGTTAGTCAAATAAGTTAGTTGCAAACAATAAGGTTAGAACCTAGTTGAATTATCTCCAGCGGAGTCGCCATTTCTTTTTTCAAGAAAAAATGACGTGTATTGAAAATCATTTCAAAAATCTAGTTAAAGTTTCAAAACTTTTTTCAATTGAAAGCAAGAGTCGCCACTTAGTTTTTATGAAAGAAAAAACCAAGAAAAACTTATAAAAATCTTTTAAAGTCAAAACAGATAAAGACTTAGAATTTTTTTGAGATTTTGGGTAAGAGGTTCCTATGAATACTCCAATAAGGTTTTTAAGGCATTTGGGGTATCCGCTAACTTGCGGTTATCCGGACTTTTTTAAAACTAAACTTATTTGACAAATTAAAAGAAAAGTTTTATTGACTTGAGAAAACATCTTGTTTTTAATTAATTTTGAGAAAAGCGTAATAATCATATTTTGATAAAAGAGGATTGATTTTCGGAAGTGAAAACACATAAAAGAATTCATTTGCTTTAGACGTAAAAGGAAAACATGCTTGTTTTTCACAAGCTTAAAACATAACCTTTCTTGCCATTCTTACGTGAAGAAAACAGTGAATGATCCAAAGATAATTGAACAAGAATGTTTACTCTTTTTAGGAATAATTCAACGAAGTTGTTGCCAGTCCAAGTTAGTTACAAATAATTCAAACAAAATACATATAAGAGAAGCATAGAGAATTAAGCTTTAGGCTTAATTTATTTAGGCCTTCTAGCCCTAACCAAAATCTGTCCTAAGAAAAGAGAACTAATTTGTGGGCCCTCTTTAGGCCCACCGCCATTCTTTTTGGACTTTAAGTCCAATTTTCATCTTCTGCCCATTCGGGCTGCTGCTACTGCTACATTTGGACTTTAGTCCAATTCTTTTCAACTTCTTTCCCACTATGGGCTGCTGCTGCTAAGGATAATTATGGGCTTTGGCCCATTTCTCCACTTTTCTTCAACTACATGGTCTGTCTCGATGGAGACGAGATGTTGGGCCGTAGCCCAATTAAATGCAAAGGAAGGGATGTGGAGTCCAAATTGAATTCGGGGCAGTCTATGTAAACAAAGAAAATGATAAGGATTAGCAAATTGATGTGATTATCATATAGCAAAGATAGGCAAACTTCAAGTAATCACTGATTATTAGGCAATTGTTATTCTAAAAAAAAAGAACAAGTTCGGTTCCTAGACAATAATATCTCTTCAGCTGAATTTAAATCACGTATCATCAGTTAAGGCCAAGATGAGAAAATTTCATATGAAGCTCTTATGAACAAGATGAGATTGATCCAAACAACTTCATGCTCTCACATTATAACTCAAAATCATGTTTAACCAGTAAGAACCCAATGCATTCAATACACATAAATTTCTATTCAAATTTTGGAAATTTACAGCCACTGATTGAATATACAAATAGAGAAAAAGAATTTAATTCTTTTGTATACGCTATCCTATCAACTCGACAACAAATATCGAAGGAGAAACTCATTATAGTTGACATTTTATGGTCAAGTATACTACGACTCTTCTTGTAAGCACACACAAGTCCAAAATATTTTATCGGAAAAACACGCATCTTTGGAAAGAATTTTGAGAACCTAACAATTTAGACCACCATCATGCTTAAAGAATGAACAAGTTGAAATTTTAATTAACTTACGTAAACAGATTGCATACTTCACATGTTGGATCATGAATTTTGAAAGGGGAACAACGGGGAAGATTTCACATATTTTAACAATCACAACAAGCAAATGAATCACTAAGCTGATACCTCGATGAAGAAATCACCCCCTAGGAAGTTTTCACATGACGAGATCCACACAAGAAGAAGCAAAATTTTACTTAAAGGAACAGGAACAACGTTCTGCCCAACACGAAATGAACTTAAGATCCCAAATAGGTGCACATACTTTAGACAAGAAAACAAGTTTTACTTTGGATCATTCATACGACTTGACATTTGAAGATCTAACAAACTTCACATCTAGATTATTGAAGCAGTGATAAATAGTCACACATAATCAATGAATTCAAAATTACTATGTTCCAAAACTCCTCCCGGAAGACAGCCTATCTATATTTATTAAACTAATTCTTTGAGTGGAAAACATTAAACAAATTTCACACAAACGCTTATATGATCATGTAAGAGTCATAAAACAACATAATGATATCAACTTTAAGGTTCGAACAATTTTTAAATTTGGCAAAAAAAGGCTCATAGATCGACAGAAGAAACTCTCATGTTTCACTTTTAATTTTCAAACACATAGTATCAAACAAAATCAGCAACACAACAAATATTATCAAACAAAATCAGCAACACAACAACTACATAACATCAAATAAAAATCAACCTAAAACCAACATAGAAATTTCTAAGAGCATAACCTTACATTATGCTAAAGAGAAATGGAAAAAGAAAAAAAATAAGGGATTTACCTTCTCTTGAGCAGCGATCTGTGACTCGAACTTCAATGGGACAGCTTCACCACCGGAGTCTAGATAAGTTTTCCCGGAATCAACGAAGTATTTTTTGTGTATTAGACCTCTACAATCTCTAGTTTTTATGAACTAGAGAATGATTCTCCAAATAAGTTCAAGAAATTTTCCAAAGACCAGCCCCTTTTCCTCCATCTTAGAGGCTTTTAAATAGGGGAAATTTGGGGTGAAAAGAGGGGGAAAAACAGAGGGGCAAAGTCGGGAACCCTTTGAGAAATTTGAAATTCCTTTTCGGATGAGGCTGACCAGCAAGGATTTGTATGAAAGCTTGTACAAATTTCCTTGAATCACGTGGAGAAATTGACACCTAGCCACTTCTAGAGGATTCTCAATGATTCCACCATGATTTTGACGGAGATCTTGGATGGCATTTGGAAATTTTAACATCGTTGAGCGTCGTTTTGCTGTGAACATTAAGGTTTGTACTGGGTTCTTCATCATTTGTGGGAGATTACAAAGAGAGAGAGAGTTAAGGGGTGTAATGGGTGAGTTGAGGTATTTGTACGAGGTGCGTTGCTCATACAATATCCTCTTTCTAGGGAACGCGTGAGAGAGGGAGATGGCGGCTAGGGTTTGACGGCTGGTTGAGAGAAAAGAAGAAGAAGAAGCTAAGGGGTGTTTGGTCTGTTTGAGTAAGAGAAAGAAGAAGAGTGAAGGAGTATAAGGATGATGTGTACTCGGGTTGGGTTGGGTCAGACGGGTAAAGGGGAAAGGGTATTGGGCTTAGGCAGGTAAATTATTTGTATTCCCAAACCGGCTGGAGGGAAAAGAGGTTATAAGGTTTATTTAGAATATCAACACATTTGCAAAATATGGCCATTTTAAGTTTAAGGAATAGCCAAATTGAGAGCAAATTGATGAAATTCGGCTAGGGTTTAAAGTTTTTAAAGGAATTAGGCTAGAATAGGGATAAAGATGACTTAATTACAACTAAACTCTAGCTTTAATAAATTTAAACAATTCAAAATAATTATTGTTTTCAACACATAATTGCCTCTTTTATAATTATGAATTTAATTTGTTCAATTAATCTCTCATTTGAATTAATTTGGAGGAAAATCAAGTGTTTAATCTTCAAAAGGATTTTCTTATGAAATTAAACTCTAAAATAGTTCTTTAAGTAAAATTATATAAATTCCACGTAATTAAACATGAAATATAAAAATTATTACTCAGAACTATTATAAAGATTATTTGGAAATTGTTTTATCCCTTTTTACAAAACAATTATTTCAAAAATTGTTTAAAATTCAAAAAGGCTCAAGATTAATTCGTAATATGGCGGGCAAAAATTGGGTGTCAACAACCATGAAAGAAGTGAAGTTTTTCTAAGACATCTCATAGCTTCCCTCTCATAAGTGTGGCGCGCTTCACACATATGAAAGAGATTCTACTTGATGCGGCTTTCAAACATCCTAGGACTCTTGAACCTAAGGCTCTGATACCAATTTTTTCACTTCCCGAGGCTAACCCCTAGACATAACACGGGACGATAAGTGTCCCAATCTAACCCTTGGTCATAGCATAACTTAGATAAATCAATAGATAAGCAGAAGCATACTAGGAAGATCCGAAATAAAATGTATAGATAACCAAGTCGAGTAGGAATACACATCCAAAGAGGAGACCCGAATATTGTCTATGTCTGAAAAGCCTCTAAATAACATAAAGAGTTACTGGGACAAGACCCTTGCTAACTCGAAAATCTAAAATGAAAACATAAAGATGGATACTCTATCTCTAGCCCTCGAATAATAAATACTCACCAAAAATAGTTAAAAATTTGGCGTAGTCTAGCCACGATTCTGAGGGCAGGAGCCTGAATCTACATCGTAAAAGGATGCAGCACAAAATACGATGCAATAAGTGTAAAACTGATAAGCATGAGACTCAATGCAATGCCAAAACAAGTTATACAAATATCATAGTAATCATAATGGTCCTGAAATCTGAAGGCAAAGAGTCAATGCATTTTAAAACCTGATACTCTTTTAGTGGGAGGTTCTCTTATCTATGTAGACTATATGAGCTACATGGAATACGATGCATATGCCCAATTGAAAGGACCCAATACACCTTGCCAGGGTATAGAGGCATGACTGTGGCATGATCACTAAATCTGATGCCCAACTGAGGGGACTTAGAACCTACGAGGGCACGTAGTTCTGGGACTAAGGGTACTCTCACCCTGTCCAACTCGGTGCTAATACTATTCCCAAAAATATATACATATAGCTCATAATACTTACGACATATTTTTTGTCAAAACTGCTCATAACTTAGGTAGTCATATTTGGATGCCAAACCTTTCATAACACATAGGGACATATCTAATGTCCAAAACTATTGGAAAAGCATAAGGACATATCTGATGTCATGCAATTCACAAGCCATGAATCTTAAAGCTTTGCAAAACCATAATTCAAAATATACTTTCCTGTCTAATATCATAACTTGAAGAATTAGGCATGCAATTTCATGAAAATAGAGTTCATGTTATCTAAATATACCAATTTTACTTGAAGACATACAATTCAATGAAATCATGCTAAAATTCATCATCAACATGTGGGCTTTTAAAATCAACTGAGGAACTTCAATTAAATCATAGAAATGTAATAAGAAATTATAAATTGATGCCTTAGGAGAAGACCCGTAATGTTTTTCCTAATTTGAGAAAGAACCCTAATTTAGAAATTCATAAATTCAATTTAGAAGATTGGGGTTTTGGGCATAAGGGTGGAGGGAATCCCTTATTGATTACCCATATACCTTGATTGAAGCTAACCCACTTGAAATTGAAAAGAAAAGGAGACTTGAACTTGGAGCTTGAGACTTAAAGCTTGATGGAGTTCTTTTCCTTTTTTTGGAGTTGAATAAAGATTTGAGGAGGGACTTAGGCTAATGAGGGTGAAAACCATTCTAGAAATAGTCAAAACGACCTCATTTAGTAGTTAAAAGGGTGGGTAATGACTAAAATACACCTGGGACATAATTAGGAAAAGGCTAGAAAAAGTTGACTTTCAGGGACCACAAATGGATTCCACAGGTCATAGACCAGACCATGGCTCGTGGTTTCCATACGTCATTCATGTCCAAGTGAACAAGCTGCAGAAGGAAGTCTACGAGTCAACAAGATGGACCCTAGAATAGATTATGGCCCGTCAAACCAATTCGTCATTCCTGAAGGACTTGGCAGGTGTCTGATCAGGTTTCACCAGTCAACAGGATGGTCCATAGTTCAAACTACGGGTCGTAGACTTGACTCATGGTTCTTGGGAATCAGTCAGTCCTTAGGTCTGATACCATGAGTTGATAGTACATACCGTAGACTAAACTACAGTCCATAGAACTAACTCGTGATTCTCAGACCAGAGTCTAAGCCTGGCAGTCTTAAACCAAGACTCCAATTCACAACTCATGGTTCAGACCCCGGTCTGTGGTTTTGACTCGTGAACCCTGAAAAGATAAAAAAATTCTGAGATTCTAAGTTTAAAAGCTGAATAAGTTTCCAGGATGTTACAGGTCCGGACCAGCTTCACACTTCACTGTATAAATCCCTATAGGTTTCTAGTAGCTCTTGCAAAATCATGTGCAACACGCACTATGCCTGGAGCTATTCGCACGTGGTCCGCATGAGACATCAGTCACCTATTGTATTTTTCTACTTATGTGCATTCCATTCTTCTTAATTAGCTAACTTTTTCTTCTTTAACAAATATCAAAAATACGTTTTTACTTTTTTTTGTGGTACTAACAATCTCCATGTGCAGACTATGAATTTTGGCAGGGGAAACACAGGGTGAATTTTGTGAAAGAAACCAACTCCTCCCTCCTCCATTCCAACCTCCAAGGGCAAGAACAAAACCCTAACACCTTCCCGTGTATAAGTTTCAGAGGAAGAGAGAATTCGGTTTTGAGTGGAGGGTAGAGAGTCATTTATGATCGTGAAAAAGATAGGCCTTACAAGACATAGCAGAGTTTCAATCTAGATACAGTGAGGGATAATCTACCCAACATCCCTGGATAGTTTTCCAACTGATGGTGGCAACCATTTTAGGATATGGTCGTAAACTATTATATGGAGATAGTCTGGGAGTTCTTTGCCTCGTACCAAGCCATGGAGGATGCTAAGGGCTATAAGGGGGATGTAGAGACCTTTCCCACTTTGGAATCAGTCATTGTTTGAGGCAAAGAAGTTTATATCACTCTACCTGCAATTAACACCGTCTATTGGAGAACCCAAATTGAACCTGCACCTACACTCATGGCCATGCTGACTGCCAAACACAAACCTCTTGATTGGGATGCTACTAATATTGCTCCTGAAACACCTCTGTGGACAACTATAGAGGGTGACATACCGCGATGGACTCTGTACTTTGAGGCTCGCCTTTGGCATGTTTTTGTTTTCTCACTCTTCCTACCTTCTCAGAATGACCAAAAGGTCATCCATGATGGGGCCATTTTGGTAGCCTCAATCATGCAGGGGATCACATCAACTTTGAAGAGATTGTAGCCTTTGTTATCAAAAGGAAAGCTCATAAAGCTAGTGATGCATTTCCCTTTCTTGTGCTAATCAGTAAGCTTTGTTGAAATGTTGGCATCCCTTATTTTAGCTATGACACTCCTACTCCTACCATTGGTATGTTGGATCTTGATAAGAAGACTGATAGGGATGCCCCTAGATTCAAAAGGGGCAGGGTAGAGACATCAGTGGAAGTTGAGGTTGATGTATTAGATACTGAAGCAAATGCTTCCTCTCCTTCTCGGGCTACTTCAGAGGCACATACCCCCGCAGCTACTGCACCTAGAGGGCCTTTGAACAAAAGTGGCCTCCAAGATATGGGTGACAAGACATATAATCATGACAGGTAGTTGATCGACTTAGCAAATGATCTACCCAGATTGATTGACAAGGCTATCAAGAGGGCTATTAAGGGAGTTCTGGATAGCTTAACCAAGCTATGAAAAAAGGGTAGATGTCATTGAGGGGTCCATCAAAGCTATCAAGAAAGATGTCAACAAGGCTAAGGTGAAGGTTCCAGTTGAGGAGCCAGATTTGAGTACCTTGACTTAGCCCCGACACACTCGTGGACTAATGGATTACTTGTTTGCAGCTTTCGTGGATGATAAGGTGGAGCTGCCTGGTGATGAGGATGCAGAGCTAGATGATGATCAGAACCCAAAGTTTTAGCTGGTTCTTAGGGAATCCACAGTTACTGCACACTCCCGAAAGGGTGGTGCTGGTCCTAGTAAACAGACAGTAGATGATGAGGCATAGTCCTCCAGGGAGTTGTTACACCCCTTCTTTCCTTACTTGATCTTCAAGCATTGGTAATGCTTCTTTTTATGGGGGGAGGTGGTGTTATTTGATTTAGTTGTTGGTTTCCCTTGTTGGGCTTGAGATAGTTTATTATCCTTGTCGGGCCGACAATTTTATTTTCCTTGCTAGATTTTATTTTGCCCTTATTGGGCATGCTGGATGATTGTGATGATATTGCCCTTGCCGGGCCCTTTTATTATGTTTTGTGCTTAATTGTTCCCTTTTCGGAGGTGATGGTTAATTTTTATTATGTTTCGAGTTAGTTTTACGCGTTCCTATTATTTCACTACTCGTGCCTTGCAAATGTGCTAAGGGTCTATGCCGAGGATTGTTTTTCAAGACAATCATAAGCGCGCAAATTTAGTAATCACCTTGATAATAGTAGTTTAGCAATAAACTCTGAGGGTTTTCTTAATACCATGGTTCTTTCCCAAGGATCAAATATTTTTTTTATTTTCTTTTTCTTTTGTTTTTATGTCAAACCGGGTTGGTGTTTTCCTATGATGGATTGAGAGGCGACTTTCTTAAGGGAAAATGCAAAGTTTTAGTTTTAATTCTAGTCCGTTCTTTGCTTATCTTGAAATGGACCCTTCAAAAAATTTGTCTTGGCAAGATGTTTTTGGATATGAAAGGAAAGAGGGAAAATAAATTTTAGAGGAAAGCATTCTCTTATCATGACTTGCACACTCTCGGTTTGGCTTGATCGATTCACAAATGACTGTGTAATGAACTCGAAATAGCTTGTAAAAAGTCATTTGTCCTAATTGATTTTGAGACTATTGTTGAAAGTTCTTTTGAGGTGATGTCATGTATGGTGAGGCTATACCTTGATTCTCATGCATGCGTGTCATCTAGAACTTGCCCAAATGTGATTTAAGGCAAAATTCTAGATGTGACCGAGCTTGGAAGATGATCTTAAGCCTTTTTTGAAATGCAACTTTACCAAATTATCTTTCCTTGACATCAATCCTAGTGAACCCTTTTAAGCTTGTGACCATTCTTTGGCACCTTGTTTGATACCTTGACTTTTTTGGAACCTCTAGCTTGGCACTCGTCCTCCCTAATGGCTTGAAAGTGAAATGTAGGCTAAAAGTCTAAGTTTAGGGGGGTGGGGAATGAAATGGCAATATAAGCAAAAGCCTATGTTTGTGGGTGTATGTGTTTAATGTGGAGAAAAAAAGGAATTTACTTGAAGTGAAAGGTAGCACTTTATGTTGAATTGAAAATTGCCCCATAAGGTTCAAAGTTCAAAAATGTGAGTGGTGTTCAAAATGATAAGAAAGAGCGTTAGGGAGGTTTAGTCACTTGAGCCAAATGCAATCCTCACCTTAGCCCTAGCCAACATCATAACCTGCAAGTTCTTAGTGATTTCAAGCTCTGCAACTCTACATTAGTGGTGATCTACATGAAGGGAAAGCCTATGGTTCGACATGTGTGCACTTGAACTTTCTTGAGAGAGTGAGAGTCTTTTCAGTTCTCTTCTAATCCCTTGTATTATGAATTGCATGATTGAGAGTGGGATTCTCTCTTATGGTGAGTGGTATCACACACTCGGATTGAAACACAAAGTCTCTATTTCAATTAAGAGGAATGAATGAGACAAGTTGTGCGACAAATCTCGAGGCAAACCTTGATGGTCCATGCCAATGACTTGAGAAGCTTTATATCTTGTTTTTAATGACAAATTCTCTTGATTTTGAATGAGAAATGAAGTCCTTTTGAGAAGATTTTGAAATGATCAATTGCCTTGATAATGTGGTGGTCCAAATTGAGATGAGTATTGTAGTTTATTAATTTTTTGAGTCTTTCTTTTTATTTATTATTTTTCTTAGTTTTTAGAATAGATTAATCTTTTGTGCTTTGACTAAGTTCTAGAGCATAATTCATTCCTTACTTTGTGAGTATCTTGCTTGAGGACAAGCAATAGTTCAAGTTTGGGGGTTTGAGAAGTCGGTAATCTACCAACTTATTGAGCCTTTAATCATGAATTATTGCCATGTTTTGATAAGATTTACAGGTTCTTATGGCCTTTATTGATGTGAATGTAAGTACTCTTAGTCAAAGATAGAAAATAAGGAATTGGACTCAAAAGAGGTCAAAAGAAGTTGAACTGTGAAGTGATAAAGTGAGATGAAGATTTTGCTGAGAGGTGTGTCCACTGTGCAAGATGCACAACCCTCCGCATAAAGCTCAGAAGAAAGAGAAGCATTTGTTAAGGGGTGTGGCTGCCGTGCGATGCGTACAAGGCCTTGTGAGAACCACACCCCACTTTTCACGATGACTGAAGATCAGCTAAGTCACTCATTCACTTGTGCGAAGTTGTGTGATGCGCACAACATGACATGCAAAATGCACATTGCCGCACACAGCTCCAGAGGGGCAATTTTGTCCAACTTTGTGTGATGATTTGGAAACATTCTGAAACCCAATTTAGGCATAGGTTTTGATAGTTTTGGATAGTTTTTGTTTTTGGAGAAAGTTTCTCTCCCAAGGCAAGAAAAAGGGTTTCACTCCATTCTCTCAATCCTCAACCTTGGACTTATAAATTTAAGCTTGGATATTGGATTCTTACTACAATTAATGAAATAAAATTTGAATTTCCCTATGGGTATATTTTCTTCTTCCTTTAGCATGAGTGGTTAAGTCTCCTTGTCTAGGGATGTGTTGATGATGGGTACTTGATAAAAGGGTATGGGTCTTACTTATTTGTATTTATAATTGCTAATTTGATATGGGTCTAGTGATTTCACCTTATTTTAACTCTAAAATTTGTAGTTTCAAACATATAGTTAATTTACTTGATTGTGCTCTTGCTTGAGAAAGGGGTTCATAATTTCGGATGTGAAATTGCTTGTGGGTACTTGAGATTCCACTTAGATTGTGGCTAGAAATAGCTCAATTCGCCGAAAACACCTATTTAAGGGTCTAATCTAGAGATAGTGTGACCTCCCCAAGCCTATATTGGTTGGTTTATTCCTAAACAATGGTGCTTGAAAAAAGACCATTGGATAAATGATTGTGAGATCGAAAGATTAACATTCATGCTTTAAACGAATGCTACCCATGTTGTTTAGTGAGAATTTATACATTTTGCAAGTACCTAGACCCGTGTTCGAGTCCCATTGGAAGCACATCCATAGTCGTCCTATCACTTGTTTACACCTCACATTTACTTTATTGTTTAGTTTGGAATTGAATTGTGACAGATTCCCAATTCCCCTTTTTTACATTATTTTTTGCTTGGACAATTAACTCTTGTTGTGAAGTTCTTTCTACAATCTATTGGCTAAGATACCATTCCCTGTGGGATCGACCCCGACTCTCGTCAGGTAATATAAATTTTGTTTTGCTTAACAATCATCGTCACCTCCATAATAGAGAGTGTCATTTGAGCGTTATTAGGCCACATGTTGGATACATTTCATACCTATCCCTTATAATGCAAATGAGGAATTGGTGAGGGATTTCTATTCAAACCTAAAGGGTATAGACTTCAATAACCCGAAACTTACCATTAGGGGTAAGGTTGTGTGATTTGGTCTAGAGCAGATAAATGCATTCTATAGGCTACCTAATCATCCACTTGAGATAATTCATGTGAAGGATTCATGTTCAGGCGCTTGGCTGGTGTCTAAATTATGCCCTCCAAGGGCAACAGTGAGTTGGGAAAGAAAGCTAAAAGGAATATCATCGTGTGACTTCACAGTTGAGGCCAAGATATGGTTCGAGATTATTTATAGCTTTGTGTTATCTGGTAGGCACAAGTATGGTGTCCCTCTTCTTCAAGCCAAGTTGATATCTTGCATTCTTGACGACATTCCTATGAATGTCGACCACCATATGTCCAAGATCTAGAGGAGAATCTCATTCAAGACATCCTGACTTTGATATTTCACTCTTTGATTACTGAGTTACGTCAGCACGCTGTATTCGCTGAGCATCCGATGGATCATTGGATAGAATATGAGATACTATTTCATCCATTAAAAGTGAAAGGAGAAGGGGGTGTGCCGCAGAGCAAGAAGAGGAAGATTGACATAGTTGTGGAACAGGATCCCTCCTCTTAGGGCACAGAGACTGAGGGACCTTTTGGGTCAATTTCTTCTCAGTTGGACTCCATTTCGGACATAATAACATATATTCCCAGTAGTTTTTCACAGCCAATACCTTTAGCCGACGTCTTCACCAAAGCGGAGTTGCAGTCTTGCTTGGATGCCCAGAAGCAACAGGCTGATTCCATTGCCACAGTGGCCGCTTCTGTGGAGTTGCTCGAGTAGGCTTTTGTTGAATCGGCTAAGGCCCATACTTCTCTTAAGCAAGACTTCAAGGTTGAGAAGGAGAAGAATAAGATGAGAAGTAAGTTCATGGTCAATATGTGAAGGGGTATCAAAGCTATCTTTAAGTGAGGGCAGCCGAGCAAGAAGATCCCACTAACTAAAGATGATGATAGTGAGGAGTACTCTTTCCTATAAGAGGAAGAGAGTGATGATGATGATGATGATGATAAGGTGCAGTTCTCTGTTTACCTTTATTCAGCCTATTCTAGAGTTTGCAAGTCTGATGCAGACTTCAAGGTGCCCCACAATATTTTCTTTATTGTTCATTTATATTTTATGCATTGAGGACACTGGTTTACTTTTTAGTTGGGAGTGGCATTTGGTTGATGTTTATTTTGGATATTGATATTATTTTGTGCCCTTACCAAGCTTGTTTTGGATATTGTTCTCTTGTTGGGCTTGTTTTATGTGATTATGGATTTTATGCCCTTACCGAGTTTGTCTTGTTTTAAATCTTATTGGATTAGTCATTTTCATTACTTCTTTATTTTTAGCTTCTTTATCTTCTTTATAGTTGCTTTGTTTGATTTTTCATTGTTTAGAGCCAGGTAAAGTTTGAGTACCCATTAGGCTAGATTGAACTTGCCTGAGTAGTAGCACTATCTTGCAACGCAAGTGTTTACTTGTGAACCACAAGTGCTTTCGTATGTGATGTGCAGAAGGGGTAACCTTTACTACCTAAAACCTGCGTTTGCACTTACGGTCTGCAAGTTGGCACCTGTGAAATATATGTGCCAATGTAGGTCCGCTTATGTTTTGGGATATATATGTTGGTGAATTCTGAGTAGCCATATAAATTTAGATAGATGATTTGGCCCAATGATAGATTGACTGATGTTGTTCTTATAGGCAAATCATCATCTTTTGAGAAAATTTTGATAGTGATTTGCTTAGTACTTATAGACTTAGTATCGCATGTGAATTGAGCATCCCCCTCCGAATTTTTTTGTGAATAGTTGCATAGCAAAGAATGATGTTAGTGACAACTCCTTTATTGTTCTTGTGACTCTTGAGTCATTAGTGGTGATAATTGGAAATGTGGAATGTGGCTCTATTTGTTCTTGTTTAGGAAGTGAAATTGACCCATCTTGAATAGTTTGCATTCTATGTGCGGTGTGATTTTGTTGGAATAATTCTTGTGCTTGCTTGTGTCAATTAGAACTTGCCCGGTTTGTCTTTCAATACTAGTCTTGATTATATTTGGTTGGAGAAATGATCTTGGTCCTTCTTTGTGATTTTTGAAGCCTACTTAACCTTAGAAGACTATCATTGCACTAATTGTATCACTAGTTTACCCCATTTGAGCTTGAAATCTTTTCTTTGGCAACCTCATTACAAGGCTTGAACCATTTTGAAAATAAATCTCCCATTTGAACCCGCCCTTTCTTGAACTCTACAAGTGTGAAAGTAAGGCTAAAAGCCTAAGTTGGGGGTGATGAAGAAACACCTTGGAGGAGTGCTAAGTAAGTTTATCATGGCTTGTTGGCCGAATCCTAAAAGAATTGTCAAAAAAAAGAAAGAACTTAGAATGAAAAGCAAAAATGAGAAAAAGTGAATAGAAAAGAAAAGGAAAGAAATCTTCCAAGGTGAATAGAGTGTAAAAAGTAGGGAATATAGTAAAATATTTGAAATAGTATTTTGTGTTGTAAGGAAATGTAAAGAAAAATGGCTTTGGTTTTGAGTTGAAAAAGTTGTGTAGTGTTTAAGGAGTATATAGTCACTTGAATCCAAATGGTTATCCTACCCTTCCCCAAGCCTACATTACAAACTTAGTAAAGTCCTTTGAGATTTCCAATCGATTGCTTTTGAGTTAATGTCGAATGAAAATAAGGGCAAGCTTATGGTTTGATACTTGTTGGCACTTGAAAGTCTTTGTGAATGTGAGTGTTTTCTCAATTGTACCTTGTGTTATCATTGTGAATAAAGTGATTTTGGGACTTTCTTTCTTGTGAGGGGCTGTGAATTACTATAGTTGGTGATTTTGATAAATTTAGAAAATGAGTCAAGTGAGCATGTTTGGATAACTAGTGGTTTTGAGTCACTTCTTGAGGATTGGTTTTTGCCACTTGATCATCCTTGTAAATCTATTTCAACTCTTGAAAATGTGAGTGAATTGGGGAAATTGTTTGATAAATATTCACGGGTGGTCAACTAATTATTAGTACCAACCAAAATCATATTCGTTGTGCTTAAGTAAAAAGTGTGTTGTGGGAATGAGTAGATGTCCCTTGTGCTTGAATTAGTTAAGAGTCTCTTGTGAATTTGGTTGTAATTTGCTTGAGGACAAGCAAGAGCTTAAGTTGGGGGTGTTGATAAGTGGTTAATTTACCAATTATTTCCATCTCTTTTCTTATGCTTTTGCATCTTCTAAAGGTGATATGAGACTACTGATGGCATGTTTTGGTTATATATCAAGTGATTCTTATTTATGCAAATATTGTGGAGCAATTGGGACAAAAGGAACGAAAATTGAGCAAAAAGGAGAAGAGCCGCATTGCAAGCTACCAGATCCACCGCTCCTGCGGTAGAGTGGGATGTAACAGTGGTCCTACAACTGCGTAGAAGGCACCACACCTGCGGCCTGTGCACTATTTGGATGAGGGCGCACTTGAACTAGAAATGCTGCCACTTTGGCTCTGCACTAGCGATAAAACTGCACCCCTACAGCTGATACTGATGTCAGCCGAGTTCCACACCTGTGCCAAATAACACGCCACAACGGACATGCACCTGCAGTAAAAGTTCTGCTGGTGCGGCCGACCGGTGCTAGTTAGTCCCAACTTGATAATTTCACACATTTGGAAATCCTAATACACATAAAAACTCTTTCCAGCCATCTGGAATTGTATCTTTGGCATTTCACACAAATTTGGCAATCTTGGATACCAAGTTCATCCCCCTACACCATTGTAGTGAAGCTTGGATGATTCTATTATAATATTCTTAGTTCATTTCTTCAACTCTTGTTTTTAATTGATTAATTGTAGGTGTAATTATTGATTTGTGATTGGGTTACTGTATTAGAGATAATACTTCATTTTGGTATTGAATTCTTATCTTGCTCTTGTATTTGATTATATTGTTTGTGTCTATTGAAACTTTCATGCTTTAATTACATAGTTGGTGGTTGCAAACATCAATCTAGTTTACTAATTGTGTTCTTGCTTGAGAGATGAGTTCTTCAATTGGGTGAAGATTCATTAGTAGGGATTTGGGATTTCTTCCATAAATTGAGGCTAGAAATAACTTGATTTTAGGAAATTTCCACCTAAGAGTCAAATTTAGAAATAGTTTGATTCACCTAAGTTGATTTGGTTGTTTCATTGCCTACCCGTGGAGATTCGAGAGAACCCATGGAGGATAAATGTTTGATTATATGAAAAATGATTAAACATACTTCTAACCAAGGCTACCTATGTGATTATTTGGTGCAAGCCTTGTGAATTAAATCCCAAGACCCAAATATCTCTTGTTATCCTTGCTTGGTGAAAGTCATTGATCAAACCCATTCTTATTTGATTTCCTTTTATTCCTTGTTTTAGTTTCTAAACAAACCCCCCCCAAAATATTTTATCTTTTGATCTTGGACTTTAGTAAGCTGCTTTAATTCCTTATTTTCTTGATTGCCTTTATACTGTTCTCCGTGGATTCGACCATGACATCCATTGGGTTACTTATTATTTTTCGTGGGGATCGTTACCACCTCCTTCAGGAGAGTGCTTTTGAATGTCACCAGTTTACCAGCTTAATGATAGAGCTCACTGTTATGCATTCCCATGCAAGACCGAGGCAGAGGAGTCTGATATTGTTATCATAAGTACTATTCTCATGTGTGACCGGATGGCTACTATTTTTTTGATCTGGGTTCCACTTACTCTTATGTATCTTTTAGATTTGCCTTGGTTCGGGACTTGGTCTATGATGTACTCAATTCTTCTGTATATATTTCTACTCTGGTTGGAGATTCTATGGTAGTGACCATGTATATGGTACATATTATGTTTTGTTTATGGGTCTTCAGACTTTGGTAGACTTGATCATTTTAGACATGTTTGATTTTGAAGGTATTTTGGGTATGACTTGGTTGTCTCCTGATCATGCTATTTTGAACTGTAACACCAAGATAATGACTCTAGATATTTCGATTATGGGTAAACTTGAGTGGGAGGGCATGTATAAGTCTAAGCCAGTGAAAATCATCTCTTTTGTTCAGGCTAGAAAGCTAGTGGGGAAGGGGTTTTCAGCCTTCCTGGTCCAACATAGTACAACAAGACAACCATGATACCCTATCATGCAACTCTACTCCAAGTTCATAACACTTAACTTTGTAACAATGTACAACATGAAATTCAGTCAATATGAGTCAACAAATAACAAGTCAAGTCAAACTATGACCACCAACAAGAATCCAAGCCAATCATATAAGTCATGTCCCAACTACACAAGTAATAGAAAACACAGAAACATGTCACATCTTGCAAGTAAGTCAGTTTTGGTGGTTTCTGAGTTTTAGTAGGTATTTCCTACATATTGACCTATTATGACTCCAGACATAGATATTGACTTTTATATTGATTTAGATTTTGGTACTTGCCTAATTTCTATTCTTCCTTATCAAATGGCTCTGGCAAAGTTCAAAGAACTTAAAACCTAGTTATAGGAACTGCTTGATAAGGGATTTATTCGTCACAACGCTTCACCTTGGGGTGATCCAGTTTTGTTCGTTAAAAAGAAAGATGGTAGCATGAAGATGTGCATTAATTACATGAAGTTGAACAACGTTACCATTAAGAATAAGTATCCTTTGCCCCACATAGATGATCTCTTTAACCAGTTACAGGGTGCCTCGGTATTCTCCAAGATTTACATGAGGTTGGGTTACCATCAACTGAAAATTTAATGGGAGGATATTCCTAAGACAACTTTTAGGATTCGGTATGAGCATTACGAGTTCCTAGATGTCTTTTCGGTTGACCAATGCACCGGCAGCCTTTATGATCTTGATGAACGACATTTTTAAGTCTTTTTAGGATTCTTTTGTTATAGATTTTATTGATGACATCTTAGAGTAATGAAGAACATGCAGACCATCTTCGCATTGTCTAGGGAATTTTGGAAAAGAAGCAGTTGTACACAAAGTTCTCAAAATGCAAGTTCTGGTTGTCTTTGGTTGCCTTCTTAGTGTATGTAGTCTCGAAAAAAGGGTAATGGTTGATCCCCAGAAGGTTGAGATGGTTGAGAGGGGTTCGACCTAGCTCTGTTACTGAGGTTAGGAGCTTCATGGGTCTTGCTAGTTACTACCACAGGTTTATCAAGAATTTTACTTCTATTTCTACTCACTTGACAAGGTTGACTCAGAAGGAGGTTCCATTTATTTGGTTAGATAAGTGTGAGGAGAGCTTCCAAAAGCTCAAGACATTTTTGACTACAACTCCTATTCTTTCATTGCCATTGGAATGTAAGGATTTCATTGTATTTTGTGATGCTTCACATTAGGGTTTGGGTGTTGTGTTGATGCATGATAGGAATATCATTGCTTATGCTTTGAGGAAGTTGAAGCCTCATGGAAACAACTACCCGGCTCATGATTTGGAGTTGGCAGTGGTAGTGTTTGCACTTAAGATTTGGAGAAATTATCTTTATGGTGTCAAGTGTGAGGTATTCACTGACCATCATAGCCTGCAACATGTGTTCACACAAATGGATTTAAACTTGATATAAAGGAGATGAATGGAGTTGTTGAAAGACTATGATTTGACCATCTAGTATCATCCAGGTAAGGCCAATGTGGTGCCAGATGCATTGAGCTAGAAAGTGGTAAGTATGGCACTTTGGTCTGTTTGAGGGTGTCAAGGCAATCCTTAGCAAGGGAGTTTAAGACTCTAGCATCTAAGTTGATCCAGTTTGGTGTTTCAGAAAGGGGTGGAGTGTTGGATACTATTAAGGTGAAGTCAACATTCCTCGATGAAATGAAGGCCAAACTATTTGAGGATGTGAAATTAAATAAACTCTGGAACAAAGTGGTGTCTAGTAAGGCTTCAGATGCCACACTTGATGCGTATAGAGTATTGTGTTTTAGAGGGCGAGTATGTGTTCCTCGAGTTGGTAATTTTATTTAGAATGTGCTAGCAGTAGCTCATGGTTCGCGATATTCTATTCATCCAGGTGTAACAAAAATGTACCCTGACTTGAGACAGCTTTATTGGTGGCCTGGAATGAAAAAGGACATAGTGGAGTATGTATTCAAATGTCACAACTATCAGTAGGTAAAGTACAAACATCAAAGTCCTGTGGGTTTACTTTAAAGGATTCCCATTCTCGAGTGGAAGTGGGAAAGGATCGCTATAGATTCAGTGGTAGGTCTTCCGAAGCCCTTGGGGAAGCATGACTCAATTTGAGTTATTGTGGATAGGCTGACTAGATCGGCCTATTTTATTCCAGTTAAAGTGGACTATACTCTAAATAGTTGGCCAAGATATATGCTAGGGAGATAGAAAGGCTACATGGGGTACCACTTTCCATCATTTCAGATAGAGGTACGCAGTTCACTTCTAAATTTTAGGGTAGGTTGCACAAAGAGTTGGGCACCCAACTCGCTTTTAACACAACCTTTGATCCTTAGACGGATGGACAGTCAGAGAGGATGATTCAGGTGCTTGAGGATATGTTGAGGGCGTGTCTGATCAACTTTGGGGGCCATTGGGACCAGTTCTTGCCATTGTGTGATTTCTCATACAACAACAGTTATCACTCTAGCATTATATGGCTCCAGTTGAGGCGTTCTATGGGAGAGGGTGGATATTGCTCATAGGATGGTTCAAGGTTAGTGATGTGAAGCCTTTGGGCACTAATTTTGTGAAGGAAACTTAAGAAAGAGTGATATTTATCCAATCCAAGTTGTTGGCAGCCCAGAGCAGGCAAAAAGAGTATGCAGACTATAAGGTGAGGGACATGTCATTCAAGGTTGGTGAACAAGTTTTGTTGGAAGTGTCACCTATAAAGGGAGTCATGAGGTTTGGCAATAAAGGCAAGCTTAGCCCTCGGTATATCAGTCCATTCAAGATTCTTGGCAACATGGGGCCTGTAGCATACAGGTTGGAATTGTCGCAAAGCTTGTCGGGGGTCCATCCGGTGTTCCATGTATCCATGCTTAAGAGATACCATGGGGATGGGGATTACATTATCAAGTTGGATTAAGTTTTATTAGATAAGGATCTTACTTATGAGGAGGAGACAGTTGCCATTCTTGATCGGGATGTCAGAAAGTTGAGGACAAAGAAGATTAGATCAGTAAAGATTCAATAGAAGCATCGTCCAATCGAAGAATCCACTTGGGAAATTGAGAAGGACATGCGGGACAAGTACCCTCACTTATTTAAGGATTTAGGTACTCTTTCATTTCTTGACTTGGCTCATTTTTCTTATTTGATCATTTGGGGATAAATGATGGATAAATTGGTATCTATTATAACGATCCTTTTTGTCATTATGGGTGAGCCAATCATAATGTCAGAGTTAGAATTTTTCTAAAATTGGAAGTTAAAATTTTTAGGCTAGGCTAGTCTTAGACAAAATCCAAGCAGGGTATGGTCTAGGGAAATTCGGGAATGGATTGGGCAAATGTATTAATATTTAGTTAGATTTTATGTTAGCTAAGACGATAAGGAATCCGTAGGTCTTTTTGGAAGTAAATTCGGTAAGTAGAACTCTCGATATCAAACTAGACGTAAAGGGGTTAGTCCAGGATGTCATGGTTTGAGGGTGCATTGAAAAAAAGGTAAAACTGGGAGAAATCCCGATATTTTGTCTTTCCACACCGGCTATAGCGAGTGGCAGGCTGCTACGGGACTGCCACTATAGTGGGAGGCAAAGAAGGTCAATCCCACTATAGCAGGTGGATTCTTCTATAGAAATGTCGCAATAGCAGGATTGGGCTGCTATAGCGAGGTAAATCACTGTTAATGTAGAAACTTTCCCAAAAAAATCATTATTTCTAATGGTCCGCTATACGGGACTTGGCTCATTTTTCTTATTTGATCATTTGGGGATAAATCATTATTTGATCCTTGAGTGAACCGGGCTTAACTGTTTATTTGGCATATATGTTAGTTTCTTGAGTGAACCTGGCTTAATTGTTTACTTGGCATACATGTTGGTTACTTGAGTGAATCGAAATTCATTATTTACTTGATATACATTTTGGTCCCTTGAGTGACCGGGTTGTTGTGCTTAATTTTTATGGTGGTTTCTTTATGTACACCGGGATGAATGTCAATTGTCATAGTTGTTGTCTTAGGGATCTTTGGGTGGTTTGGATTACTTGCAATAAGTGACATATTTTTGACGTTGTCTATTACTTGTGTAGTTGGGACATGATTTATATGATTTTTGAAGCCAGGATTGTTGGCTTGGAGTCTTGTTGGTGGTTATAGTTTGACTTGACTTGTTATTTGTTGACTCAATTTGACTTAATTTTATGTTGTATATTGTTACAAGGTTAAGTGTTATGAACTTGGAGTAGAGTTGCATAATAGGGTATCATAATTGTCTTGTTGTACTATGTTGTAGTTATTTATTTATATTTATCATTTTGGGTTGACTGATGATCCTACCAGTATATTATCGTTTCTTGTGTACTGATACTGCATATGCTCTTCTTTTGTAGAGAACGTGGAATTTTTTGGTGACTGCTTCGAGACCTGAGCTGTGAGTAAGACGATATCTAAACTCAAGGGTAAGCTGCATTTTTTGGGCTACCATGAGTTCTTCACCTATTTTCTGATCCATTGTTTTGGACTTAGATGTTATTTACGTTTTGGGGTTTCATCCCCTTCTTACAGATAGTTAATAGAGTTTTGATACGATGACTTTCAGATTCTAAGGGTGATTCATTTCTGCAAGCTTGTTCTTATTTCCATTTAAAAATTTGAATTATTGGTTTAATTAATGAGAACTGCTTTAGTTGCCTTATTTCGGCTAAGTATTAATTGGTTAGTTGGTTCTCCCACCGGGGGTTAAGTATAGGTGCTGCTCATGATGGGTTTAGGTCGTGACAGGAAAGATACTAAGAAGTATTAACATTACAATAATCACTTTGGTACTAAGGTAACTTTTCCTTCATATGTATAATAATATAGGCCAATAGCCTGTTGCACCACTATTTATAAGCACATTTCAAAAAATTTAACTACAAAGCTTAAGTCAAAGGTTAATTAAATTGTTAGCTCTTCTCAATCTGCCTTTATCTTAGACATTGTTATTATTGCACATGAATTAGTTAAGGGATATTCAAAGAAGGTTGTCTCACCTAGGTGTACCATTAATGTTGATATAAGAAAGGAATATGGCTCTATAGAATGTCCTTTCTTAAGAATAGTATTGTTTGAATTTGGCCTCCCAACTCAACTAATGCATCTGATCATCCTTGGTGTGAAAAGTTGGGTATGTTTCATATATGCTTTGTAGATGAACTTCTTATGAGTTGTAGAGTAGATACCTAGTCTATTCATTTGATGGTTACATTAACACTTTCCAACACTTCTCTGAAGTGTCAGGGTTACAAACAAACATGGATAAGAGCTCTCTCTATATAGCTGGGATGTCTAATATGGTTAAGAGTCAAATCATCAATGAATTGCGTATGAAGCAGGGTGAGCTTCCTTTTAAATATTTGTGTGTACCTCTTTCTACTAGGAAACTGTCAATGTTTACCTTTGGTAGAGAAAATGATATCCAGGGTGAAGTGTTGGCCCTCAAAATTTCTATCATACTATGGTAGACATCATCTTATAAAATGTGCTTTGTTTGAGATGCAGAACTATTCTGCACAAAATTTTCTATTCCCAAATAATATTGTCACAATGGTTACAACTGTGTGCAAAACCTTCTTATTGACTGGAAGTGATAATTGCTCTAGGAAGGCACTAGTATCTTAGAGAAGAAATGTAGACCCAAAGCAACAAGTGGTTTAAGTGTCATTGATATTCTTATATGGAACAAAGTAGCTATTGCTAAGTTATTGTGGTCTATAGAACATAAAATGAATAAATTATGGGTAGTTTGGATTCATACTTTTTACATAAAATCTAATGATCTTTTAACTATGAATACACCAAAGCAGGCTTGTTGGCTCATCAGAAAGATTTTTTATACAAGAAACTGGTTACAAAGGAACAGGGGGATGGACACTATGGGACAAGCTCCTGAATATAAAATGAAGAAAATGTATGTCTCAATGATATCCCAATACCTAAAGGTTTACTGGAAAAATATAATATAAGTAAAAGGCATTCTTCCAAGATATCAATTAATTTTTTGGATGGCATTGCAGAAAAAGCTATTAACTATTGACAAAGTGCTGAAATGAGGCATTATTGTACAAACAAATTGTGTCCTTTGCAATACAACTCAAGAGAAAATATTTGACCACGTTTTCTTCACATGCACATTCTCATTCTATGTATGGTCAATAATTTTGAAATGGATGGGGTACAATAGGCAGCTGAGGAACTTGAAGAATGAAGTGAACTGAATGATCTGTAGAACCAGGAATAATAGGCCAAGAGCATGTATTGTGAGGAGCATCACTACATAGAGAATGAAATACATTGCTATCCAATTGCATATTAAAGGCGAGAGACATCACAAATGGAGGGATCTATTGGACCAACTGTTAGGAATTCCTTAACATGTAATTATTTTTTAGTTGATGTTGTTAGTGGTTCTTTCTTTGAATGTATATCTAATGTTAGTGAAAGCTAACTCTGAGTCTAAGAGAGTTAGTTGATTTGTACTATTACACATTATTTTTTACCCAAAAAAAGAATTCGATGGCTAATTTTTCCAGACATAAGTTTTTTCAATTAACTTAAATATAACTTATACTTTAAATTGTATTTTACAAACATCAACTTTATAAAGTAAATTGATAATTTAGTGTTATTTATAGAGAAAAAAATAGTTAATACTATCAATATTACAATAATATTCTATAGAACACACAAAGCAATCCAAATAGTCAATACTACCAACACTACATAATATTCTACATAAGACACAAAAAAAACTTAAAGACACACGAATTTTAATAGCAAAAGTCGTTGATTGTAAAGGAAGAATAGACTTATTTACCTGAAATGATGAAACTATCAAGTTTCACCCAAATACAAAAATGCCAACTGCAAATATTTATTCTTAATAACATAATTTTAAAAAAAAATATACTATATATAATACAATCAATTAAAAGAGATAATAGATTTTCTTTCCTTACAAAATATGAGCAATTTAATCTGGCAAACCAATTAATAATTATAAAATATATTCAAAAATAATCTTAAATTAATAAGATTATTAATTATTATTCATTTAGAATGACTGACCAATTTCTCGTGATGGAATACAACAATCCAAATAATCTGTTCAAAATTGTAAATAACTCAATTTTAAATTATTAATTGTATATGAGACATAATAAACAAAAATAACAAAGCAAGCTTCTCTATTACCAATTGTCTATCAAGAATACATGATAATTTATTATTGTAAACTTCATAACCAAACTAAAATCTTAGAAAACTTACCTTAAATCACAAGCAAAGTTATCTCTTCAATCATAGATACAACCAATTTTTCAATTGATAATTTTTTTTGAATTCTAAATTAGTTTTCCCCCCTATGATAGTTTTGAAATAATGACCAAAACCTAAACCTAAATATTGACGTAAACATAATGTAAGTAATATTCCTTAATTGGTTAAAAAATCCTAATCACAAAGTGATTCTTAAAGCTAATTAAATTTAGACTTTTTTTCATATAATAATAATAATTGGAGAAAAATAGTAAAGAGACAATTTTGTCTAAAGTAGAGACTTTTATTGAAGGGAAAAAGTTCAAACCATATTTCTACGGATCTTCACACTTTTAATATAATATAGATTTGTGATGGATGGTTTGGTTATTTGTATTAGTTACTAGTTTAGTAAAACATATATATTATACCTGTCACAACCTAAAATCTCGGATCGTGATGGTACTTACTATAATCCACCAGTAGGTAAGTCAAACCCTTAGCCCTGCACGATAAGTAATGGGCTAACAAGAAAATGAGACAAAAATGGAAAATCAATACTAAATAATAGAAAGCAAGAAGAACATGCATAAATACGAACGGAGGGGAAAGGAACAAAATATATAAAAGATCCCCCAAGACCTGGTATCAGTCAGTACAAAAGCTACTACAATAGAGGAGTACTAGATAGATACAATATATACAGAACTTTCTCTGAAAGATACAAAAAAAGACTAATCCCAATCACAGAGAGAGAAGGATCAACTCGAGTTGCCAAAAGCTCACCCTGTATCTTCAATCAGCAACTCCACATAAGCACGACATCAACGGTGATAACTCATACTAAGATCTGCATTAGGGGAAAAGATACAAAAGTGTAGCATGAGTATCAAAACATGTGATACCCAGTAGGCATCATAGGATGACTAATCTCAAATAAGATAAAAGTATAATAAATGTGAATATACTCTAAAAGGGTATGAAAGAGGGTCAGAAATAGAGTAACATGTCAAAGATAGTAAATTACAAAAAAGTGTAATTACATAAATCGAAAGAAAGCATAAAGTAGAAATCTGACTAAATAACTCAGGAAGCATAAAGTAATGATCTAGCTACAACGTAATCGGACCTTTATAAGCCTGGAAGATATAAACATCAATAAATAAACCTAATCGGACCCCCATAAGCCTGGAAAGTACAAACAATAACAAATAAATCCTACTGGACCCCCATTACCCCAAAGGATACAAACAACCCACAATACTAATTAGAAACCAAACATGATGGACAATGAATGCGGAAGAGTTTCATGATATGCAGTATGAGATGAGTGTAGTGACTAACAGTACCATATACTATTCCTCCAGCCATAGCTTGCAAATGCAAGACCCATGGGAGACTAGCAAAATTCATATGCCAAATAAGAACCATTTTCCAATGAGCATGCCAACTATGAATACCAGTAAAATCATCCGAAACACGTGTCTCCTCGAGCATGAAAGTTGAAAACCAGTAAAATTGCTCGGAACACGGGTCTCCTCGGGCATGCAAGTTCAAAACTAGTAAAATTGCCTAGAACACGGGTCTCCTCAGACATGCAAGTTTAAAAACCAGTAAATCATTCTCAAAATAGTTCATTTTTCTTTAAGGAAGCCAAGCGCACTTAAAGTATTTTGAAAATCCCATTTGTGAAGCCAAAAATAGTATTTTAAATCAATTTATCCATACGCTATGATAAAGATAGCAATAGTATAAGAAATGAGGTGAATACCCATGCCAAAGATCAACAACAAGTCCAACCATGCCATACTAAAGGAAACCAAGGTGCATAAACTAAAGAAAGGCTATTATCCTAGAGTAAGTACTTCAAAATGCTATAGAACTATAAATTCTTAAGGAACCCCATCTGACGCAAGAAACTAATCAAAACTAGGCTTAAGATAAGCAACTAATCAAAAGTAGGCTAAGGAAAAATCATATTGTGCTGGAGTCCATCCAAAGTAGCGTCCACAACCTCAAGTCCACAAATATACATTAAACGGGATAAAAAAGAAAAGGAAGCAATAAATATAAATGAACGGTAAACACCTACTCTATCACAAAACCCACCTCTAAGTCTATACTAAGGGTCCCTAATCAAATCACCTCAAGGCCATAAGTAACTTAAACTAAGCTAAAGCATCTAACTCTAATCCCAAGGGTACTACACATTCTAAGCCAAGTCCGAAAGGAGTAACGACTATCGAAACTAAGGATTCCAAAGCGTAATTATACTCTAAGGCCCCTAAACAAGTTGTAAGGATCATAAATACCTAGGTAGAACATATCCAACTCACAACAACCCACAAACCTAGCAAGTTATCATACAAATACCTTAGACGAGCAAAGTCTAAAAGTAGGTAAGCCGTAACCCACCTAGAAACACGCGCTCACAAATCCACTAACCCAGAGCTTTTTCATTCCAAAAAGCCTCTGAATGCTGCCACACTATTAAAATAATAATCTACCTAGTGAAATGAGAAGAATGATACCCATAACATGAATTTACACGCCGGGTTGAAAATTGGGTTAAAATTCACTCACGGGGATCTCTAATGAGTTCTGAAAATTATACCCATAATATCCCTTATGGGATAAGGATTACATGCTCAACAAATTGAGCAAGATCTGTCTCCAAAACAAGCTTAAAACAGCCCCAACTTAAAATAATAAAACACGAATCAAATTAGGGAATTTAATGGAATTAAATCCGTGAATTTACAAATTTTAAGATGGGAAGATGATCATGGACGAGGACCCAACAACCCTAAGCTTTACTGGACGATCCCACGATAATATTTCAGCTTTGATCTCACAACAATGGAGGAAATTTGATTGAAAATGAATTAAAAATGAAGAGAAAGATTTATCCTTGCCTTTTGTGACTCCATATATAGCTGTTAAGTTTGAGATTTTCCCTGAACAACTTTTGAAGCCTTTCAGTGTTTCCATTCCTGTTAGTGAGTTAGTTATAGCAAAGAGATTCAATAGAAATTGCATTGTTTTAGTCCTTCATAAGGGCACCATAGCTGACTTAGTTGAATTAGATATGGTCGATTTGATAACATTCTAGGCATAGACTGGTTATATATCCTTTTATGCCTCAGTCGATTGTAGAAGTTGAATAGTCAAATTTCGATTTCCAAATGAGCCAGTCTTAGTTTGGGAAGGTAGTCCAGTTGTGCCTAAAGGTCATTTCATACCTTAAGGCCTGAAAGCTAGTTTCTAAGAGGTGTATCTATCACTTAGCTACAGTTGAGACTCTAATGCTGAGACACCACCCCTACAGTCAGTCCCAGCCATAAATGATTTTCTAGAAGTCTTTCTTGATGAAATTCCCAGTCCCTACAAATAGGGAAATAGACTTTGGAATAGTTGTATTTCTCGACACTCAACCTATTTTTAGCCCGCCAAATAGAATGGCTCTAGTAGAGTTAAAAGAGTTGAATAAGCAGTTAAAACATCTCTAAGGCAAATTTCAAGACCCATTATGGTCACTTATAGTTCCTTGTCATGTCCTTTGGTATGACTAATGCAAATTAAAATGCAAAATGAAGATGGGTGTGGAATTAAAGACAAAAAGCATAATAGAACGAGAGAGGGAAGAAATTTACCTCAATTGCACACAATAAAGATAAAGAATGGTGAATTTTACTCTTACCCGAGCTTTATTCTTCCATGGAAATATTTAAACAAATTGGAGAAAAATAATGTATAAAGTACATTAAATGTAAAACAATCGTCGCTCCTGCAAAAAATCCATCCCCATATACAATGTCGTTAGAGCAGAGAAAGCTCCATAGGCAGGGAGGCCAACAGTCTCCTCGAGCTTCGCAGAAGCAGAAAAACTTTATAGAAGAGAAATCAGCTGATGTCACAATCCATATCTTGTATGCTTGGTTGTCTGCAGGTGCAAGCCAAGCTCTGCAAAAGCGTCTACATCAGCACCAGCTAGATCAGCACTTTCAACAAACCACAATGTCTACAAATGGACCCTAGGGATTCATTTGGATTCCCGAGAACACAAATCAAACATGATAGACAACTTGAAATGGAATTCTGGACTCAACAGAATCATCAAATAACCAACGGAGGTCATCTTGATGAAATGTTGACCAAAGTCAACACTTTGTCAATTTTACCTAAAAACCACCGAAGTGCCCAAAACAAGTCTGGAAGCCTCGGGACCCAAATCAAAGGTTCCACTAGCCTAAAATCCATGTTTTGAAGCTAATAGCGCTGACATAATTCACATCTGAGCTCGTTTATTCAAAATATTACCAAAGTCAAACATTTCAAAACATTAAGATTTCAAAAATAGGGAAACTCTTCTAAAACCCGACCGAATGACTTGCAAAGCATGCAACCCATCCCAGCAAGTCAACCAAAAATGTAGAAGCTAAGGGAAGGGTTAAAACAGTAAATAGGCACAAAAATAAGAAAATGATCACGAGTGTCATTATAACATCCACTACTAAAAGGACTTTTTTACTCGAAAGTTTGAAGAAATAAAGGTACTAGAAGGCTAAAAAAGTGAGGATATTAGGTCCACATATCTATCTCTATCTCCCAAGTAGCCTCTTTGACTGGGTGATGCCTCTACTGAATCTTAACTTAAAGAATCTCTTTAGACCTCAACTTCCTAACTTGCTTATTCAAAATAGCAATAGACTCCTCCTCAAAGGCCAAAGACTCATCCAACCAAACTTAATTGCATCGAAGCATGTGAGACTCATCCATAACATACTGCCTCAGCATAAAAACATAGAAAATGGGGTGAACACTTAAAAGAGCAGGAGGCAAGTCACACTCATATCCTACATCCCCAATGCGATAAAGAATCTCAAAAAGGACAATGAACCTATGGCTAAGCTTGCCCTTACTCCCGAACCTCATCACACCCTTCATGGGCGACACACAAAGGAAAACTCTATAACCAACCATAAACTCCAAGTCACGTACCCTCCGATCAGCATAACTTTTTTGCCTACTCTAGGTAGTACAAAGTCTCTCTTGAATAATGCAAACTCAATTCGTAGAATCACGCAATAGGTCAGTAACCCGAGGCCTAACCTTGAAAGCATCAAACCTAAACACCGGAGACCTGCACTACCTACCATAAAATCCATTGAATATAGCCATCAAAATACTCGAATGTTAGGTAATATTGTACGCGAACTCTGCCAAGGCTAAGAATTGGTCCCACTAATCCTCAAAATCAATAACACAAGCCCACAACATATCTTCCAGGACCTGAATAGTACTCTCTGACTAATAATCATTTTGTAGGTGAAAAGTCGTGCTAAGCTCAACTTAGATACCCGACTAATTCTGAATCGACCTCTAGAAAGATGAAGCAAACTAAGTACCATGATCATAAATGATAGAGATAGGCACCCCATGCAATTGGACAATCTCACGAATGTATATCTAAGCAAACCTCTTTGAACTATATAAAGTCTTAACCGACAGAAAGAGAGGAGTTCATCAACCTATCCATGTTAACACAAATAACATTGAATCTCTGCAAACTATGTGGCTATCCTACAATGAAGTCCATAGCTATTTTCTCCCATTTCCAATTAGGAATGGGTAGCCTTTAGGTCAAACCACTTGGCCTTTGGTGCTCGTACTTCATCTTCTAATAGTTCAAGAACCTAGACACGAAATCTAAGATATCGTGCTTCATCTCACATTACCAATAGTGCTATCTCAAGTCATGATACATCTTAGCTGCCCACGATGTCTCTACCTTCTTCCAAACCAAGGATAACATGTCCTCTATCTTTGAGTGACCAGGATATCTTATGGTGGGTTGATATAAAAATCCGACTTATTTGGAGGCACATATGGATTTGAGCTCCGATGATTGTATCTATCACCATTTCGGTCATGGTCCTCCAATTTCTATCTCTTTCCTTGTCCTTTATCCAACCTTGATTCTCATCCCTCAGGCGATAATACCCAGGATGAGAACCCACTGACAAGTAGGAAAGTTTACCATCCATGATGGTCATTAACTCTTCTTCACTAGCCTTGATCTTTGATGTACTCACATCATTCACGATCTTAGCATTTCCGAATCCCATCATATGCTTGGCTAAGAGGTCAATTTGTGTCATCATTTTGGCCATCGTCTTCTCCCGATGTTCATCTTTCCTCCGCATCTCATTTGTCCAAATAGATGTGGTCACTCCCAAGGTAGGAACATCAGTCTCCCTTGTGTGCCAAGCTTGGTTAGTCTTGGTCATTCTCTCTAAAATGGCCAAGGTGAAACCAAATTGTTGGTCCATGAAAGTACCACCCCGAGGTTGTTAGCCACAAACTTGATCATTGAGTTCAAAGCCTTATAAAAGTAATGTAGCAAGACATTATCTGGTAATTTGTGGTTGGGACACAACACGAGTTTCTTCTTAAACCTCAACCACGCCTCGTGTAAAGGCTCATCAAGAAGTTTGGAAAAGTTGGTAATATCATCCCTCAGTTGCATCATACTTGAGGGAGGCAAAAATCTAGTTGTGAAAGCCTCTACCAACTCAGCCAAAGAGGTGATCCACCCATCTCGTAGTTCTTCCAACCACGCTATGGCTTCCCCCGTTAGAGAGAAGGGGAATAGAAGAAGTCAAATATATTCTTGTGGAATGTATTAGAAGATGAAGGGTTGGCATATCTACACGAAGTTTTGGATGTGCGTATTTGTATCTTCGTGCGCTTCTTCTCCAAACATCCCTTTCATTTGTATAAGATTGAGTATAGTGCTAGTGACATCGAACACCATGTTTCCAACTGTGGGAGGTAGGAAGATTGCACCTACTCCTCCTTGAATTATGGGTTCATTGGCAGCGTCCATGAATTAGTCAACACATCCGTTGTCACCCATTTCACTAATGGGCTGTCTGCTCAACACACAAAAACAACAAACTAAATAAAAAGAACAAACACTCTACAAGGTGATTTCAATTGACAATCAAAAAGGCTATTCAAACATCTTTCCCAGGCAGCAGCGCCATTTTTGATAATGCTCAAATGACACTCTCCATTACGAAGGTGACCGTGATAATTAAGGAAAATAAAAATTATATTACTCGATGGGAGTTGGGGTCGATCCCACAGGGAATGGTAGCTTAGCCAATGAGATTGTAGAAAGGACCTCACAATGAGAGTAGACTGTCCAAACAACAAATAATGTAAAAGGGAGGGTGATGAACTCTCAAATCGTGCTCTCCAAAATAAGAGGTCACGACGATCGCGCAGCAATACAAAATTTATAAGCCCAATGAGTATCGGGGTCATACCCAAGGGACTTGGCATAACTAAATAGATATTGTATCGAATTGAGTTCAAGGAGAGAGTAAATGTTCAAAATATAAAGTAAAAGGATGAGGGGAATTGGGATGTTGTCACTATAATTGCAATTCAATTAAAAAGCAATAAAATGAAAGCGGGTGTACCAAGTTGACTAGACGACTAGGGATGCATATCCGATGGGGCTTTGGTTATGGTATAGGGTGATTATTAATTCATACCTATTCTCTCTTAATGAAATGAATAACATTAGTCATGGGTAAGATTTGCTTATATCTCGATCAACAATCTTATATCCGATGATCTCGGTTAGAGAATCATCGGTTTGATCAATAAACAACCAATCTAGCTTGGGGAGGTCACACTATCTCTATCATAGACCCTTAAATGGGATAATCTGATGATAAGAGCTATCCCTAGCCTCAAACATTAGTGGAATACCAAGTTCCCACTAGTAATTTCACATCTGAAACTATGAAATCCTTTCTCAAGCAATCACATAGTCAAGTAATGAAAATTAATGTTTTCAACCACCAATTTTGGGATTAAAACATGGTGAAATTACTAGACCCATGCCAATTAAGTAATTATAAGCAAGAACAAATAACACCCACACCAATTTCTTAAGCACCCATCATCAATGCACCCCTAGACAAGAGAATTTAGCCACTTATTGTAACAAAGAAAGAGATACAAGATGGGTAATTCAAAATTCCTTCCATTAGAGCTGAATCTCAAGTTCTAAATTCAATTTGAGCACACATGTGTTAACCAAGAGAATTAGATTGAAACTCTTTTCTCAATGGAGGTGAAAAACTTAGTCTCCAAGCCAAAAGCTCTTCAAAATATTTGAAATGATAAAAATTATTTACAATTATGCTTGAATAGGCCTTTTATATTTTCCCAAAACATCACTAAAAATTAGGACAAAGTTGCCCTTCGGGAGGTGTGCGGCGCAACGTGTGGTTTGCACCTTGTGATGTGTGTGTCCTACACTGCCTTCTAGTGAGCCAGTGACTTCAGCTATCTTTAGGAGCTTCGTGTGAAGGAGGTTAAGTTCAAACCTTAGGATGTGCGCGTCGCACAATGACTGCACCCCTTAAAAGACTCTTCAGGACTTTTACAGCTCTATGCGGAGGAGGTGTTGTTTGCACCTCGGCTTGTGCATGTCGCACGACCACCGCACCTTAAGTCAAAATCTTCAGCTTTTCTAATACTTCAGACTTCACTCCTTTTTAGCTCTTTTGGGGTTCATTTCCTTATTTATCATCATCTATCAAAAGTACCTGCATAGACATCAATAAAGGCCATAAGAACCTATAAATCTATTCAAAACATAGCAATAATTCATGGATATTGGCTCAATAAGTTGGTAGATTACCTACTTATCAAACCCCTAAACTTGAACTATTGCTTGTACTCAAGCAAGATACTCACAAGACAAGGAATGAATTATGCTCTAGGCTCAATCAAGGCACAAAAGACTACTCTACACTAAAAATTAAGAAAAAGAATAAATGAAAGACTCAAACAAATGACTCAACTACTATGTCCATCTCAATTTGGACCACCACAAATTCAAGGAAATAGATCAATGTAGAACCTTTTCCAAAAGGACATCATTTCTCATTCAAAATCAAGGGAATTTTTGCCATTCAAAACAAGACATTTAGGCTTCTCAAGTCATTGGCATGGACCGTCAAGGTTTGCCTCGAGATTTGCCACACAACTTTTCTCATTCATTCCCCTCAATTGAAATAGAGACACTATGTTTCAATTTGAGTGTATGATAACACTCACCACAAGAGAGAATCCCACTCACAATCATTCAATTCACAAAACACGGGATTATAGGAGAACCAAGAAGACTCTCACTCTCTCAAGGAAGTTCAAGTGCATATGCGTTGAACCATAGGCTTGCCCTTCATGTATATCGCCACTAATGTAGGGTAGCCAAGCTCAGAATCACCAAGGACTTGTGGGTTGCGATGTTGGCTAGGGATAAGGTGAGGATATTCATTTGGTTTAAGTGACTACACCTCCCTAATGCTCTTTGTTCTCATTTCGATCACCGCTCACATTTTTTTATTTCAACTTCACCTTATTTCTCCCTCTCACAACCCAAGATTCCTCCTTTTTATTCATGATCATCCAAACTCCTTATACTGCCTTCAGTTGGTAACACCTATTTTTGCTTTTCAATTTGCTCATTGGATTGATCTTTTGGAGCAATTTTTAATTCGAAATTAAGGTGCTACCTTGCACTTGAAGTGCACTTATTTTCTTCTCATCATTTGATCACATACACCCCAAAACTTAGGCATTTTCCTATGTTATATTTCGTTTCCCCCCAAACATAGGCTTTTAACCTACATTTCATTTTTAAGCAATTAGGGAGGATAGGTGCCAAAATAGAGGTTCCAAAAAGGTAAAGGTGTTACAAGGTACCAAAGAACGGTCATAAGCTCAAATGTGGTTTACTAGGATTTGATGTCGTGGGAAGTCATTTGGGTAAAGTGGCTATCAAAAAGGGCATAAAGTCATTATCCAAGCTCGGTCACACCTAGAATTTTGCCTTGAATCACATTTGGGGCAAGTTCTAGATGAAACTTATGCAAAAGAATCAAGGTAAAGCCTCACCACGCAAGGCATCATGCCACAAGACCTCTTTCATTAGTCTTACAATCAATTATGGCAAATGATTTTTGACAAGCTATTCCGAGTTCATTACACACTCGTTTGTGAGTCAATCAAGCAAAAGCAAGAGTGTGCAAGTCATGAAAAGAAAATGTTTTTCCTCAAAAATTCATTTCCCTTTTTCCTTTTATTTTCAAAATAATTTGCCACGAGAAATTTTTCGGTGGGCGCATTTCGAGACAAGCAACTATGGATTCAATTCTAAACTAAAACTTGGCATTTTCCCTTAAGAAAGTCGCCTCTCAATCTATCATAGAGAAATACCAACCAGTTTCGACACAAAGACAAAAGAAAAGAACAAAAGAAAATAATCAAAACTTTTTCTCCTTGGGAAAGAACCGTGGTATTAAGAAAATCCTCAGAGTTTATTTCTAAACTACTTTTAATAAGACGATATCTAAGAACCCCCCAACCGAAACGTAGCATTGACCCTAATGATATTAGCTAGAGAAGATAGAACACTCCCTGAGGCAATTGTGCGAAATGCACTATAGGTGGTGCGGCCGCATATTCAGTTGCACAATCAAAATGGCCAATTTAAAGTTCAATTTGCTTGTTGCTTCCGTGCAGGTTGTGCGACCCACACTTCAAGGTATGAAAAATGCACCAGCAAATGCATAGTGGTGTGATATTCTAGGAAAAACGACCAGGCTTCTACTACGAGGTGTGAACCTGGTGTGCGACGCGCACAACTTCTCATGCGATCTCACACTAGTCGCACGTTGTGTTGTCCAAATTGTCAGTTTCTGCTAAGCTCCTGTGATCTGATGTGATATGTGCACCTTCTGTGGTGCGACTGCATAAAGGGTTGCACTATCTGATCATTGTTCCCATATCTTTGGCTTGACTCCCAACTACAAGGCTAACAAAAACAACATGCAAAATATTACTAGAAAACAAGAAAAACACAGAAAGAAAAAGTGCTTGGGTTGCCTCCCAAGAAGCGCTTGGATTACATCACGGCTCGACGAAGGTACCTCCCTCTCAAGGCTCATCTATGTAAATGGCTTATACTATTGCAACTTCCTCTGAAATTCCCAAGTACTTCTTCACTCTTTGCCTATTGACTTTGAATACCGAGCCATCTTCATTCTCCAAATCTATAGCTCCATTGTGGAAAACTTGATGCACTTTTAAAGGACTCGACCATTTGGACCTTAACTTTCCCGAAAAAAGCCAAAGTCTAGAATTGAATAGGAGCACCCAATCTCCCGGGTGGAATTCACGCCTTAAGATTTTTTGATCATGGTATTGCTTCATCTGAGCCTTGTAGATAGAGGCACTTTCATAAGCTCACATTTGGAATTCATCCATTTCATTGAGGTCTTCAACTCTAGTACGAGCGGCTCTCTCCAAATCCAAGTTTAGCTTCTTCAAGGCCCACAAAGCTTTTTGTTCCAATTCGACCGGGAGATGACAAGCCTTGCCAAAGACCAATTGATAGGGGGACATTCCAATTGGGGTCTTGTAGGTTGTCCTATATCCCCATAATGCATCGTATAACTTACGTGACCAATCCGGTGAACATTCACTGACTTTGAAAGGATGGACTTAATCTCCCGATTGGACACCTCAACTTGCCCGCTTATTTGTGGATGGTACGGAGTGGCCACTTTGTGTTTGACACCGCATTTCTCAAGTAGTGTGCTAAACAACTTGTTGCAAAAGTGTGATCCTCCATCACTAATGATGGCACGAGGTGTGCCAAACCTAGCAAAGATGTGCCTTTTTAGAAAAGCAGTCACACTTCTCCCTTCATTATTTGGTAAAGCCACCGCTTCAACCCATTTGGACATGTAGTCCACAACCACTAGAATATAGGTTTTTCCATGTGAGCTTGTAAAGGGTCCCATAAAATCGATACCCCATACATCAAACAACTCTACCTCGAGGATATATGTTAGTGGAAGCTCGTGACGTTGAGATATGCCTCCTCCGCGGTGACACTTGTCACACTCTATTACCAAATCATGGGCATCTTGAAACAAGGTAGGCCTATAGAACCCACTTTGTAACACTTTAGAGGCCGTACGCATTCCCCCATGGTGTCCACCAATGGGTGACGAATGACATGCGGTAAGAATGGGTAACATTTCAATTTCTAGTACACACCTCCGTATCATCCCATCGACGCAAATACTGAACAATTAGGGCTCATCCCTATAATATTTTCGAACATCGTGGAGGAATTTCTTTTTCTCATTTGGCTTGATCAACTTCAAGCCCCTTTTCAGATGGCTTGCCAAGTAATTAGCAAAATCTGTAAACCAATGTGTCAAATCATGAGAAGCAGCCAAAATTTGCTCATTTGGGAATGAGTCATTGATTTCAAGCTCCCCCACAGGCCTTCCTTCTTCTTCCAAATGCGATAAGTGGTCCGCCACTTGATTTTCACACCCCTTCCGGTCCTTCACCTAAAAATCAAACTCCTGAAGAAGTAGTACCCATCGGATTAATCGGGGTTTAGCAACTTTTTTATGTCATCAAGTATCTTAGAGCTACATGGTCAGTGTGCACCACCACCTTAGTCCCCAAGAGATATGCCTGAAATATCTCAAAAGCAAACACCACAACCAATAATTCTTGCTCCATAACAGTGTAGTTAGTTTGGGCTGTGTTCAAGGTCTTACTCACATAATAGATTAGGTGGAAAATCTTTTCTCTTCATTGGCCAAGCACCGCCCCTAAACCTACGCCACTGGCGTCGCACATAAGCTCAAATGGTTTCGACCAATCTAGAGAAATGATAATAGGAGTAGAGGTCAACTTTTCTTTCAAGGTGAGGAATGCTTTCATACAATGATAATCGAAGTCAAATTTGGCATCTTTTTCTAGTAGCTTGCATAAAGGATAGGCCACCCTTGAGAAGTCTTTGATAAAATGCCTATAGAATTCAGCGTGGCCAAGAAAACTCCGGATGCCCTTCACAGTTTTCGGGGAAGGGGGGGGGGGGTAGTTTTAATCTAATCTCAATTTTGGTTTGATCAACTTCAAGCCCCTTTTCAGAGATCTTGTTCCCCAAGACTATCACTTACTTCACCATGAAATGACATTTTTCCCAATTCAACACCAAATTCATCTCCTTACATCTTTTAAGTACCTCTTCTAGATGATCCAGGCAATTGTTAAACTCATCTCCAGCAACAAAATGGTCATCCATGAAAATTTCCATGGTGTCTTCCATCATGTCCAAAAATATCGACATCATACACCTTCAGAAGGTGGCCGAGGAATTGCAAAGCCAAAAGGGCATCCTATTGAAGGCAAGGTTCCATATGGGAAAGTAAAAGTGGTCTTTTCTTGATCTTCTTGAGTGATCAAGATTTGATTGTATCCGGAGTAACCATCTAGAAAAGAATTAAAGCCACAGCCCGAGAACCAATCTAGAATTTGATCCATTAATGGGAGAGGGAAGTGGTTTTTTTCTGTCCAAGAATTTGATTTCTGGTAGTCCATGCATACTCTCCAACCGGTCACCAGTCTAAGTGCGATCAACTCGTTTTTCTCATTTGGAACCACGGTGATTTCCCCTTTCATTGGCACACATTGCACTGGGCTAACCAAGGTACTATCGGATATAGGGAAGACCACTACTGCGTCCTACAACTTAATGATTTCTTTCTTCACCACCTCTTGTATTGGTGGGTTAAGTCATCATTGGTGCTCAATGGAAGGAATGCTTTCTTCTTGGAGGTTTATTTTTATTGTGCATATTCCTGGAGGTATACCTTTGATATCTGCTATGGTTCACCCTAGAGATCTGATATGCTTCTTTAACACCTTGAACAAATCGTCCACTTGCTTGTCGCTTAGTTTATTGGAATTAATGACCGCAAGGTCTCGTTAGCACCCAAGTATGCATACTTCAAATGGGAAGGCAATGGTTTGAGCTCTAAGATAGGAGGTTCAATGATTGAAGGTTTAGATGGTGGAGTTTCCCTGTTCTTTAGGTCAAGATAAAGTTTCTTTAGGGGATGAGTAAGATCCCATGCCCACCAATGCACAACAAACCTCATCGAATTCCTCCATACCCTCACCATTATGATTTAATAGTACCGCTTCTAAGACTTCATCAATGAATCCCTGTCTTATGTGCAAATCAATGCTTTATTTGATTTTTTCAATTGGGAATGTCGTTTGGAGATCACTTGGTTGTTTCATAGATATAACACCCCGTACCTTTCAAAACCTATGTGACTAAGTAAATATCGACGAAGGTATTTGAGCTCGAGATTGTGAAGGGGTACTTTGGCCTAGAATTTGAAATGGTCAACTGTATATAAGTGTTAAGTTAAATTATAAGGAGGAGGGTTTTGAAAATGAGATAAAACAAGTGAGGTACTTGCTCGACTTATCTAAGCTCTTAGGTGACAAGTAGGTGCATCACCTACCTACGCTAACGAACTAAGTTCCGAGGGCCGATTACGCGCAGCAACACCATGGATTATTAGACCTAATGGTAGCCCAAATGAAGCTTAAAGTTGGCCCATCAAAGCACAACCAAATCTGGCCCAAACAACTACAAAAGGTAGCCACCAATATTGACCACATTTTGACCCAAGAGAAGCCAAAAATCAGCCCCAAAACTTAACCCTTTTGAGGCCCAAGCAAAGGGTAATTTTGGCCCAAGTTTCTTGACCCATTTTGGCCCAAATATACTCAAAAAAAGTCGGCCAAAAAGGTCCCTTTATATAGGCCATTTGCTGATCAATGTTGATCACAAAAAGCTGGAAAATTCTCTCTTATCTCATTTCCTTTTTGGCAGCCCTTCTTTCCCTTTAGGGTTCTAAGCAGACCAAGATTAATTGAAGCTTAAGGTGAGTTAAACAACTTGTTATCTTGGTATTAATCTACTACATATAGCTAGGATATCCTATGGTAAGAAAGACATGAACTATGGCAGCCCCTTTCTTATGATTTAACACATGGAAATTGTGTAACAATTAAGAGATTTCTTTTTCTCTTGTTGGTGTATGTGTAGGGGGTACTTAAGCTTTTAAAGCATCAATAAAAAGAGGATAAAAACACACCTGCAAGTGTGGTAAGTACTCTGCCCATAATAATATTTTTTGATTGAAGTTCGGATGGACAATTGTTGTTGAATTGTTGTTAAGAACTCACGGGACGGCGATCGAAAGCCGTGGGTTCAATGTGTTGCTATTGTATTTCGGCATGGTGGGTTGTGTAGGGGATGTTTGATGTGTTTTGTATTATTGGAGGCAGTAGGTTTGTGTGTGTGTGATGTGTATTGGATAAGGGGAGAAAGGTGTGACGATACACCTTTAATTAATGCAAAATACGTAAATCTGCCCGGGAAATGTTTAGCTACTGTTTTGGGAGTGTTGCAGCAGGTTTAAGAGCTAATATTAGCTTCATTATACCCTTGTGTTGTAGATTAACTTAATAAGGGAAAGTCCAAGTTGTGGTAAGTGCAATCTTCGGAAGGAACGAGGTATGTTAAGGCTTCTTTATTCCTTATCGGCATGAATCTAGAAATAGAACTCTAAATCTCCGAAAGAAGGAATTTGAGTATTTTGTTGTAAGAGATCTGATTTGGTAACTCAACAAGTCTTAAGGAACTAATTTATACATTATGGTGATTCAAGTCGCCTTCTTATAAAAATCTGATTCTTTTTGCACGAAATGTAAGTTATCTTTTTGTCAAGTTTCTTCTTTGTATTGTGATCTCTAATCAAACTTTAGAAAGTATACAATGAAAGTTAGAAAGTCAAATCCCCATTTATATGTGTTTGGTATGTTGATTCCAACACCTAGTAAGCCAAGGCTAAAGAAGTTATCTAAATGAACCTTCATAAATAACAAGAATAGCTTTGAAGGTCAATCTAGTAATACACTTATTATATGTGGTTTGCGTGTTAGTGTGCACCGAGGTGCTACTGCCATATTGAGGCTATTATATACATAGTGTGCACCGAGGTGCTACTGCCATATTGAGGCCATTATACACATAGTGTGCACCGAGGTGCTACTACCATATTGAGGCCATTATATACATGGTGTGCGCCGAGGCGCTACTGCCATATTGAGGCTATTAAATATAGGGTGCGCCGAGGCGCTGTTGTGGTTCAGTGTGGGTTATAAAGAGTGAGTTGCAGCGTGAGTTAAGGCATGTGTTGTGTTCTAAAAAGAATAAAGGAGAAAGAGCTTAACGAGTCTTACCAATTACAGTTTACAAGTTTCATATTTTATATTGTTCAGATTTACTACTTGCGACTTACTTTTATGCTTCTACCTTACATGCCAGTACATTATTGTCGTACTGACGCCCCATTGCCTGGGGGCGCTGCATTCATGCCTGCAGGTCCAGACAGAAACCCAGATAGACCTCTTCAGTAGGAGTTGTGGAGTTCAACCATTTTGGTAAGCTCCATTCTTCCTGGAGCTGGCGAGTCAGAGGTCTAGCTTATATTTTGACCAGGTTATGTATATGTACAGCTTATGGGTAGTCCAGGGCCCTGTCCTGGATATGAGATATTTTACTTACTCCTAGAGGCTTGTAGACATGTATATGTACATCAGTGTTGGGTATGGCCTTGTCGGCCTTGTTATTAGTTATCTACTATGATAATAGCCTTGTCGGCCTTGAGTTGCTTAACTACTATTGAGCTTGCAGTGTTTCAAATTGTAATTCTTAGAGACCTTGTCGGTCTCAGACCCCCAGCAGGTTCAACAGAGATACACTCTATTTTGGCACCCTCGGCCTTTTGGGCTCCGGGTGTCGGTCATGCCTCCCATGGTTTGGGGCGTGACAAACTTGGTATCAGAGCACGTCGAATCCCAGGGAGTCTACAAGCCGTGTCTAGTAAAGTCTTGTTTATGGGTGTGTTGTGCACCATACCTATAATCATGAGGCTACGGGACATTTAGGAATTGTTATCCTTCTTTCATTTGCTAGATCGTGCAATAGAGCGAGGTCATAAGATGTTTGAAGTCTAATTCATGTTTTTCTATTTCTTGTTTACAGAAATGCCTGTGACCAGACAAATGAGTAGCCGACGGGTTGGCACGGATACGGGGGAAGGTACTAGTCATTCCCTGCCTATTCGATTGGATAGATTTGAGGCTCAAAGTGAATCACCGACACCAGAGATCCCAGTTTATCAAGTACCCGATGAGACTAGAGGGGATCCAGTACCCCTGACCCCACCTGCTCCAGTGGCATCTGAGATAGCTAGAGATGAACCAGCACATGTAGCTCCTCCACCTGAAGCAGAGGACCAAGACATCAGGAGTGCTGTTCGATTATTGACCAAGATGGTAGCCACACAACAACAACAAATTGGGGCATCAACGAGTGCTAGGTCAGGTGGCTCAGAAAGTTCTAGGGCTCGAGAGTTTATCAGCCTAAGTCCTCCTATATTTACAGGCTCTGACCCACGTGAGGATCCTCAGGAGTTTATTGATCAGACTTATCGAGTACTTTGAGTCATGCATGCAACAGTAGTGGAGGCAGTGGAGTTTGCATCTTTCAGGTTACGAGATGTGGCCATTTTATGGTTTGAGGCTTGGGATCGGTCTAGGGGATCAAATGCACCCCCAGCTGAATGGGAGGAATTTTCAGAGGCCTTCCTAGCTCACTATCTTCCACAGGAGGTTCGAGAGGCCAGACTTGATCAATTTCTAGCCCTTAGGCAGGGCAATATGAATGTTCGACAGTATAGCCTCAGGTTTAATTCATTAGCCAGGTATGCCCCCGATATTGTGAGTACGATGCGAGCTAGAGTTCATCGATATGTGCGTGATCTTAAGGATGAATTGATTAAGGGATTAACAATAGCAGCCACACAAGAGGATATGAATATTTCTAAGATACAGGCTATTGCTCAGACTGCAGAGGATCTTGAAGTACAAATTGGAGATAACCAAAGCCGAGAAAGGGATCAGAATAAGAGGGCTAGATCTATTGGGTCCTATGTAGAGCCACGAGGTAATGTTAGGCCACATTTTAATAGGCGATCACCCAACCCTACTAGTGGTGCCCCATATCAGTTGCAAAGGCAGAGGTATGATCGTTTTTCTCAGACTGGACCAGGCCACAGTTCAGGTGCATCCAGTTCCTATCGCCAGGGGCATTCAGGTCAGATGAGGCCACCTTTGCCACTTTGTGTTCAGTGCGGTAGGAAGCATCCTGGGATATGTCGCCTGGGTTCAGATACTTGTTATTCGTGTGGGCATCCTGGTCACTTTATGCGAGACTGTCTGAGTAGAGGTAGGAGTGAGATATCCCAGCCTACAGGGTCGATGGCAGCTTCTTCATCTACTATTCGTCCCCCAAGGACAGGACAACAGGCTACACTAGGTCGTGGTAGAGGTAGAGGAGGAGGAGGAGCATCCAGTTCAGGCAGTGGTCAGAATCGCACTTATGCTCTAGCCGGTCGCCAGGACTTGGAATCGTCACCTGATGTTGTTACAGGTACATTGACTATTTTTACTCATGCTGTTTATGCACTTATAGATCCTGGCTCTACTCTTTCATGTGTTACCCCGCTTGTTGCTGGTAAGTTGGGGGTAGGCCCTGAGTTATTGCCTAGACCATTTGTTGTATCTACGCAGTTGGTGAATCTATTATAGCTAGACGAGTTTATCGAGATTGTGCAGTGTGGATTTATGACCATCTCACTTCAGCTGATCTAATCGAATTAGATATGATTGACTTCGATGTCATTATGGGCATGGATTGGTTAGCTGCATGTTATGCTAATATCGATTGTAGAAATAAGGTTGTCAAATTTCGGAAGAAACAATCCTGGAGTGGAAAGGTAATGCTGCCACGCCAAGGGGTAGGTTTATTTCCTACCTTAAAGCCCAAAAAATGATTTCTAAAGGCTATATTTATCATTTAGTCCGAGTACAAAGCACAGAGGATGGACCAGTGACTCCTCAATCGGTTCCCGTGGTGAGTCAATTTGTAGATGTATTCCCGGATGAGCTTCCAGGAATCCCTCCAGAAAGGGAAATTGAGTTTGCCATTGACCTACTCCCAGATACTCAGCCAATATCAATTCCCCCTTACAGGATGGCTCCTGCAGAATTAAGAGAGTTAAAGGAACAATTAAAGGATCTACTCGAAAAAGGTTTCATTAGGCCTAGTACATCGCCATGGGGCGCACCAGTTTTGTTTGTTCGTAAGAAGGATGGGTCCTTGAGAATGTGTATCGATTACCGACAACTGAACAAAGTTACAATCAAGAATAAGTATCCGCTTCCAAGGATTGATGACCTTTTTGATCAGTTGCAAGGCGCCAAATGTTTTTCAAAGATTGACTTGCGGTCGGGGTATCACCAGTTACGTGTTAAAGGGGTAGATGTTCCAAAAACAGCCTTTAGGACAAGGTATGGCCACTTTGAATTTCTAGTAATGTCTTTTGGGATTACTAATGCCCCAGCAGCTTTTATGGACCTAATGAATCGGGTATTCAAGCCATTCCTAGATGTATTCGTGATCGTATTTATTGACGATATCCTGATTTACTCGCGGTCCAAAGCCGAACATGCTGATCATTTACGTGCAGTATTGCAAACACATCAGAATCATAAATTATATGCGAAGTTATCCAAATGTGAGTTTTGGTTGACTTCAGTGGCTTTTCTTGGCCATATAATTACAGACGAAGGTATTAGAGTTGACGGCCAAAAGATTGAAGCAGTAAAGAATTGGCTGAGGCCCTTGAATGCTACAGAGATCCGTAGTTTTTTGGGCTTAGCAGGTTATTACCGAAGGTTTGTAGAAGGGTTTTCTTCTATATCTGCACCATTGACAAAGTTGACTCATAAAGCTGCCAAGTTCCAGTGGTCTGATGCATGTGAGCAGAGTTTTCAGGAGTTGAAGGACAGGCTTACTTCAGCCCCTGTCTTAACTCTGCCAGAGGGCACAGAAGGTTATGTTGTTTATTGTGATGCTTCAAGGATTGGGTTGGGTTGTGTTTTAATGCAACATGGTAAAGTTATTGCCTATGCCTCGAGACAACTAAGAAAGCACGAACAAAATTACCCTACTCACGATCTTGAATTGGCAGCAGTTATATTTGCCTTGAAAATTTGGCGCCATTACTTGTTTGGAGTCCATGTAGACGTGTTTTTGGACCACAAAAGTCTACAGTATTTATTCAAACAGAAGGATTTAAACCTAAGGCAAAGAAGGTGGCTAGAGTTACTAAAGGATTATGACGGAGATATTTTGTACCATCCAGGGAAGGCCAATGTAGTGGCCGATGCACTTAGCCGCAAATCCATGGGAAGCTTGAGCCACGTGGAAAATAGAAAGATTGAGATGACAAGAGAACTAAATCAGTTAGCTAATTTGCAGGTTCGACTACTAGACCAAGGTAATGGGGGAGTTGTTATTCAAAGCACAGCGGAATCCTCACTTGTGACAGAGGTAAAGGAAAGAAAATATGATGATCCAGAATTAGTAAGATTGAGGGAGGAAATTCCACAACAGAAGCAACCACTAATAGTGCTTAAGGAGGATGGGGTACTGAGATATCAAGGTCGTCTATGTGTACCTAACGTCGGGGAGCTTCGGGAGAAAATTTTGGCAGAAGTTCACTATTCCCGCTATTCAATCCATCCAGGAGCGATGAAGATGTATCATGATCTTCGACAGATTTATTGGTGGAATAATATGAAGAGAAATATTGCAGAGTTTGTAGCCCAATGCCCGAATTGTCAACAGGTAAAAAATTGAACACCAGAGACCCGAAGGTCTAACTCAAAGTATAGTGATACCTACCTGGAAATGGGAGGTGATCAACATGGACTTTATTACAGGCTTACCCCGTACTTATCAGAAGTATGATTCCATATGGGTGATTGTAGATAGACTTACAAAATCAGCTCACTTTTTGCCAGTCAGGACAACTTATACTGCTGAAGATTATGCCAAGTTGTATATTAGTGAAATAGTTCGACTTCATGGTGTCCCAATTTCTATCATTTCATATAGGGGTGCTCAGTTTACAGCAAATTTCTGGAGGTCTTTCCAGAGAGGCTTAGGTACTCAAATAAGTCTCAGTACAGCTTTTCATCCACAGACAGATGGACAAGCTGAATGCACTATTCAAACACTCGAAGATATGCTACGAGCTTGTGTACTAGATTTTAAAGGGAGTTGGAATGACCATTTGCCACTAATTGAGTTTGCTTATAATAATAGCTTCCATGCAAGCATTCAAATGGCTCCTTATGAGGCTTTATACGGGCGAAAGTGTAGATCACCAATTGGATGGTTTGAAATTGGAGAAGCAGGATTATTAGGGCCAGACCTAGTTAATCAGGCAATGGAGAAGGTGAAGCTAATTCGAGAAAGATTACTAACAGCCCAGAGTAGGCAGAAATCATATGCAGATGTGCGACGTCGGGATTTGGAATTTAATATTAGTGATTGGGTTTTCCTAAAGGTTTCGCCTATGAAAGGCGTTATGCGATTTGGTAAAAAAGGGAAATCTTAGTCCAAGATATATTGGACCATACAGGATCATTCAGAGGGTAGGAAAAGTGGCATATGAGCTAGATTTACCCACAGAATTGGAGACAGTCCATCCTGTATTTCATGTATCGATGCTACGAAGGTGCATTGGAGATCCTTCACGTATTATGCCTATTAAAGATGTTCAACTTTCTGAAGACTTATCCTATAAGGAAGTACCAATTTCTATCCTAGATCGTCAAGTTAGGAAGCTCAGAACCAAAGAAGTAGCCTCAGTAAAGGTGTTGTGGAGAAATAATAATATTGAAGAAATGACGTGGGAAGCCGAGGAAGAAATGAGGAAAAAACATCCCCAGTTATTTATGACTTGAAGATAGTACATAGGTAAGTCATATTCTTATATTCTTGATACTCTTCCTACTATGCAAATATGATCAGGTTTGAACATGTGAAAATGATTACATTTAATTGTATATAGTTGTATCGCCCTGTGAGGCATCGTGCTGTACTTTTGCTGAGTTTCAGGTTTTTGGATAGTCCCAATTATAAAGGAAACTCTGCCGAAATTTCAAAAAAATTCTAAGGGACTAGAGCTCTATATGCATTACCCTCATTCGAGGACGAATGATTCTAAGGGGGGAAGGATATAACACCCCGTACCTTTCAAAACCTATGTGACTAAGTAAATATCGACGAAGGTATTTGAGCTCGAGATTGTGAAGGGGTACTTTGGCCTAGAATTTGAAATGGTCAAATGTATATAAGTGTTAAGTTAAATTATAAGGAGGAGGGTTTTGAAAATGAGATAAAACAAGTGAGGTACTTGCTCGACTTATCTAAGCTCTTAGGTGACAAGTAGGTGCATCACCTACCTACGCTAACGAACTAAGTTCCGAGGGCCGATTACGGGCAGCAACACCATGGATTATTAGACCTAATGGTAGCCCAAATGAAGCTTAAAGTTGGCCCATCAAAGCACAACCAAATATGGCCCAAACAACTACAAAAGGTAGCCACCAATATTGACCACATTTTGACCCAAGAGAAGCCCAAAATCAGCCCCAAAACTTAACCCTTTTGAGGCCCAAGCAAAGGGTAATTTTGGCCCAAGTTTCTTGACCCATTTTGGCCCAAATATACTCAAAAAAAATCGGCCAAAAAGGTCCCTTTATATAGGCCATTTGCTGATCAATGTTGATCACAAAAAGCTGGAAAATTCTCTCTTATCTCATTTCCTTTTGGCAGCCCTTCTCTCCCTTTAGGGTTCTAAGAAGACCAAGATTAATTGAAGCTTAAGGTGAGTTAAACAACTTGTTATCTTGGTATTAATCTACTACATATAGCTAGGATATCCTATGGTAAGAAAGACATGAACTATGGCAGCCCTTTTCTTATGATTTAACACATGGAAATTGTGTAACAATTAAGAGATTTCTTCTTCTCTTGTTGGTGTATGTGTAGGGGGTACTTAAGCTTTTAAAGCATCAATAAAAAGAGGATAAAAACACACCTTCAAGTGTGGTAAGTACTCTTCCCATAATAATATTTTTGGATTGAAGTTCGGATGGACAATTGTTGTTGAATTGTTGTTAAGAACTCACGGGACGGCGATCGGAAGCCGTGGGTTCAATGTGTTGCTATTGTATTTCGGCATGGTGGGTTGTGTAGGGGATGTTTGATGTGTTTTGTATTATTGGAGGCAGTAGGTTGGTGTGTGTGTGATGTGTATTGGATAAGGGGAGAAAGGTGTGACGATACACCTTTAATTAATGCAAAATACGTAAATCTGCCCGGAAAATGTTTAGCTACTGTTTTGGGAGTGTTGCAGCAGGTTTAAGAGCTAATATTAGCTTCATTATACCCTTGTGTTGTAGATTAACTTAATAAGGGAAAGTCCAAGTTGTGGTAAGCGCAATCTTCGGAAGGAACGAGGTATGTTAAGGCTTCTTTATTCCTTATCGGCATGAATCTAGAAATAGAACTCTAAATCTCCGAAAGAAGAAATTTGAGTATTTTGTTGTAAGAGAGCTGATTTGGTAACTCAACAAGTCTTAAGGAACTAATTTATACATTATGGTGATTCAAGTCGCCTTCTTATAAAAATCTGATTCTTTTTGCACGAAATGTAAGTTATCCTTTTGTCAAGTTTCTTCTTTGTATTGTGATCTCTAATCAAGCTTTAGAAAGTATACAATGAAAGTTAGAAAGTCAAATCCCCATTTATATGTGTTTGGTATGTTGATTCCAACACCTAGTAAGCCAAGGCTAAAGAAGTTATCTAAATGAACCTTCATAAATAACAAGAATAGCTTTGAAGGTCAATCTAGTAATACACTTATTATGTGTGGTTTGCGTGTTAGTGTGCACCGAGGTGCTACTTCCATATTGAGGCTATTATATACATAGCATGCACCGAGGTGCTACTGCCATATTGAGGCCATTATACACATAGTGTGCACCGAGGTGCTACTGCCATATTGAGGCCATTATATACATAGTGTGCGCCGAGGCGCTACTGCCATATTGAGGCTATTAAATATAGGGTGCACCGAGGCACTGTTGTGGTTCAGTGTGGGTTATAAAGAGTGAGTTGCAGCATGAGTTAAGGCATGTGTTGTGTTCTAAAAAGAATAAAGGAGAAAGAGCTTAACGAGTCTTACCAATTACAGTTTACAAGTTTCATATTTTATCTTGTTCAGATTTACTACTTGCGACTTGCTTTTATGCTTCTACCTTACATGCCAGTACATTATTGTCATACTGACGCCCCATTGCCTGGGGGCGCTGCATTCATGCCTGCAGGTCCAGACAGAAACCCAGATAGACCTCTTCAGTAGGAGTTGCGGAGTTCAGCCATTTTGGTAAGCTCCATTCTTCCTGGAGCTGACGAGTCAGAGGTCTAGCTTATATTTTGACCAGGTTATGTATATGTACAGCTTATGGGTAGTCCAGGGCCCTGTCCTGGATATGAGATATTTTACTTACTCCTAGAGGCTTGTAGACGTGTATATGTACATCAGTGTTGGGTATGGCCTTGTCGGCCTTGTTATTAGTTATCTACTATGATAATAGCCTTGTCGGCCTTGAGTTGCTTAACTACTATTGAGCTTTCAGTGTTTCAAATTGTAATTCTTAGAGACCTTGTCGGTCTCAGACCCCCAGCAGGTTCAACAGAGATACACTCTATTTTGGCACCCTCGGCCTTTTGGGGCTCCGGGTGTCGGTCATGCCTCCCATGGTTTGGGGCGTGACAATAGATCTGTTCACATCAATGGTGGATTCCTCATCATTCAATGAAAACTTTAACTCTCCCGAGTTCATTTTGCTCAAAGTGTGCCCTGTTTTTAGACTAGGATGCCCCAAGATGATGGGTATCTCAAAGCTCCCTTTGCAATCAAATATCACGAAGTCCACAGGGTACACCATTCACCCTACCTTGATCAAAATGTCACAATCGATTCCAATGGGGTACCTTATTGACCGGTCTGTCATGACGAACTCCAAGTTTGTGCTAGTGAGCAGCCCCAACTCCATTCATTTGAAAGTGGCCAATGACATCAAGTTTACACTTGAGTTTTAATCGCACACCAGCCTAACAGACTTGTGAATTCCCTTCGAATCACAAGCCGTGTGTACACCCGGCATCACCGCCTCATTTGTGAAATTCCCCACAAGAATCGTACTACTAAATTGAGATAGCTGAACTACCCCAACATCTTCTAAGTTGCAAGTGGTGCATAATTCTTTCACGAACTTGGCATACTTAGGCATTTTGTTAAATGTGGTACTTTCAAGCACATTGATGGTGATTCTCTTCAACATAGACTCGAAATCGTTCGGAGTCTCATCAAATCTTTCTTGCAAAAATCATTGAGGGAATGGAGGTGGACAAGTGGGGAATGGTTTTAGAACTTTAGTCTCCTTGCTCTCACGTTGAACAACTTTGGTCACACCATTTCCCCAAATTTGAATTTTCTGAGGCTTGCTTATAATTGGCATTGTAACATCAACGTGGTCTAGGGATCTCTCAACACCACTACCCCTCTCTTCATCTCAGCTTGCCTAAATTTGAATTGTGAATTCAGCTAAAGCATTCTATCTTCATGATGTTCAATGGTTACAGAGTGCGATTGAATGGCTTGGGCAAGACTTCCAAGGTTATGGCTTAACTCCTCAATGACTCCATAGGTTTCCCCTACTTTTTCTAACACCTGCACAAGCATACTTTCCATTCTAGAGTCTTCATATTATTCGTTCTGACCTTGATTCACATGCTCACGTCTACCCAAAATATGAGGGTTGACATGGGAACCCACCTCGTGGACATCTGTAAGCACCTTATCACTCCATCATTTGACCTCTCACCATTTTCTTCTGACCTCATACTCCCAAGAACACCAATGCTGCTTATGGTTTCAACTCGCTCGTTTGAGATACTCCTTATAATAAATTCAAGGAGTGTGGAAGTGATTGAAAACTCTCTATTTCTTCGTGCATCATTCTTTAACCACTCCTTAATCTCTTTAGCGGAGGTCGCAACCATTGCTCCCTCGACTCCCAAAAATCCAACTTATGGTCCAACAAGGTAGTAAAATCAAGCGCAACTAGGCTGAGTGAGAAGTACATGCATTGATGTTTGAACGACGTGTTCCTACAATCTACCACAAACAACACACAAAAATAAAAGAAGCAAGCACTCTCAAAGTGACTTCAAAACAATAATCAAAAATAGCTATCAACTCAAGTCCCCAGCAACGACGTTATTTTTGATGAACGCTCAAATCATGCTCTCCAAAGTAGGAGGTCACAGTGATCATGGAGCAAAATAAAATGTGTAAACCCAACGAGTGTCAAGGTCGTACCCAAGGGACTTAGCGTAGCTAAATAGAGATTGTATCAAATTGAGTTCAAGGAGAGAGTAAATGCTCAAAATATAAAGTAAAAATATAGGGGGAATTGGGAAGTTGTCACTACAATCGCAATTCAATTAAAAAGCAATAAAACAAAAGCAGGTGTACCAAGTTGACTAGACGACTAGGGATGCATATCCTATGGGGCTTTGGTTATGGGATAGGGTGATTATCAATTCATACCTATTCTCCCTTAATTACATGAATAGCATTAGTTATGGGTAAGATTTTCTTATCTCTCGATCAACAATCTTATATTCGATGATCTCGGTTAGAGCATCATCGGTTTGATCAATAAACAACCAATCTATCTTGGAGAGGTCACACTATCTCTAGCTTAAACCCTTAAATGGGAGAATTTGATGATAAGATCTATCCCTAGCCTCAAATCTGAGTGGAATCCCAAGTTCCCACTAGTAATTTCACATCTGAAACTATGAAATCCTTTCTCAAGCAATCACATAGTCAAGTAATGAAAATTAATGTTTGCAACCACCAATTTTAGGATTAAAACTTTGTGAAATTACTAGAACCATGTCAATTAAGCAATTACAAGCAAGAATAAATAAAACCCACACCCATTGCTTAAGCACCCATCATCAATGCACCCCTAGACAAGAGAATTTAGCCACTCATAGTAAGAGAGAAAGAGATACCAGTTGGGTAATTCAAAATCCCTTCCATTAGATCTGAATCTCAATTTCTAGATTCAATTTGACCACACAAGTGTTATCCAAGAGAATTAGATGAAACCCTCTTCTCAATGGAGGTGAAAAACTTAGTCTCCAATCCAAAAGCTCTTCAAAATAATTGGAATGATAAAATTTATTTAGAATTGTGCCTGAATAGTCCTTTTATAGTTTCCCAAAATGTCACTAAAAATTAGGAAAAAATATGCCCTTCGGGAGGTGTGCGATGCGACATGCGGTTTGCACATTGTGATGTGCGCGTCACACACTGCCTTCTAGTGAGCCAGTGACTTCAGCTATCTTTGGGAGCTCCATGCGAAGGAGGTGCGGTTTGCACCTTAGGATGTGCGCGTCGCACAACGACCACACCCCTTAATAGACTCTTCAGGACTTTTGCAGCTCTATGTGAAGGAGGTGCGGTTCGCACCTCGGCTTGTGCGTGTCGCACGGCCACCGCACCTTCAGTCAAAATCTTTATCTTTTATGATACTTCACACTTCACTCTTTTTTAGCTCTTTTTGGGTTTATTTCCTTATTTATCATCATCTATTAAAAGTACCTGCATAGACATCAATAAAGGCCATAAGAACCTCTACCTTTATTCAAAACATAGCAATAATTTATGGATATAGGCTTAATAAGTTGGTAGATTACCGACTTATCAGGGGGGAATTGGGAATCCGTCACAATTCAATTCCAAACTAAACAATAATGTAAATGTGAAGTGTAAACAAGAGGGAGGATGACTAGGGATGTGCTTCTAATGGGACTCGAACACGGGTCTAGGTACTTGCTCAAATGCATAAATTCTCACTAAACAATATGGGTAGCATTGGTTTTAAGCATTAATGTTAATCTTTCAATCTCACAATCATTTATCCAATGGTATTTGTTCAAGCACCATTGTTTAGGTATAAACAGACCAATATAGGCTTGGGGATGTCACACTATCTCTAGCTTAGACCCTTAAATGGGTGTTTCGATAAATTGAGCTATTTCTAGCCTCAATCTAAGTGGAATCCTAAGTACCCACTCGCAATTTCACATCCAAAATTATGAACCACTTTCTCAAGCAAGAACACAATCAAGTAAATTAAATCAATGTTTGCAACCATAAATTTTAGAGTTAAAGTAAGGTGAAATCACTAGTCCCATATCAAATTAGCAATTATAAACACAAATAAGCAAGACCCAGACCCTTTTATCAAGTACCCATCATCAACACATCCCTAGACAAGGAGACTTAGCCACTCATGCTAAAGGAAGAAGAAAATATAACCATAGGGAAATTCAAATTCCTTTTCATTAATTGTAGAAAGAATCCACTATCCAAGCTCAAATTTACAAGTCCAAGGTTGAAGATTGAGAGAATGGAGTGAAATCCTCTTTCTTGCATTTGGAGAGAAACATGCTCCAAAAATTGAAAACTATCCAAAACTATCAAAACTATGCCTAAATTGGGTTTTAGAATGTTCCCAAATCATCACACAAAGTTGGACAAAATTGCCCCTCAGGAGCTGTGCACCACGTCATATGTTTTGTACGTCACATTTTGTGCATCGCACAGCTCTGCCCAAGTGAACCAGTGACTTGGATGATTTTTAGTCAACATGCAAAGTGGGGTGCGGTTCGCACCGGGACTTGTGCGCGTCACACGGTGGTCGCACCTCTTAATAGATGCCTCTCTTTATTCTGAGCTTCATACAGATGGAGGTACAGACCTCACCAAGGGTTATGCGTGTCGCAGAGCATCCACACCTCTCAGAAGAATCTTCATCTTACTTGATCACTTCACATTTTAACTCCTTTTGAGCTCTTCTCTATCCAATTCCTTATTTTCTATCTTTGACCAAGAGTACCTGCATTCACATCAATAAAGTCCATAAGAACCTCTAAATCTTATCAAAACATGGTAATAATTCATGATTAAAGGCTCAAAAAGTTGATAGATTACCGACTTATCATGGCCATAAGACGACCATAGAAATCCAGAAGATTCCCCGGAAGGTTCTTCCCAACTATTCCTCTTTTCAGCTTTTATCTTTTTGTCGAGAAGATTGTGATATTGTCGGCGCTGACAGTCAAGAGACATGAATCTCACAGTATCATATTGTCATGATCCAAATTCAGGCTGCGATGGCACCTACATAACCCTTCAGTAGGCAAGCCAACCCAAAGATGTTGAAGGTAACAATACAATATAAATAAGGAAAAAGAAAGAAAAAATATAAGAAAATAGGAGCCAACAACATAGATATATACCAATTGTAATAAATATACAAAAATGGCCCTAAAAAGATCGAGAAGACAGTATATACCCAAGAACCAACCCCGAACCTCGTGTCACTGGTACAAGAGCATCTAAGGTATGGAATAGCTATACAACAAGTATTGTCTATCCAAAATACAAAATATAGACAGAAAGGTATAGGGAAAGCATTAAAGGTCTCCAAAATGCAAGGAGCTCACCACGATCCGAACAGCAGCTGACCATGAATGATAGGAGGATCAACGAGGGTGGCTCGTACTAGGTGTTGCATCAGAAAAAGATGCAGAGTGTAGTATGAGTACCAAAATAATAGGTACCCAGTAGGCATCATAGGTCGATCAGGCTCAGAAAGATGATATATAATATAAACTACAGGAAAGTAAACTAACTACAAGGATCCACCTAAAATATAGTTACCAATAGAGCATAGACATAAACTACACAGATAATGAAGATAATAATAAATACGAAGAAAGAAGTAGACAATCATGGTGAAGAACAAGCTAGGAACCATCATGATGCAATGTGAAATCGATGCAATACAGTATGAGGCCAATGCATGTGTGTGTTCGGGATCTTACATCAAACACACAATAAGCAAATTTAAGTCTGGAATCTTACATTAGACACACGATAGGTAAAATATAAGTCTAAAATCTTACATTAGACGGATGATAAAATAACAAATGCTCTCCCCAAAGCTCAAGTTAGTGGAAAATGAGGCTTCTAATTTCTAAAATCCAAAATCAATAGTAAAGTGGTACAAATCTTTTTTTAAAGTTCGAAATGCATAGTAAAAGTTAAAAGTCTCTTTTTACTTGGGAACCAACCATTCTTCCTTAGAAAACTCCTTTACGTACCACACTCATGATCACCAAAATGGATGATATATATATATATATATATATATATATATATATATATATATGTATAGTACATACTCAATTTAGTACAAATTATAAACCAAAGAGTAGGGTGAGGGTGCCCTCCAAACAAGGTACTTACCTGGAACTCCGTCTAGTCCAAAGCTATGGCCTCTGGATCATAGTTACGCATAATGGTAAAAATAAGCGGAACAAGCAGGAAATAACTACGAAAATAACAAAAAACACTTACTCAATCTCTAAAACCTCCTAAAAGCATTCTAAGGATTCTAGGCTAGCCACAGAATTTCTACAAGCTCCTAAACTAAGGATAAACAGTACAATTCTAATCTATGATCCCGGAATGGCCAATTTGTACGATCACAAGATTTAAGCCTATTTTTACTCTAAGATCCTACCTAGCATTCCAATAATTTATAAAATATAGAATCTAACTAAGCCAAGTCTAAGAAATATAAACTGTTACCTACCTCGGGGCTAAACTACAAACACAAACCATCACTTGTGTGCCTTCCCCTTTCGAACAACCTCAGAAAGTTGTCACGCTACCAAGAACATAAGCTAGGTGTCAAGACGAGAAAAATGACACGCTCAAAAATCGGGTCAGAAAATGACATCCATATTGTTGTACAAAAATTTGGGTAAAAAAATAACCCTCGCAGTCCTTGCGATGAAATGGAAAACAAATTCTACAATTATGTTCGCAACGGGTTAATAAACCTATGCCCAAAGTTTAAGCACGAGAGACTCATTTCGGGGCCTAAAATAGCCCCGAAGCCCACTCTAACTTGACGAATTGCATGCAATCGGAGCAATTTTACGGGAAGAAATACAGAAATAAAGGTAGAACAACCACTAGAATAACGAGGGGATCAGAATTACCTCACAGATTCAAGAATTTTGTAGAAGAAGTGGTATTTTCCTCTTCATCCGAGCTCAAAAATGGAGGAATAGTTGTTGGAAAATTAGAAGTGAAATGAAGAAGGAGATCATTTAACTACCGGTGATTGGTGCACCTGCGGTCATAATGACGCAGGTGCGGCATCGCTGTTATGCCAAGATCACCACAAGGGCAGTGGTCAACCAAACCCCCAAACCCATAGGTTCGGTGAACAAACCACAAGGAAGGCACTGCAGGCGCGGACAAATGGGATCAGGGGCACACCTTGCCTATGTCACCTAGGGCCGTAGATGCGGCTAGTGACTGCAAGGGTGGAAGTGCAGGTGCATCCCCAGGTATGTAGGCATGCCATACAAGAAACAGCAGCACCTAGCCATAAAACACTTTGATCGCAGCCTCGGGATTTATTTAAAACCTCGTGAACACAAACCAAACATGCTACCCTACCAGAAATGGCATTCCAAACTCAAAGGAATCGACATAAATCCCAATGGAGATTGTTACAAAGAACAGTGGGCCCCACACCCAAAAACTGACTTTTACCAAAACAAAACCTAATAGCCCAAAATTAGTTTGGAAGCCTCGGGACCTGAACAAAAGGTCCCTCTAGCTTAAAGTCGACATTCTAGAGCTAACAACACTAATTGAATTTCCATCTGAGGCCGTCTCCTCTAAATGTTTTCCAAAGTCCACTCGACCTGCTTTAAGAGTTGCAAAACATGGAAAAAGTCTTAAAACACAAATGAACTGCTTGGGAACCAAACCATCAGTCCCGGTAAGTCATAAATGACTTGTAGCTATTTTGTGAAAGCTCGAAATATGAAAAAAGCATGAAAATTAAGAAAATATCCTAGGGGGTTATTACAACATCCACTACCAAAAGGACTTTTGTCCTCAAAAGTTAAAGAAAGGATAGTATCTGAAGACTCAAAAAGGTGATGGTAGCAGGTCTGCATGTCAGTCTCGATCTCCTAAGTAGCCTCCTTGGTATGATGATGCCGCCACTGAACCTTAACCAATGGAATCTCCTCGGACCTCAACTTCCTAACCTACCTATCCAACATAGAAAAATGCTCCTCCTCGAAGGCTAGAGAATCATCTAACTTAACAGAATCCCACTAAAGCACGTGAGACTCATCCAGAATATACTATTGCAAAATAGAAACATGGAAAACTGGATAAATACCGTAAAGAGTAGGAGGCAAGGCAATCTTATAAGCAACCTCCCAAATATAACAAAATATCTCAAATGTCCAAATAAACCTAGGATTGAGCTTTCCCTTCCTCGTGAACCTCATCACGCCCTTCATTGGCGACACCCAAAGGAAAACACGATCACTAACTATAATCTCTAAGTCTCAAACTCTCCGATCAACATAACTCTTATGCCTACTTTGGGTAGTGTAAAGTCTCTCCCGGATGACTTAAACTATATCCATTGAATCATGAAGCAAATTAGTACCCTACGATCTACGCTCAAAGGCATCAAACCAACCCACCAGAGATCTGCACCGCCTACCATACAAATCCTCAAACAGAGCCATCTGAATACAAGAATGTTAAATATTAGTATAAGCAAACTCTACCAAGGCTAAGAGCTAGTCCACTAACCTCTGAAATCAATACCACAGGCTCGCAACATATCCTCCAAAACATGAATAGTACACTCCTGATTGACCATTAGTCTACGAATGAAAAGTCATGCTAAGCTCAACTCTAGTACCCAACTCTCTCTGAATAGACCTCCAAAAACACAAAGTGAATTGAGTACCATGGCCAGAAATGATAGAAACTAGCACCCCATACAAATAGACAATCTCTCGAATGTAGATTGGAGCCAACCATTCAAAATTGTAGAAAGTCTGACCTGGAAGAAAGTGAGCAGACTTTATCAACCTATCCACGATGACCCAAATAACATCAAATATCCATAAGGTACATGGTAAACTGACTACAAAGTCCATAGCTATCTGCTCTAATTTCCACTCTGGAATGGGCAGCCTCTGAGTTAAACCACCTGACATCTAGTGCTCAAACTTTACCTACTGATATTTCAAGCCCCAAGACATAAAATCTGAGATATCCCTCTTCATCCCACACCACCAGTAGTGTTGCCTCAAGTAACGATACATCTTAACTTCCCTGAGATGAATGGAATACCTAGAACTATGAGCCTCCTCCAAGATCAACCTGACCAGGTCACAAACTCTAGGAACATAGATATGAAGCTCAATCCTCAAAACACCCTCCAAATCTAAGGTCACCTTCCTAGGACATAGACACGAACCACAATCCTCAGAACATCCTCTTAATTAAAGGTTGCCTTCCTAGCCTCACCACTCAACACCTTGTCACGAATGATCCTCAATCTTGCATCATTAATTTAATATGCCCAAATCTGCTCCAACAAGGAAGATCTAGCCTCAACACAAGCAAGAATATGGATCAACTCAAAAATATCTAGTCTAACTAACCTGTTAGACAATGATTGGATGTAGATAGATAAAGAAAGCCAAGCTACCCATACTCACTGCCTTCTGGCTCAAGACATCTGCTACCACATTTACCTTGACCAGATGATAAAAAAATAGAGATGCCATAGTCCTTCAATAACTCCAGTCACCTGCACTGCCTCAAATTTAGATCCTACTGGCTGAAAATGTACTAAAAATTACGATGGTCCTTGAAGATCTCACAATGCATGCCATACAAATAATGCCTCCAAATCTTTAATGTAAAGACTACCGCTGCTAACTCCAAGTCATGAGTAGGGTAGTTCCTCTTGTGAACCTTTAACTATCTGGAAGTATAAGCAATAACTCAACCCTACTGTATCAATACATAACTCAAACCAATACCTGAAGCATCACAATACACTTTAAGCCCCTGACGCTCAACTGGATGATTAAGAATTAGAGTTGAAGTCAATAACGCCTTGATATTCAAAAAGCTCACCTCACACTCATCAGCCCACTAGAAGGGAACATTTTTCTGAGTCAATCAAGTCAATAGAGCTACGATAAAAGAAAACCCCTCCACAAATCGTCTGTAATAACCTGCCAACCCGATGAAACTATGAACCTCGGTAGGAGAAGTAGGCCTAGCCCAATCACAATCTGCCATAATCTTCACCAGATCCACCATAATCCCATACTTTGACACCACCTTCCCCAAAAAAGCCATAAACTCAAGCGAAAAATCACACTTAGTGAATTTGGCATATAATTGATGGTCTCGCAAGGTCTAAAGTACAACTCTAAAATATTGCTCATTCTTCTCTCCACTCGAATATACCATAATATCATTGATGAACACAATCACAAAAGAACCCAAGTAGGCTCTGAACACATGGTTCATCAACTTAATAAAAGTTGTTGGGGCATTAGTCAACCCAAAATACATGACTAGGAATTTGTAGTGGCCATATCAAGTCCTAAATGCAGTCTTTGGGATGTATGCATCCTTAATCCTTAACTGGTGATAACTAGACCTCAAGTCTATCTTAGAGAATACTGGTGCACCCTGTCGCTAGTCAAATAATAGATCATTAATATGGGGTAATGGATACATGTTCTTAACTATCACTTTATTCAACTACCTATAGTCAATACTCATACACATGGAGCCATCCTTCTTCGTCACAAATAGAACCAAAGCACCCCATAGAGACACACTAGGCCTGATAAAATATAACACCCCAAAAACTCTTAGCTAAGACCCAAACCATTTCTATGAGTGTAACGATTATTTCTCTAGTATAGTTAGTGCTTTTGATGTGAATCATGTTCATAAGAAACTTTTATCATCAAGTTAAGTTGTAAGCACCCCAATCGATTAAGTTTTCATATAAGACTAAATAAGGTTTAATTTCAAATTATCATGGCTCCTAAAATAGGAAGAGTTAGGTGGCCTAGTACCCACCAAATTAAGGTTTTTGAGTCTTTTTTCCAATGGCACTGACAATTTGTTAATCCGAGTCTAGAGTAAAAATTTATGGGTATTTTACTACAGTACTGTCAATTTCCACGGATGGGATGATGACACATGGAACAAAACCATGGTTCAAGGTTTCACCTTTGAAAACAGACCTCAAACATACAATTTTCACCCATAAAATGATGGGTTGGTCCATGACCCGTAAACCAAACCACGGTCCATAGTGTGACCCATGGAATGTCAAATTTCATCCTTTCTTCCTAAGTTTCCACGAGTTACTTTATAGGTCATCGTTTCGAACGATGGTCTATCCTGTCAATCGTGGAATCACCTTCAGAGAGGTATCGAGTCCTCTAAATTCCATGAGTGGGATGATGATCAGTCAAACCATTCTATGACTCGTGAACCCATCAATAGATCCTGCAATTTCAGTTTTTCTAAAATGTCCCATTAAGGGCAAATCAGTATTTTCCTTATTTCCTAAGCCTATACTATGTCGTTTAACTCACTTAGAGGGATAATTTAAAGGGTCAATCAATCACCAAATCCGTCATTTCCTCGACTAAACATCTAAGGACAAAAAATAGTACGCTCTCAAGCCTCTTCCAAGCAAAACCTAGGGTTCATCCTCAAGATCAAATCCTCCAAGCTTCAGTTCAAAATTTTCCATTAAACAAGTATGTGGGATTTCAATGAGGGTTTCCTTTCACCCTCATTCCTAAAGTTTTAGATTTTAGTATGATTTTTATAAGTTATGATTCTAGGGTTCTTACCCAAAAATGTGTTTTTCTATGTATTTGATTTCTTCATGATTCTATATTACTACTATCCTTGTTAGAACAATTTTTACATGAATTCCTGAAAATAAATTTCAAAACCCAATATTCTTGGGAAAAGCAATTTTAGCCTGATTTTACAATATTTTCTCAGAATTTATCTTTTCCTTGAGAATTCAATTCAACTTGTCAGCATTCAGTCTAAACAAGTTTAACTTTCCTCACGATGATTTTGACTATGGATTTGCTCCCAAACAAGTATGCATGATTTTCGATCCAGTTATTTTAGTACAAAAGAACTATGCATGATTTAGAATGCTTTCAAAATTAGCATTTATCTTTCAATCTCAAAACATCAGTATAATTGAGTTGTTCAGTATATCAGCTTGTACTCAATTGGGAGTAGTACTTAGCACCAAGCAGTTGTAGGGATGAAGGCTCACCCATTAATTAGGCTGATACCTTTAGTAGAAGTCCCTGATTCCAGAACTACGAGCCACCATATGTTTTAAAGGGTCACCCATTAGATCAGGCTTGACACCTTAGTCCTTCTGGACATTAGCTTAGTGGATCCATGCCAACCAGTGTTCATACCCTTGGCAAGGTATGAACACCCTTCCTGCCAGGGTTACAAGTTATCCCATAGTTAGCCCAGCTTGGGGTGTGTCGGGTAACAGTAGCTCCCACAGTTTAAACTCAGTTATTGCATGACTTGTATTCAGTTTGCATTCAGTATAATATATCAGTATTTTCAGCATGCTCAGTAGAAGAAACTCCCCTAAGAATTTACTTTAAATATGATGTTTGGCATGACTTATGGTTTTCAACTCAGCAAAACTATTCCATGACTTTCAAACATAATTCATCTTTTTAGTCTATGGATTTCCAAGCAACAGTTTTACTTATCTTTAAATATCATGATCTCACAGTTATAGTTCAGAAACATTATTTACACCATCTTTAGCAAAAGAGCTTATGTTCTACGGTTTGACTTATGCATTCTCAGGTGTTTATACTTTGTCCACTTTTCAGCCATGCTTTCAGTATATACATGCTTTTCACTATGATTTAAAGTTAGTGCACTATCTCACATGCTTAGTACATTCAAAGTACTGATCACATACCTTCCTTGAGCTGCATCATTTTATGATGCAGGTTTCAATGCTAGCTCCCAAGATCATGGTCAGAAAGATCATAGCTTCCAATCACTAGGGAATGAGTTCTTCTTATTTGGGAACACCAGTCAGTTAGTAGTCATAGTAGTTTATTTCAGTTCTTATACATTGATTAGGGATAGTTAGGGGTCATGTCCTGGCTAACTGTAGTCAATGTTAGTACAAGGTTCATAGACAGTCAGTCAGTTGGTTGTATTAGTATTCAAATGACTTTGTATTTGATTTTATGAAAGTTCATTTTGTTATAGTATGTTTCAAGAGCTCAACACACATTTTAGCTTTCGCATTATCTTCCATTCTATATCTCTGTAGTATGCCATATCATGGGTTAGCTTGGATTCACTTGTGACTCTAAGCATCGTGTCGCATCTAGGGTGTAGGATTGGGGCATGACATGAACCCTCTACTAAACAAATCTTGTAGCTGATCCTTAAGCTCTCTCAACTCAGTTGGTTCCATCCGATATGGAAAAATTGAAATAGGTTGAGTGCCTAACTCAAAATCAATACCAAAGTCGATACATGATCAGGAGAAAGACCCGGTAGATCATAAGGAAACAGATCCGAATACTCACAAACTACATGAACTGACTCATGTGAATGTGTGGTGGCACTAGTATCACAGACGTACACAAGAAAGACTAAGAACCCCTTCCCAACCAACCATTGGGTGCTTAGGAAAGATATAACTCCCCTCGGCATATGGCTATCGGCATCCTTCCATACCATGGGAGGGATACCAGGCATCCGTAGAATAACGGTCTTGGCGAAGCAATCCAAGACTGCATAGTAGAGAGACAGCCAATCCATGCCTAAAGTCACATCGAAATCCACCATATCCAACACAACCAGGTCTACCCACGTATCATACCCAAGAATAGTAACCATATAAGCCCGATATACATGATCCAATACTAAGGAATCTCCTATTAGGGTAGCTAAATGCAATGGCGCAGGAAATAATTCACAAGCACACTCCCGATGAGTAGCATAAAAAGCAGATACATAGGAGAATGTAGACCCCAAATCAAACAAAGAAGAAGAAAACTGATTACAAATGGAGATCATACTTGGGATGACAACATCGGAAGCCTCGACTTCTGTCTTGCCCAGAACTACATGCATGTAGCTATGACCACCATGACTACCTAATCTACCAGAATGAGGACTGCCTCTAGTACCCTAGGGACCACCACTACTACCTTGTGCACCACCTCTGGCCGGTTGTGCTAGAGCCCTGGGGGCCTGAACCATCTGACCCTGCTAACCGCCGTGACAGACTTTCAAACAATCTCTAAAAAATTGCCCCAACTCACCATACTCAATGTAACCTCTGCCTACTAAATTCTGAGCAGAAGCACTCACTGAACAAGACTGGTTGTTATGGATCAAATACCCAGAATGTGCACCACGCAGAGACTGAACCAAGCCTTGACTACTTTGACCACCCTGTCCCTCTATATTCTGTAGTGCCGCCTGAATAGGCCATCTCAACTGGAAACACTGCTGGTGCTGACCCCTACCAAAGTATTCTCTACCTCGTGTTTGTGAGCCACTGTAACTGCTCTGATGGTGGGGCCTCTTATTGTTGATCTCTCAGGCATCACAAAGTATGCCCTTAAAAGTGCAGGCATGATCCACTAACTCCAAGAATGACTAACTCGAAGCTACCATACCCTTTATAGACAAATAAAGTTGTATAGTCAAACCTTGAAAGAAGTGTGCACCCTCTCGTGCTAGCTGGGCAGAATCATAGTGGTATGTCTAGATAGCTCATGGAAGCAAACCTCGTACACTGAAATAGACATGGAGCCCTTCTCTAACCTGGATAACTGATCCATCAACCGCTCTCTCAAGCTACACCGGTACATACTTCTCCAGAAAAGCTGCGGAGAACTGTGCCCAAGTAAGCGGAGGTGACCCGGCAAGCCTACAAGTTATATAAGACCTCCACCACTATTTTGCCAGACTATCCACTTGAAATGCAGTGTAATCTTCCCCGTGAGACTCAACCAACCCGAGGTTATGCAACCTCTCCTGGAAACTAGTCAGAAACTCATGAGCATCCTCCCAAGGAGCACCCGAAGGCTAAAAAATGTGAGGAATATCAGGTAGGCATGTTAAGTTGAGCTCCCCAAGGAGACTCATCAACTAGATGATGCCTTGTCATGACCCAATTTTTTGGTTATGATGGCAACTATAACCCCTTGGTAGGCGAACCAATTCTCGTAGCCCAGAACGGTTAGTAATGGGTTACTATCTAACAAGCAAGTAGAAGAATGATATAAATAGCGGAAGCAAGGGAAATAAATGAAGGAAATAAGGAACATGAATAAATATAAGCGGAAGCTAAACCAAACCCAAAACCTGGTATCATAGTATAAGAGCTGGTATTAAATATACACAGTACAAAGGATCCAAAAAAATATATACACATATGTCTCTGAATAGCAAAAAGAGTACAAGATACAAAAGATGAGCTAAAACCTAAGCCCCGGTCGTCAAAAGCTCACCCTCAGCCTTGGATAGTCCAAAATCAGCCTGCACGAGTCCCCAAAAAATAGCGGCGATGGCCCATACTAGAATCTTCACCAGGAAGATGCAGAGTGTAGTGTAATAACCAATTGCTAAGCAATGGGGAACCAGTAGGCATCATAGACCGACTGAGCGCATATAAGATATAAAAGCAATAATATAGCAGAAACGAAACAAGTAGTCACAGAAACAACAAAAAGGTACGTGGAAGCTAGCACATAAGAATACAAGAAGAAAACAACATGCTTGGCTCTATTAGAAATATATATGTATCTCACATACACAGGTGAAGGAAAGAAAGAACGCACCTGGGGTCCTTGCAATAACAATGTATATATAAAGAGTTTAGGAAGAAGGCGGTATATCGGTAACCTTAAGTAAAAAAGGAAGAAGGGAAGGAAATAACGATAATCATGCTCGAAAACAAGACTAATGACCAAGTCATGCTAGTAATACCACTCTCAAGTCAGGAATAATCAACTGATAGCCCAAGTATAATCATCGAGAGAACCAAATGTATATAATATAACTCTCAATTACCAATCATCGAGTGTAACCATAATAAGGATCAATATCTCGGTAAAATAACAATAAGTCTACCTACAGTCCCAATAGGCGCCCATACACACGAGGAACACATACAAGTAAAGACATGCCCCTTGTATCCCATACTACCAGAGCGTACAACCAGCAAATAGTAAACAAGGGTGGAATCTCACACAAATGAATGATATGATGCAATGGTAAAAACTAGGTGGAACAATAACTCTGTATGTACCTACTCCGGTGCCTATGGGCCCAACAGGTAGGATCCATGAAAGGACACAACCCGTATACTTCAACTACATTATATACCCCTCCTATGGCACACTCAACATGTAGCCCCTAGTCCAAATCGGCAAGGTCCATGGAGGTCCTCGACCACATACTATCCAGGTCTAAAATAGTAAATCTAGGTTAAAAACCCCCATTAAGGGTTCCCGGGTGTAATTGGGTCTAAAACAGTCATAAAAGAATTCTGATTCTTGGCCAGTTTGAGTCTAGTACCATCTCAAATCTATGGGAAACAAAGTCTAGCACTACAGTCCAGCTGAGTCTAGTATAAATATGAAAACCGTGATAAAAATCATCCTTTGAACTTTCTTACCCTAAGAAGATCCACGAAAATCAGTTCCAAACCTTTATAACATTTTTTACCAAAAATGGGCCCTCGGGGCCAGGCAAGGTTTAGAAAACCCTCAACAATTGGCCCAAAGCCAAAATCATAGTAAAATATGTAGAAATATCTCATTATATGCATGATAAGGGCATGCTCAATCACAAACAGTAGCCCAATAGCTCATAATTAACCTATCGGCCCTACACAGGCTCCAATTGCTCTACAACAAATATTACCAGCTCTATAAACATATATCGATGTCCAAGACTCATGGACATTCCCAAATAACCCACCATCTATGGTCGAGAGTCAAATACAAGGTCACACAGGACCATAAGGGTGATACCATTAACTACAATGAATATTGATACGCCCAAATTACACCTCAATTAAGAAGCGCAAGAGGTCGTCGTCAAATATAGAACCCAACAAAGGTTGGGGTCGATCCCACAGGGAATAAGGTGCAAATTAAGTCGTTAGTGAATTAGTTGACTATTAATCAATAGTTTCTGGTAAATTGGGGGGGTTTGTGTGATCAATATTTGGTCAATGCAAATAATAATTTACGAGTTTTAACGAGTAATAATCAATATGATAATGAACTAGGGAAGTGTTCACCATGGTGTCGTAACAATTTCGACTCAAAGCTTAATCGGGTTCTTTCTATATGTATATCATGATGTGATTGAATTAATGGTATCATCTAAACATTTTTAAACCAAATAAACGAATTTCCTTTTCAATTCTCTCAAACTTGAAAAGATGAAATTTCTTATTTCAATTTTAAACATCAAGTAGATTAATCTAGTTAAAACATTAATCATAAGACGAGAGTTGGTAGTCTCGAATCCTCGTAGTTAATCAAATTTCCCGGTTTTAATCTCTTTGCTCAAGAAAATTAAACCTAGGCATGTCCTAATGTTTGCAACCACTAGAAAACGTTAATAATGAATGATTAACAACGTGACAACATATAGATTGAACCCAATGCTACCCGGAATCTATATTGCTACTTTTGCCATGGCTCCCACAACCCTAGTTGTGGGAGTTTTAGCCACTCATGCTTTCAAAATGAAAGTATGAAGTAATAGTATTCATAATAATAAGAAAAGGTTCTTACAAAATAGATGAACACAAGCTTCAAGCTTTCCAAGAACAATAAGCTAAAATCCCAAGAACAATCGAAGAAGAAGAAGAAGAAAACGTGTTTATGTCGTATTTTCTCCTCCCAAACTCGTCCAAAACGTGAGAAAAGGTATCGAGTAATGAATAATAAAATAACCCTAACACATGGTATTTATATTAGTCCAAGAAATAAAGTCCAAAAATAGAATTTTTGGAGTCCCGCTTCGCCTTGACGGGTCGCCTGACGGACCGTCATGCATGTGACAGGCCGTCACTTGAGCCGTCACAGCTAAACAGTGAGCTTCCAGGAAAATTCTCAGGTGAGTCGTCCAGCAGGTGACGACTTACAGCTTTATATGCATTTTATGACAAATTTTCAGGTAAGTCGTCACCTCCTCGATGACTTACATGTATATAGGGTAAAAACGCATTTGAGGAGTGCGTTTTATCTTGGTGGCTTGGGTGATGGTCCATCAGGTCAGTGACGGGCCGTCAAACGGGCCGTCACTCCTAGGCAGTGCTCGATGACTTGCTCTCTCGTCCTAATGGCCTGGCTGACGGCCAGTCACAGGTGTGACGGTCAGTCATGCCAGCCGTCAAGCTTAACCAGTTGAGGTTTTTGAACATTTTTTCTTCCGTTTCTATCTCTAGCTCCATTCCCTGCAAATATAACAAAAAAAATCAAAAACCACAAAAGTTGCTTAAAACCTCGCGAGTATTCTTAGTTAAAGGCATCAAATGTGCCGTAGAATCCCGACACATCAACACCCTCAACTTAAAACGTTCGCTTGTCCTCAAGCAACATGAGAACAAAAACAAAATGACGACTCAACTAAGAATACAAACACATATCTCTGGCAAATCATGGCCACTCAATAGTTTATTAAATTTAAATCAAGCCCCTCGGTAGCGTACAAATGTATGAAATGCTAACTTGCAAGGATCCAAACATGTCATTCTGAGATGATAAAATATTCTACATACACACACAACAGTTATCCCAACAGTCAATAGATGATACAGAAATCTCGGTGCCCTCACCACAAAGAAGTCCCACACATAAGATTTGGGATTAGGTAAGGCGCTGACACTCACAACCGATTTCAAACAATGAACATGCGATGCCATAAGCTTGCCCTTGCTATTCTATTTCAGTTTTTTCAGAAAGCCGCTCAGGATCACTACAGGACTTGTTTTGGCTTGTAATGAGGCTTCGGGTGCAGGTAGGATACGTTTGGGGAATAGTGACTAAACCCTCCTTGGAATCACCGACCTACTATTTCACTTAACTTTACTTCGTCCATCCTTATTCACCTTTTTATTCCCTTCTTTTTAGCTACAGGTGCGGCCTCTTTATTTTGATAATTCTTTTTCATCTCTTTTTCGTTTCTTTTTCTTTCTTTTCTTAGGCACACACCCGAAATTTTTATTCTATCCACAACCAATCTTATCCATCCTATTTTTCTTATCATTTACCTCTATAGTAGCCACCCTCAACTTAGGCTGATTGCCTGAGTTGAGGTGCACGATGTCCAAGGAAGGACCAAGGCCAAAATAGGGATTCAAAGTTAAAACGAAACGGTGACAGGTTATTGAAAGAATAGGGTCAATTATGGCTCAAACAGGGATCAAAGGGATTAGTTGCATTTGGACGGTCTTATAGGCTAAGTGGACTGCACACAAAAAGGGCCTGTGATCCTTTCCTAAGCAACCAAACTTCAAACTTAACAACATAGGCCAGGCAAGTTCTAGATGCATGCACAAAATAAGAGTTTATAAAAAAAAAACGCTCACACACACTTGGCACCAAGAAACCATACCACTACCAACTATCAAAACAACAGCTTGGCTTAAGCATAATTATTACAATCCCAACCACACAATGACATTTAAGGATCCAGAACAGTCAATCGTTTCAAACATAAGTACAAAATCAACTTTTTCAGAGTGGGCTCCTTTTAGTTCAACTTTCCAAAAAGCCATGCTTGCTATAGACACCAGAAAACAACACAAACAAAATTTAAAATGACAACCTAAACACGCCGGTTCTACTAGATAGCACACCGAAGGGAAAAGAAACACGGCAACAAAAACCCTCGGTGGTGAAAGACTCACAGGTATCCCAACACCCTCAACTTAGACTCATGCATTGTCCCTAATGCATACATGTGAAAGCTAAAATTATGAGAGAAAGGAATACCTGTGAAGCCCATAGGACTCAGAGTCTGGCATTATGTTGGAGACCGCCAGGGTATCCAAAGCAGGAGCAATCGCTGGAATAGGTGCAAGCGACATCATCCTGTTAAGCTCCAACTTTCACTTTTATCGGCTCCTCAGCTAGTCGAGAAAACTTCTTTACTCTTTCTAACTCTTTTTCTTTGATGGTTCTCTTGCGGTGTTTTCTTTTTCCTGATTTGTTCTCACCGCTTTCCTCTATAGGTTTCTCTTTTTGCGATCCTAATATCATTCTCATCATAGCTAGGGTCTCAACAAAACCCTTCTCCTCAATATGCACATCCGTAGGGGATTCATCAATAACATTGATAACCGAGACCACCCTCATGTCTCTTGGTGGCTTCATCAATTTACACACATCAAACTTGACCAATTCATTGTTTAATCTGAATGTCAGTTCGTTTCTTTCCATGTCGACCAACACTCTTGCAGTGGCTAACAATGGTCGTCCCAAGATTATGGGAACTTCAAAGTCCACTTCGCAATCTAAGATTACAAAGTCAGCTGGGAATATAAACTTACCAATCTTTACCAGCATATCAGACAATATTCCCACCGGTCGCTTTACTGAACGGTCAGCCATTAACACCCTCATGGTAGTTTGTTTGGGAGCTCCCAAACCCAATTGTTTATAGACTGCTAGCAGCATCAAGTTGATGCTAGCACCAAGATCACATAAGGCTTTTTCAAAGTTGAATCCCAATAGTATAGGGAACATGAAAAGCACCTGGATCTTCCTTCTTTTCCACTAACGATCTTGAAGAAATAGCACTGCAGTGGTGGAGGTTATCTTCTGGTCCAAAGCTCCCTGACCTCTTCTTGGTAATCAAGTCCTTCATGAACTTGGCATATCCGGGCATTTGTTCAAGAGCGTCCACCAGTGGGATGTTTACTGATATCTACTTGAGCATGGTCATGAAATTTAGGAACTTGCTATCTTCCACTTTCTTCTTTAACCGTTGTGGAAAATGAGGTGGTGGCCGAGGCATCATAGTTGGAAGTTTTTCAACTTCCTTGCTTTTATCCGTGAGCACTTGAGTAGCATCCTCTACCACAACGGGTTTTTTTAACAGATACCCTCACACCCTCATCGACAATCTTTTCAGCATCTACTAACTCATCTTCCTCAACAACATTACCTTTCTGAGTTTGAATTACCGGATGTGATTCCGATAATATTTTACCACTTCTCATAGTGATCACCATACAACTCCCATCATTCCTCGGGTTTTGAATGGTGTCACTCAGCAAGGTACCTGTCTTCCTTTGATTTAGAGACACCGAGATTTGAATAACTTGCTGCTCTAATTGCTTGATCGAGGTGGAATGTGAATCCACTACCTGACTCATTACTGATAATTCAGTCCTCATCTCCTTTACCCCGGAGTCACTAGATTCCACCTTCAACAACATCTTCGCTACCATATTCTCCAATTTGGATGTCCCTGTCTCGTTGCTAGCTATTTCCCGATTACCAGGTGGTACATACAACCCAGCTCTATCAGTTTTATTCTTCCATTTCCCCTGATCACGATCTGTGTAGCCATATTATTCATAGTAGTTGTCCTTCTGATAGTTCCGACCTTGGTTTCCCTGGACATTGGCCTGGAAACCCCCCAAATAATTAGCCTCCTCATCATATTCAAACTCTGCTGCTCTACCTTGGGAACCTACAACTTTCACTTTCTCCATACCTCCTGACAGCAAATGTTTTGTCAGTAGGTCCATTTGCATTTTCAGATGGGCCATATCTTGGTCCCGCTCTTCCTCTTTCCTGCGCTGTTCCGCTGACATACCGACTTTATAAGTGCTAGCAGCTACCTCTGTATCCCGTGTCTGCCAGGCTCTATTGGTTTTAGTGAGCCGGTCCAAAATAGTTGTGGCATCGATAAAGGTAAGACCCATAAATGCTCCACCTGCTGCATTATCCAGTGTTGGCTTGGTAGCCGAATTCAGTGCCCTGTAGAATGTTGGCATCAAAAACTTATCGGTCAACTGATGGTTTGGGCATCGTGTCAGCTTTTTCTTGAACCGCAACCAAGTCACATGTAAAGCCTCATGAGGTTGTTGTCTGAAGTTTCTTATTTCATCCCTCAACTGTATAATCCTAGAGGGAGGAAAGAACCTTTCTAGGAAAGCTCCTTTCAACTCTCCCCAGGTTGTGATAGAGTCGGGGGTTAGCTCTGTCAACTATAATGCTGCCTCTTCAGACAGATACAACGGAAATAACCTGAGTCTAATCGCTGTCTGACTTACTCCAGGCAATTCGAACGACTTGCAGATACCCATAAAATTCATCAGGTGTCAGTTTGGATCATCACCAGCCACACAACGGAACAATCCCCTTAAGTTAAACAGCTGGAGCATTGTGCTAGTAATGTTGAACTTGGCCCCAGGGGATAGCGGAGAAAGCGCAATTGCGCCCGTGGCACCAACTCCATCTAAGTCGATATCCTCATCATCATCCAAAGCAAATTGCCTTGGTTGATGTCGACCTCTACCCCTCTGCTGCTTCCTTTGGTTTGTGGGGGCTATATTTTCAACATGCTACGCAGCTCTACCATCACCCGCTGCAGCCTCATCATCCAGCCCAACATCGTCCTCAATATCATCAACATTTAAGTGTTGTTGGGCCTGCTGAGCTGCAGCTAGTCTTGCTGCCTCTTGTTGTTGTGCGTTCATGTTGTGCCTTAGAGTTCTAGCGAGCTCGGGGTCATAGGGTATTATTGGTTCATCCAAGCGTCGGGTACTTGGCATGCACAACTCTGTACCCTGTAACAAACAAAAACAACAAATAAAAGTAAAAGCAGGAAATATGACTAAGAGTCAAATAAACACACCAGACTTAATAAACAACCGTATTCCCCGACAACGGCGCCAAAATTTGATACGCCCAAATTACACCTCAATTAAGAAGCGCAAGCGGTCGTCGTCAAATATAGAACCCAACAAAGGTTGGGGTTGATCCCACAGGGAATAAGGTGCAAATTAAGTCGTTAGTGAATTAGTTGACTAGTAATCAATAGTTTTCGGTAAATTGGGGGGGGTTGTGTGTTCAATATTTGATCAATGCAAATAATAATATACGAGTTTTAACGAGTAATAATCAATATAAGAATGAACCAGGGAAGTGTTCACCATGGTGTCATAACAATTTCGACTCAAAGCTTAACCGGGTTCTTTCTATATGTATATCACGATGTGATTGAATTAATGGTATCATCTAAATGTTTCTCAACCAAATAGACGAATTTTCTTTTCAATTCTCTCGAACTTGAAAAGGTGAAATTTCTTATTTCAATCCTAAACATCAAGTAGATTAATCTAGTTACAACATTAATCATAAGACGAGAGTTGGTAGTCTCGAATCCTCGTAGTTAATCAAATTTCCCGGTTTTAATCTCTTTGCTCAAGCAAATTAAACCTAGGCATGTCCTAATGTTTGCAACCACTAGAAAACGTTAATAATGAATGATTAACAACGTGACAACATATAGATTGAACCCAATGCTACCCGGAATTTATATTGCTACTTTTGCCATGGATCCCACAACCCTAGTTGTGGGAGTTTTAGCCAGTCATGCTTGCAAAACGAAAGAATGAAGTAATAGGATTCATAATAATAAGAAAAGGTTCTTACAAAATAGATGAACACAAGCTTCAAGCTTTCCAAGAACAATAAGCCAAAATCCCAAGAACAATCGAAGAAGAAGAAGAAGAAAACGTGTTTGTGTCGTATTTTCTCCTCCCAAACTCGTCCAAAACGTGAGAAAAAGTATCGTGTAATGAATAATAAAATAACCCTAACACAGGGTATTTATAGTAGTCCAGGAAATAAAGTCCAAAAATAGAATTTTTTGAGTCCCGCTTCGCATTGACGGGTCGCCTGACGGACCGTCATGCATGTGACGGGCCGTCACTTGAGCCGTCACAGCTAAACAGTGAGCTTCCAGGAAAATTCTCAGGTAAATCATCTAGCAGGTGATGACTTACAGCTTTATATGCATTTTATGACAAATTTTCAGGTAAGTCGTCACCTGCTCGACGACTTACATGTATATAGGGTAAAAATGCATTTGAGGAGTGCATTTTATCTTGGTAGATTGGGTGACGGTCCGTAGGTCAGTGACGGGCCGTCAGACGGGCCGTCACTCCTAGGCAGTGCTCGATGACTTTCTATCTCGTCCTGGCGGCCTGGCTGACGGCCAGTCACAGGTGTGACGGTCAGTCATGCCAGCCGTCAAGCTTAACCCGTTGAGGTTTTTGAACATTTTTTCTTCCGTTTCTATCTCTATCTCTATTCCCTGCAAATATAACAATAACACATCAAAAACCACAAAAGTTGCTTGAAAACTAGCGAGTATTCTTAGTTAAAGGCGTCAAATGTGCCATAGAATCCCGGCATATGAAATACTACAAACATCGGAGTGAAAGTAAGACGGACATGAAAAAGCAGACAAGGTCTGGGGTACCAAGCTAATAAACTCAACCCAAGGATGATTATTAGTACAATTATAGCCTATATACGCAAAGTCTGGAAGAGTTAAATCATAACCTACCAATCATATGATAACAAGGTGCTAGCACAATGATGTCCAAGCCCGTACCGCTCCGAGAAGCTATGAAACAAAATCAAACTATCAAGAAGGCAATCTACGCGTTAAAAGAAGACTAACAATACTCATAATGCTATAATTATAACCGGGTGAAAATTCTGGTCATCGGCGACCTCATGGGCCCTGCAACTCGAAGTAAAAAATGAAAAACACCACAATGTTCCCCATGTCCTCGGGAGTTCATGCCCCAAAATTAAGCAGAAATGGACCACGAATAAAGGCTCAAACAACCCCTAAACAACAAAATTAAAAAAAGGAAATTTTGTGGAATTTTAACGAAAATTGACAAAAAAACATACCAATTCTAGAAGCCAAGAATGTCCACTGACCCGAAGTATATAATCCTCCAAGTTATGGGAATGATTAGGAGAAGAAATGAAGGTTTTTGGAGCAACAAGGGAGGAGGAAAACGATTTTGAAGTTGGGGAAATAAGCTAGAATTTTAAAAAGGGAACAACTTATATCATGCCTAGGTTCCCCAACGGCCATGCAGGTGCAAGCGTGCTGGCGCAGCAGCGGCCACACGCCGCAGGCGCACTGGTGCCAAGGCGCACTGGCATGTGCAGGGGCGCTGGTTTTCAAGGCCTGGCCAGCACGTAGGCACAACGCCCATACAAGCAACAACAGCATCCATAAGCCAACCTTTGTAGATTTTATCAAATGGACCTCCGAGAATGAATTCGGGGTCCCGCGAACACAAATGAGCTGAGTTATTCAACTAAAAACTTTCTAGACTCAACAGAATCAATAAAAATCCCAACGGACATCGATTTAATGAAATATGGGCGCCCAAAACCACTTTAGGCCAACTTTTCCAAATCGAAACACCAAGGCCTAAAATGAGTTTGGAAGCCTCAGGACGCAAACCAAAGGTACCTCTTGCCCAAAGTCAAAATTCTGGAGGTAACAACGCTGCTAGAATTTCCACTCGAGCTGTCTTCTCTAAATCTTGACCAAAGTCAAACTTTCAAGTTCAACTGGCTAAAAAACACTAAAACTAACACAAAACAAAACCAAAGCTTCCAGACCCCGACCAAGGTCTATCCAGACCAAAATCCATGCTTCAGAGCTAACAGAACTGTCAAAATTCGATTCCGAGCACGTTTACCAAGAATTTTTAGTAAAGTCAATGATATCCTAAGTTAAGGCTCTAAAACAGAGAAACAACAATACAAATCAAATGAAAAGCCAGGGCACCGAATCACCGGTCCTAGCAAACTATAAATGACTTGGGGCCGCTACAGGCAAGCTCTAACAGTACAAAGAAAGCGTAAATATGGGAATCGCTGGAAGTGTCATTACATCATCCACTACTAAAAAGGACTTTCATCCTCAAAAGTCAAGAACAAGGAAATACTTGAAGGCTCAATCAACTACGGATACTGAGCTCGCATCTCTCTCTCGGTCTCCCAGATAACCTCTTTAACTGGATGGTGCCTCCACTGAACCTTAACAACGCAAATCTCTCTAGATCTCAATCTATTGACATCTCTGGCCAGAATAGCTACTGACTCCTCAACAAAGGCCAAACTCTCATCCAACTGAACTTTATCCCACTGCAACATATGAGACTCATCTAGAATATACCATCACAACATCGATACATGGAAACTCAGGTGCACAGCTGAAAACATCGAAGGCAAAGCTATCATATATGTAACACTACTAACTCTCTAAAGGATCTCAAACAGCCCAATCTACCTTGTGCTAAGCTTGTCTACCTCCCAAATCTCATCAAGCTCTTCATGGCCAATACACGAAGGAACACTAAGTCACTAACACTGAACTCTAAGGCAAAAAGTCGATGATCAGCGTAGCTCTTCTGCCTACTCTAGGCTGCCCAAAGTCTGTTCTAAATCACTCAGACTCTGTCCAAGGAATCACGAAGATAATATGTACTCTGTGGCCTATACTCCAAACCATCAAACCAACATATCGATGATCTGCAACGCCTACCATACAATGCCTCAAAAGGTGCCATGCCATTGCTCGAATGAAAACTATTATTATAAGAAAACTCGTTCAAAGGCATAAACTGATTCCAAGAACCTCTAAAGTCAAGAACACCGGCCCAAAGCATGTCCACCAAGACCTGAATAGTCCTCTCGGACTGGCCATAAGTCTGAGGGTGGAATGCAGTACTAAGTTAAACCTCTGTACCCAAGTCTAGCTGAATAGCTTTCCAAAACTGAGATTTGAACTGAGTGCCACAGGATAGAAGTTGGGACCCCATGCAAATGAACAATCTCACAAAGGTAAATCTAAGCCAACCTCTCTGTACTGTAGGTAGAATGGATAGGTAGGAAGTGTGCTAACTTAGTCAGCTTATCAACAATCACCCAAATGGAGTCAAACCCCTGAGAAGTACGTGGCAACCCAACTATGAAGTCCATAGTAATACCTTCCCTTTTTAACTCAGGAATGGGAAGTCGCTGCATCAATCCACCAGGTCTCATGTGCTTGAACTTCACCTGCTGATAGTTCAAGCACCGAGATACAAACTTCGCTATGTCTTGCTTCATATCACTCCACCAGTAAAGCTGCCTCAAGTCTCGATACATCTTGGCTGTGCCAGGATGGATGGAATATCTAGAACAATGGGCCTCCCAGAGAATCAACTGAATTAAATCACCAACTCTCAAAACACAAAGACGATTATCAAATCTCAGAACACCATCAGAACCCAAAGTAGCTCGGCTGGCCTCACCCCAAACAACCTGATCACTAAGGTCACACAATCGCTGATCCTCAAAGTGACAGCTCTGAATCTGATCAACCAAGGTGGAACGAACCTCAATACTGGCGAGAACTCTACTTGGTTCTGATAAGCCCAACAGTCGCTCAAAAACTGAAGGTGAAGCTAGGCTACCCATACTCACCATCTTTTGACTCAAGGCATCCTCTACTATGTTTGCCTTACCCGGATGATGCAGAATAGTGAAGTCATAGTCCTTCAGTAACTCAATCTATCTTCACTGCCTGGAGTTCAGATTTAACTGACTCGTAATGTACTGAAAACTATGGTAATCGGTGAATATCTCACAGTGAACCCCATATAAGTAATGCATCCAAATCTTTAGCACAAAGACTACCACTGCCAACTCTAAGTCATTAGTGGGGTAGTTGCACTCGTGAACCTTCAACTGTCTTGTCGCATAAGTTATCACTCGAACCTATTGCATCAAAACATAACCAAGACCAACCCCTGAAGCATCACAATATACCGAGAAGCTCTGACCCTCAACTAATAAAGTCAACACTGGAGAGGAAGTCAATAAGGCCTTAAGCCTCTAAAAGCTATCTTCGCACTGATCCGGCCACTAAAATAGGGCATCCTTCCTAGTCAGCCTAGTCAAAGGTGCTTCTATGGAAGAAAACCCCTTGATGAACCTTCTGTAGTACCATGCTAACCCAATAAAGCTACGAACCTCAGTAGGAGTAGTAGTTCTCGGCTAATCACAAACTTATGATATCTTTCTCGGGTCCTTTCTAATCCCATCCTTAGACACCACGTTTCCTAGGAATGCAACTGACTCAAGCCAAAACTCACACTTTGAGAACATGGCATAAAGCTGATGATCTCTGAAAGTCTAGAGTATACTCCTCAAGTGCTTCTCATGCTCATCTCTACTATGTGAGTATATTAGGATGTAGTCTATGAAAACTATCACAAATGAGTCCAAGTACGGGCTAAGCATCATGTTCATTAAGTCCATGAAAGCTGCGGGGGCATTAATCAACCCAAAGGACATCACCAGGAACTCATAGTGGCCATATCGTGTTCTGAATTTTGTCTTAGGGATGTCCTCCACCCTAATCCTCAACTTGTGGTAGCAAGACCTCAAATCTATCTTTAAAAACACGGCTGAACCCTGAAGCTAATCAAACAAGTCATCTATGCACGACATCGGATATCTATCCTTCAGAGTCACCTTATTCAGCTGCCTTAAATCAATGCACATGCGCATCGACCCATCTTTCTTCTTCACAAACAGAATTGGAGCACCCCAAAGTGACACACTCGATCTAATGAAACACCTAGCTAACAAGTACTAGAGCTACTCTTTCAGCTCTCTCAACTCAGTGGAGCCATACAGTAAGGAAAAATACAAATTGGCCTGGTGCCCTGCTCTAACTCAATAGAAAGGTCGATATCTCTTTCAGGTGGGAGGCCTGGCAGGTCGATAGGGAACACATCTAGGAAATTTCTAACCATAGGAACTTACTTAGGAGAAGAAGCGTTGGCACTATCATCTCGGACATATGCTAGATAAGACAAACACCCATGAGAAATAAAATTCCTAGTTCAGAGACAAGGGATGATCCTAGATGGTGCGCGGCTAACAGAACCCTGCCACACAATCGGGGATACGCCGGGCATGGCTATGGTAATGGTGTTGGCATAGCAATCCTAATCCACACGATGAGGGGATAACCAGTCCATGCCCAGAATCACATCAAAGTATAATATATCATGAATCATCAAATCACCCCAGGTCGCCAAATCACAAACAAAAATCATACAGGACCTCACAATCTGATCCACTACTAAAGAGTCTCCTACTGGGGTCGAAACAGATATACGCATAGATAATGACTCACTATCCAACCCTAAACAAGGAATATAATAGGCAGAAACATACGAGCAAGTACATCCAAGATCAAATAAAGCCAAAGCTGACTGACAGCATATATAAATCGTACATATGATCACAACATCTGAGGCCTCTACCTTAGGTCTCCCAAGGACTGCATAAAACTGGTGATGACCACCTCCTAACTGACCGCCATCCCTACCACCTGTCCTGTCATACGGGGTACCACCTCTACCCTGCCCACCACCTCATCTATCTAGTGGCTAAACTGCACGGATAGGCTGAGCGGTTGGCTAAACTATATCCCATTGGGGGCAATCTCTAGCATAGTGCCCAATAACTCCACACTCATAACAAGGACCTGATGGCCTACCCTTTCAGGATAACTAGCGGCTCGAGTGTTACAACCATGGCCTGATTCCCCAGAAACTGTACCTCTTGGAGTTTGACCACTGTAACCCTGCTGGCTATTCTGACCCTTCTCAAACTAGGAACTACCCGAAGCCTGTAGAAAAGCTTAAACTGGTCGACTAGATTGACCGTGGTGCTGTTGTGGCTGATAACCTCATCCCCACTGGCCTGAACCTCTACCACTGTAATGGGAACCATTGTAGTTGCCCTAATGTCGAGATCTCTTATCTCTAGATCTCAAATCATGGAAGTGTAAGTCCTCTATAGTACAAACATGATCCACAATGGCTTGGAAGGATCGCTTGCTAGCAACTAACACCTCGACTGTCTTTCTAAACTCTAGTCTCAAACCCTAAACAAATCTGCAAACTCTATCGGGCTTGATAGGGATAATCATGGCCCGAAATGGAGAAAGCTGGTATAAGCAAGTCTCATACTTCGATACGGTCATAGAACCCTGCATAAGTCTAGTGAACTACTCTTTACGATGCTCTCTATCGCTCTGAGGTAAAAACTTGGCCATAAAGTTATACAACTCTGACCAAGGTAACAGAGGTGACAAAAATGGTCTGCAATCAACCTGGGCCCTCCACCATAACTTAGTTGGGCCCTCCAGCTGATAAGTAGTATATGCAACACTGTGAGTCTCCAACACACCCAAATGGTGTAGCATCTCCTCACAGGTAGAGATAAAATCATATGGATCCTGACCAGGTGTACCAGTAAATCTAGGTGGAGCCAATCTCTGAAACCTACCCAATGCCTTCTGCTCTGACTCTGTCATAGCTAGGCGAGGAGCAAGAGGCTTGCAGCAGATGGTACTAGGATAACCTCAGCAAGGTGAGCCGTAGCAGCAAGTTGCACCCCTAAACTCTATACACCAAGGCCTACCCCCCTGAGCGGATGTTTGTGCCACATCTAAAGATTGTCATTTTATCATACCCAAAAATGGAAGAAGTAAACCCTAAATATCTAACGAAAGAGCTGGGGCTAAAGCTGGTAGGGAAACTGGTGCCGACACTGGTGGTACTTGGGCTGTCCCCCAGTCCACAGGCTTCTACTCTAGAATAATCTCAGGTTCATACTCAGGCTCAACCTCGACCCTAGGAGATCTAACTATTGCCATTGCTCGTGCATGACCTCTAGCTCTACCTCTATGACCTCCTCGGCCCTTAGCTGGAGTCGGGGGTGCTAGAGTCAAAGGCTCGCCCTCGCCTGATATCGACAACCTTATACGAATCCTCTGCGGGAGAATGAACTAGAATAAGTGAGATTTTAGGAAACCATCAAGGATAAAATGCACGATACAGAAGCAATAAGAGAGTCATAGTTCCTAAGATGCCACTGTAGCCTCCTGAAAGTTGAGTACAGACGTCTCTTCCCCGATCAGCAGGACTCTACTAGACATTGGTTCCTATACCGATGACACCGGTGAACCTAGGCTCTGACCCCAAGCTGTCATGACTCGATTTCTTATTCATGATGGCACCTAAAACCCCTCGGTAGGGGAAACAATCCCCATAGCATAGAATGGTTAGTAATGGGCTACTATCAAGTAAGCAAGCAGAAGAATGAAATAAATAATGGAAGCATAGGAAATAAATAAAGGAAATAAGCAATAAGAATAAATATAAGTGGAAGATAAACCATACCCAAAACCTGGCATCATAGTATAAGAGTCGGTAATAAATGTACATAGTACAAAGGATCCAAAAGAATATATACACATCTATCTCTGAATAGCAAAAAGAGTATAACATACAAAAGATGATCTAAAAGCTATGCCCCAGTCATCAAGAACTCACCGTCAGCCTCGGACTGTCAAAAATTATCCCGCACGAGTCTCCACATATCAACGGTGATGGCCTACACTAGGATCTGCACCAGGAAGATGCAGAGTGTAATATAAGCACCAATTGCTAAGCAATGGGTACCTTGTAGGCATCGTAGGCTGACTAAGCACATATAAGATATAAAAGCAATAATATAGCAGAAAATAAATAAGTAGTCACAGAAACAACGAATAGGTACACAAAAGCTAGCATAGAAGAATACAAGAAGAAAACAACATTCTTGGCTAGCTACTGAAAATATATTTATCTCAAAGACACAGGTGAAGGATAGAAAGAACGCACCTAGGGTCCTTGCAGTAACAATATATATAAAGAGAGTTTAGGAAAAAGGCGATATACCAGTAACCTCAAGTTAAAAGGGAATAAGGAAAGGAAATAATGATAATCATGCTCGAAAACAAGACTGATGACCAAGTCATGCTAGTAATACCACTCTCACGGGAAATCAGTCCCGAACTAAGAAATAATAACCCCAAGAACTTGGAATATCCCACACAAGATTTTGGAAGCTTGAAGCTTACAAGAATGGAAGAAAATGAATTTTGGGTGCTTGAAACGAAATGGGGAGAAGATGGCCTAAAATAGGTTTCAAGGTGCCGGCCACTGCGCACGCATGCCACCACTGCACGCGCACCCCATGCGCACGTGGCCAGGTGCATGCGCACAAGTAGGCCAAGCGCTATCCAAGCCAGGCGCTTGCCAGCCTTCACGCACGCCGACCACTAAATGCGAGGCCCAAGAGCACGCGATCGAGGCGACGTACAGGTGAAGGCCAAGGGAGGGGTTAGTCGGCTGGTGCCTAAGTGTGTGCGCGGCCATGCCCACGCGTGGGTGATGACCATGCTAGTGCCATTACAACAACCAGCAGCCAACAACAAATCCAACACAAGGAATTTCTCGAATGGACCCTCGGGACGCATCTGGGGTCACGCTAATGCAAATAAACTGATCTATTCAACTAGAAATGACATTTCAGACTCAATGGAATTGATGAAAATTCCAACAGAGGTCAATTTGATAAAAAATGTACACCACACCCAAAATCAACCTTTAGGCCAACTTTTCCAAAATGGAGTTCCATGGCCTAAAATGAGTCTTGAAGCGAGACCCGCACCAAAGGTCCTTCTAGCTCAAAAGTGACATTCCAGAGCTAACAACACAGATGGAATTTCAATTGAAGGTCGTCTTCTCCAGATGTTGACCAAAGTCAACCTTCCGAGCCCAACTAGCTTGAAAACACAAAAAAGGAGAGAATTTTAAACTGGAAGCTTCCAGATCCCGACCAAAGGTCCCATTAGACCAAAATCTCCATTTTGGAGCTAACGAAACTATCAGAATTTGATTTCAAGCATGTTTACCGAGAGAGTTTGTCAAAGTCAAATATTTCCTAAGTTAAGGTTTTACAATAGGGAAATAGCCATGACGACCTAATGAACGCTCCAGGCATCAAACCCTCAGTCTCGGAAAGTCATGAATAGCTTGTAGCCACTGCGGGAAGCTCAAAACGCAGAAGAAGCATGAAAAATAAAAAATGACCTGGAGGGTCATTACAACATTCACTACTAAAAGGACTTTTGTCCTTGAAAGTTAGAGAAAGGAAACACCTGGAGACTCAAACAAAGAAGAATACTAAGCCCGCACCACTCTCACAGAATCCCGATTAGCCTCCTTGACCAGAAGGCACTCAATGGAGCTAAACTAAAGGAAATCTACCAAACCTTAACCCCTTACTTGCCAAGCTAAACTTCAACCCTTAACTCTAAAACTCCAATGATCTATCAACCGAACTGAAACATAAGAAACTCAATCAAAATACACTGACACAACACTGAAACCAAGAGAACCTAGGCGATCAATGCACAAAACTCAAACCTCGATACCACAACAATGTCCACCCAGAAAACCACCAACCAAATCTCTAACTCATGAATCCATTAACCTAAAAAACCCTTATATCTATCCTGAATCCTTTGCACCATAACTATGAAACTGCACTCAAGCCGGATACTTGAGCCACTCTCAAAATATCAACTAACTCATCGGAGATCCATAATTCCCACTATACTCAACCGAGAATGAGGTCAGCTTCAAACTCCCACTCCATCAAAGTCAAGGTCTAGTCTACTATCATCTGCCATTCTAAAATACCAACCCATAGCATACCACAAAAGCTAGAGCTCCCTACCCCGACCAAATAGCAACCAACGGACGGATACCTTTGCTAAGATTAAGCTCACACCTGAACCCAATTGAACCAACCATCGAAGCTCAAATGAAACTTGCACACCAGGGTTAGGAAGGACTTGGATAAACATCGTGTGTCGAAGGAGACCTCCCAATGTAGAACAAAACCAACCTCGCTGAATTGTGCCAAGTCTGAATCGATTGAAAGTGAATGAACCAGGGAAACCTGCCAAAGAAGACTAAAACACAAAAACCCAATCTCTGCAAAGAGTGTGGTAAGCCTACCACAAAGTCTGTAGCCATCAACTAAGCTCCAAACTCTAAGAATATCGCTGCTGCTCCAAATACTCAAACCCTATCCGGATTTAATATCACCTTACTAGCCTTACCTTAGAATGAAGTCCACCATGCCGCAAATATCAAGGCAAACCACCCTGTAGGCAAAGGAAAGATGCCTGATGTCCAAGGTCACCACCTAGCTATTAAAATTTTTGTCATCTCCTAACTCACCCTTTGGATCGAAACACCTACCCTATTGCACCAGTACATAAGCCACAAACTTCGGAAGCATTCAACATACCATAACTCCTGGCCCATACAGGCAGAGCCTAATCAATGTTTGAATCCCATGTAACAAACAACCTCTCAGAGAATCAACTAATTTAAACCTCCAACCCTCAGAACACAAGGGTGACCAATAATCTCAAAGTAGCATCAGAATCTAAAGTAGCCTTGTTGGCCTCAACCCGCACAACCTGATCACATGTGACACACAATTGTTGCTCCTCAAACTGATGGTGCTGAATCTGTCCAACTAAGGTAAAATGGACCTCAACTTTAGCAAGAATTTTGGTAGGATCTAACAAGTCCAGTCAAATCAATAGTTAGCCAAACACTGGATGTCCAAGGCCAATGGCCACTCTGAAACTAAAATAGAGAAGTTAAGTTTTTCGCACTCACTGTCTTCCAGCTCAAAGATGCTGCAACTGAAGAGAACCTTCCACGAACCATCTAAAGTAATTCACTAGCTCATGACTCTGAAACCCAACTCCAATTACTGATCAATGCTTCTGCCAAATCCCCGAGTAGACTCATTTATCGCCGATGAACACTATAGAAAATTAGAGCCAGCTAGGCTCTGAATATACAATTTTCCCAATTGGTAGATGTTGCTTAGACTTGGGTCACCCAAAGAACATAACAAGGAAATCATAGCTTATGCACAAGCCCCTAGAGGTAGTGCTGGAAAAGCCTACCACCTCAATCTCTACCAGAAGGAAATTTGGCCTTGAATTCGTCCAAGGAAAATGCCACTGCACTTTGTACTCGGTCAAATCAAGTAATCAATACACAACCCAAAGCGTACCCCTTTTCGTCACCTCAACAACCACTAGTAACCCATACATACAAATAAGAAGTCATCTCTCTCTTTTCCCAAGATAAATGGAACCCTTTCAAAACATACACCGAACTTGACAGACTCTTTCTCAGGAGATCCTGGAGTTGTTCCCTTATCTCCCATAATTATACTAGCGACACTCGATATGATGGAACAAGAATAGGCTAAATGACCAACTCAACTACAATGCTACCGTCCAAACTCAACCAAACTGGAAACTGAAGAAAACCACGAATATGACCCATATACCTGCCAACTGCCTAAACTTACTAATTGAAGAAGGTCGATCCTAACCACCCGAGAAAAGCAAAGCCAACCAATATCCCCTTTCTCAAACAACACCATGCTCCTTAAGACAAAATAACTAACCCAGACATAAATCTAACGAAACCATCACACACTAACTGAATGACTCCTAGCACATGGTATATAATGGCCTAGGCAAAAACCACCCAAGACCGCTAGAAATTGAAACACTTAAACCGATACTAGAGCCACGACAAAAACAAAAAATAAATCTAACAAGAGCTACACACGAGTCAAAGCCCTAGGTATTCACCTCCCAAGGTCAACACACTCCATCCACTACTAAAGAATTTAACTATCGAGAAAACCGCATGCAAAAACACCAAACTCATAAGGACTACAATAGGATAGAATAAGAAAATCAATAATTCATCGGAAGGCTGCTAACCACAACTACAGAAAGATAGCATATGCTAATGCACCTACAGTCCTGACGGGCATCCGCACACTCGAGGAACACACACAAGTGAAAACAACCCTCCTATATCCCATACTACTGGAGCGTACACTGAGCAAATAACAAACAAGGATCAAAACACAATATGAATAATATGATGGAACTAGGTGTGACAGTAGTGATGTATGTACCTCCCCCAGCACTTGAAGCTCATGGCCCCTAGTCCGGGTTGGCCAGATCCATGCAGGTCTAAGTGACCACATATAAAAATCACGGGATCTCTAAGTATAACTACCTGGAGTCTATTCGGGTCTAAAATAGTAAACCGTAAATCTCAAACCCCTATATATGGTTCCCAAAGTGTATCCGGGACTAAATCCATAATAAAAATATGGCTAGCACTATGGTACAGCCGAGCCCAATATCAGTATGAAAATCAGTGATAAAATCATGACAAAAATAAAGCAATCTAAATAAATAAAGTGGAAGAGAATATAAGAAAGATAAGGGTAGTAAGTATATATACATACCAACTTAAATAAATATACAAAAGTTTCCCTAAAGTGATCGAGAAGACAAATATACCACTACAATATTTTAGGCTTTTAGCCACCCCTATAAAGTGTGCCCTAAACTAGTAAAAAGTGTGGTATTTGATCAAAGGCTACACTTTTTGTCTTTAGGCAACGCTTTTTCAGGGGTGGCCTAAAGAGGCGTAACCCTTGACTTTAGGCCACTCTTTTTAAGTATTGCCGTAACAGCTACGCTTCAAAAGTGTGGCCTATGAGATACAAAGGACACACTTTGCAGTATCTCATTTAGCAACACTTTTGTTTCATATAACTACACTTTCAAGTGTGGTCTTTGCTCCCTTATTGTCCACAATTCTGAAGCGTAGCATTTTCTATCTCCTCTAAAACAACATTTGTGAAGTGTGGTCTTTGCATCCTTATTAGCCACAATTCTGAAGCATAGCATTTTCTATCTCCTCTAAAACAACATTTGTGAAATGTAGCCATAATTTTATTTTGAAAAATTACAATTTTATTTTGCATATATTCAGTATATTATTATTCCATTGAGATGATCGCAAGCACTGAAACATCTAATAAAGAACTCAATAATAATTCAAATGTATAAATTTATAATAAACTTTTTTTGTAACTAAACTTGTATTATTTATCAGATAGGTTCTGTACACAAGACTCAAAATTAAAACTGAAACATGGACAGTCCCAAGTTCAGTGATCAAACAAGAAAAAAATAGCTACTCCTACATCAACAAGGTAAGGCTAAGGATAGGAGTTAAGCTCTTTTACTCTAACATGCCCTGTACACAAAATTTTGAAAGATTGATGTCAAGACAGCTTCACTACTTTTTTGTCTTGCTGGAAAAAGTTTCAGTACACTCATCCTAATTAAATAAATGCAGCAGGTTAGCACAAGTCGAAACATCTCATGTGATGCTTTCTATTATTTCCATGGGCTAGCATCCAAGTTACTTCATCAGTCCATTTACTCGCCACCATTTGACACCCCTGCAACTGTAGCAACCTACACCAAATACCAACATTGATTTAATATAAACTTCATATAGAATCATTCTGCCAAAAAGACTGAAATGATGCAAAGATACCCAATGTCCCATTTGCAAGTCAGGAGGGATCTAACTTTCTGCATAATGCCAAACCCTCTTCTGCATCTTAAATAATAAGACAAGGTCATTGCAACAAAAAATTAGTCAAAAAATTTTGCTCATTGACTGATATAAAATAGAGCAATGACCAACAACAAATAGAGAAAGAAAAACAAAAAGGTACCAAGTTTACTCAATTGTTAGTTGCCTCCCCTACCAACTAGTAGGTTGAAGGTTTGTATTATATGAAGTAATCAGTGAGGAAGCACTTAATTCTACTCTTAAGCATATTCTACCTCGTATTATTGCCTGTAACATTCTAACAACCCAATCTATGGAACTACGGAAGAACTATTTCCATAACTGAACAACTTCATTCTCACTAAGAGACGAGCTATGTCTTTATTCCTTAGCTCTCATTCTCACTAATAGGTGAGCTATGTCTTTATTCCTTAGCTTATAGATTGTAATGACCCTTCCGGTCATTTCCACATACACGTTTTCCTTGTGCCGTTAGAGCTTGTTGTAGTGGACCCAAGTCATTTAAGGCTTGTCGGGACCGGTAGTTCGGTGCCGGGTCCATTTGTTTGGTCGTATGATAAGTTTTGCAGTCAAGCAAGTCGGCAAAAGTTATCGTAAGTTCTTTAATAAATTTTCTGAACTTTGGGTAAAATGTCTCAGGGATTTTCTCTCAATATATAAAGATTTAGAAGTCCCCCGAAATACCAAATCGAAGGTCTACTAGTCTAGTTTCCAACGCACAAAACCTCACGTCCAACTGATTGCGGAGTAAAAAGTTATGACTGTTTTACCGCGGACTGTCTGACAGAAAACGGGTTGCGAACCGGGTCGCGAACCGGGTCGGGTCAAACTCGATTTAAGCCTCAACTTCACGTTTTAAAATACTATTTCAGTTCGGAAACAGTGAGAAAACATAAGGGAGGATTCCAAGAGAGTTATTGAGTATCAAAATCGTGCGTTGGTGAATTGCGAGTCTATGTTTGAGAATTTTATTAGCATCGTGCGTATATTTAAAAATATTTTATTTTAAAGTTGAATTTGGTAAAAAGTTGTATTATTATTACCTTTTAAAAATATTTTAAAGGTTTATGAAAAATATTTTTGTTACGATATAATTGTATATGTATTTATTTTATAAGGTTTTTATACATTGTAATATTTTAACGGAGATAGTAAATTTAGTTATGTTGAAATTTATTATTATAATATAGTAGGTTTTATTTGAAATGATTTTCCATTAATTATGGTATATTCAAAAAGTTATATTTATTTTACCACGAACTTATGCAATACCCAAGTACAGACATAACAGGTAAGGAATAACATGGTGCTGACACCTCACCACCACGTGGAAGTGAAGTGGTGCAGTAACCATGTAGTGGCATTGACTAAGAAAGTATATTTATATATATGGTGATGTTAGGTACAACTTTAGGAATGTTTTGGCAATTATTTAAACATTTACACGGATTCAACAATAATTTCTCCCTTAGTTAAAAAGTTGTTCTTCCAAATATATTGTGTTAAGATACTGTGTTAAGGAGGGGAAATGATGATTGGTTGGTGTTTTTGTTAAAGCACCACAAGAAATCGATTATTTACGTCAATTATTCAAGCCCGAGTTCAAGTTTGATTTTGTTTCGGAGCTTCTTTTCGGAGAGGTTCAAGCTTGTCATCGGACGACAGGTAGGTTACGGTTTATTTTCCCTAGACTACGCATATATAGAATAAAATTGTATTAATGGGCATCCTTGTGTTGGTTTATTAGGTTGGTACCAAAGACCTCGACCGCTTTATTCATGTCCGCCTACTTTTGTTCCTCCGTTGTTTGTAGTATTTGCCGATATATTTTATTTACCCTTGTGGTCCTGTGAGGCCTTGTTGACTCTAGAACATAGAAGGTGGGATTTTGGGAATGTCCGTGAGTCCTGGGCATAGAATTATGGCTGGTTATGCTTGATGAGTAGCTGTGGACATGTGCAGGGTCAATAGGTTGATTGTGAGCTGCTGGGCAGCTATTGTGTTTGATCATACCATTTTCATGCATATAAAGAGATTTTATACATGTTTTACTACGGTTTGGGCTTCGGTCCTACTGGCACCATTTCCTAAACCTTGCATGGCCCGGGGGGGCCGTTTTTTATGGAAATAATTTGGAAATGGTTTGATGTAACTTGTGAATATTCTTGGGTAAAAGAAGGTAAAATTATGATTTAAATCACCAGTTTTACGATTAACGCTAGACTCGGCAGGGCCGGGATGCTAGTTGAGTTTTCTTGCTACTTGAGATGATTTTTAGCCTCGGTCGGACCAAGCACCTGAGATGACTTTCTACTGTTTAGACCCGGTTATGCCCGGGCACCCTTGGAGGGGTTTTTGAGATATTTTCCTACTACTTTAGTCCTGGACAGGGTCTGGGCATGCATATTAGAGACTGGGTCTCTATCTTGATCTCGGACTTGCTTCCGGACGACATGTGTTGATACTAAGTTTTAGTATGGGGTCAGGGAACTCCATGGACCTTGCAAGCCGGGCCAGGGTCTATGGGCTGCGTGTGCCAGAGGAAGGGTATACGGTGGAGTAGAGGTATACGGGCAGTGTCCTTCCATAGAACCTATCTGCTGGGCCGGATCGACGCCGGAGGAGGTACATACAGAGCATTTTTTGAGGCTCCACCCTTGTTTGTTGTTTGTTGTTTGTTGATTGCACGCTCCGGTAGTATTGGATGCCAGAGGGTTTGTTTTCACTTGTTTGTGTTCCTCGGTTATATGGGCGGCCGGCGGACTGTAGGTAGACTATTGCTATTTACTTACAGAATTGTTCCCTGTTACAGTTAAGTATGAAATTGGTTACTGCTAGACTGTTAGTTTCTGGATTTGAGATTGATATGATTAGTTGAGTTTGATTAATGTCCCTGAGCATGACTATCATTACTCTTTCCCTCTTCTTACACTTGAGGTTACCGGTATACCGTCCATTTCGTAAACTTATTATGTATACACTGTTATTGCAAGGACCCCAGGTGCTTTATTTCTTACTTTCACTTGTGCCTATGGTGTGTATATTCTACTTACTGGCCTCACATGTGGTTCTGTTGATTTCCCTCTGGGCTAGTTCCTGTGTACCTTTCATTGATTTCTGTGACTGCTTGCTTCTATTCTGTCGGTTACTACGCTTTTATCTTATATGCGCCCAGTCGGCCTATGAAACCTACTGGGTACCTTATGCTTCACATTTGGTGCTCACCCCTACCCCCCTGCATCTTTGGGTGCAGATCCTAGCGTGGGCCATCGCCGTTAGATCATTGTGATTCGTGCTTGGAGATCTGTTGGGGACTACTTCAGACTGAGGGTGAGCTCTTGGCGATCGAATCTTAGCTTTAGTTTATCTTTTGCTTCATGTACTCTATTACCATTCAGAGACATCTGTATATATAGTTTTGGATTATTTGCACTCCATGTATGTAGTTTGGCTCTATACTATGATACCAGGTCTTGGGGTTTGGTTTAGTTTTCGTATATGTATATATATATATATCCCTGTTATCTATTCTCTTCGTCTTGTTCCCTTATTTGTTAGATAGTAGCCCATTACTAACTGTCCTGGGCTACGGGGATTTGTTCACCTACTAGGGGTTGTAGGTGCCATCATGACCGAGAAATCGGGTCGTGACAACTTGGTATCAGAGCTTTAGGTTCACCGGTGTCATCGATATAGGAGCCAATGTCTAGTAGAGTCCTGCGGATTGGGGCGGAGACATCCGTACTCAATCTTTGGGAGGCTATAGTGACATTTTAGGAAATTTGACTCTTTCCTTGCTTCTGTGTCGTGCGTAGATCCCTTGAAGTTTCTGGAGATCTCATTTGTTCTACTTCATTCTTCCGCAGATGGTTTGTACGAGATCATCGGCATCACGCGAAGATGATCCTCCCACTCTAGCTAAGGGTCGAGGACGCCCTCGATCAGTGGCACCTGCTAGAGCTGCTAGGGTGGAGATAGAGCCCGAGCAGCCTGTGGATCAGGGGGCAGCCCGGGCACCACCAGCTCCACCACCAGCTCCAGCACCAGCTCCAGCACCTGCTCCAGCCGCATCTCAGTCTCCAGATATTCGGGGATTACTACTACAACTTTTGGGTGTGATTGGAGAGCGGCCTTCTGAGGTAGCGCAGACATCCGATCAGGGGGCAGCCCTGGGTGGAAAGAGCTTAGGAGCGCAGCCGGCTACTATGGCTCCCCGTGTGGAGGTCATTCCGGTTCCATCTGTTGCCCAGCCTCTTGCTTCTCGCCCATTTATGACAGAGTTAGAGCAGAAGGCGTTGGGTAGGTTTTTGAGGTTAGTACCTCCGAGGTTTGCTGGTACTTCTGGACAGGATCCACATGACTTTATTACTACCTGTGAGGAGATGTTGCATCATTTGGGTTTGTTGGAAACTCACGGGGTTGGTTATACTACCTATCAGTTGGAAGGCCCAGTGAAGTTATGGTGGAGGGCCCAGGTTGCTTGTAGACCACAATCGTCACCTTCTTTGACCTGGTCTGAGTTTTATGAGGCCTTTATGGATAAGTTCCTACCACAGAGTGATCGTGAGCGTCGTATGGAGCAGTTTACTCACCTTATGCAGGGGTCTACGTCTATCTCGGAGTATGAGACCCGTTTCCATCAGCTAGCACCATTCGGAGCTATGATCATTCTTACCGAGGCTGATAGGATTCACAGATTTGTATGGGGTTTGAGGCCAGAGATCAGGAAGCCAGCTGAGATATTGATTGCCAGTGGTCGGTCATTCCAGGCTATTGTAGACTATGCCCGCACTGTGGAGGACTTACAGCGACATGATCAGGGGTCCAGAGATAAGAGGCCTCGACATCAGGGTGTCTATAATGGTTCCAGATATGGTGGTAGAGGTCCTGGCCAGTGGAGCTAGAGTGATCAGCCACAGCAGTACCAGGGTAAGTCCAGCCGACCGGTTCAGGCTTCCCTTCAGACTTTCGGTAGTACCCAGTTCGAGCAGGGTCAGAGCAGCCATCAGGGCTGTGGCGGCCAGTCTTCGAGGGGTACAGTTTCTGGGGAATCAGGTCATGGTGGTCATATGGGATTTGTTGGTCCATCTCGACTGAGTAGGCCGTCAGGGGCTTGTTTTACTTGTGGTGCGATTGGTCATTTTGCTAGAGATTGCCCTCAGCAGGGTACAGTTCAGTTGGCCGAGCCTTTACGGGCAGTTCAGCCCCCGGCTAGAGGGGGTGGTCGTCAGGGTAGAGGTGGTGCTCCGCGTGGCAGAGCAGGTGGTAGGGATGGCGGTCGGGCAGGTGGAGGTCGTCGTCAGTTTTACGCAGTCCCTAGGAGACCAGAGGCAGAGCCTCATGTGCTGTGATTATAGGTATGATTTCTGTGTACCATCAGCCTGCTATGGCTTTATTTGATCCTGGATCCACTTGTTCATATGTATCTGCCTACTCTGTGCCTTACTTGGGGTTGGCTAGTGAGCCATTATCTGTTCCTGTTTCTGTTTCAACTCCAGTAGGAGATTCTTTAGTAGTGGATCGGATTGTGAGATCTTGTATGTTACCTGTTGGTGATTCAGAGACTTGGGGTGATTTGATGATTCTTGATATGCTAGATTTTGATGTGATACTAGGCATGGACTGGTTATCCCCTCACCGTGTGGTTTTGGATTGTTATGCCAAGACCATTACCATAGCTGTGCCCGGTGTATCCCCGGTTGTGTGGCAGGGTTCTGTTAGCCATGCACCATCTGGGATCATCTCTTATCTTCGAGCTAGGAAGTTGATCTCCCTTAGGTGTTTAGCTTATCTAGCATATGTCCGAGATGTTAGTGTTGACCCTACTTCTCCTGAGTCTGTCCCTATGGTTAGAGACTTCCTCGATGTGTTTCCTACCGACCTGCCAGGCCTTCAACCTGAGAGAGATATTGATTTCGCTATTGAGCTAGAGTCGGGCACTAGGCCCATTTCTATTTCTCCTTACCGTATGGCTCCTGCTGAGTTGAGGGAGCTTAAGGAGAAGCTCCAGGATCTGTTAGATAAGGGGTTTATTAGACCTAGTGTGTCACCTTGGGGTGCTCCTGTTCTCTTCGTGAAGAAGAACGATGGGTCGATGCGGATGTGTATTGATTATCGATATCTGAATAGGGTGACAGTGAAGAATAGGTATCCGATGCCGAGGATTGACGATTTGTTTGACCAGCTTCAGGGTTCAGTCGTGTTTTCGAAGATTGATTTGAGGTCTGGCTACCATCAGTTGAGGATTAGGGTGGAGGACATCCCTAAGACAGCATTCAAGACACGTTATGGCCATTATGAGTTCCTGGTGATGTCTTTTGGGTTGACTAATGCCCCCGCAGCCTTTATGAACTTGATGCACAGGGTTCTTGGCCCGTATTTGGACTCATTTGTGATAGTTTTTATAGACGACATCTTGGTATACTCGCGTAGTAGAGATGAGCATGAGCAGCACTTGAGGGTTATACTCCAGACTTTGAGAGATCATCGGCTTTATGCCAAGTTCTCAAAGTGTGAGTTTTGGCTTGAGTAAGTTGCATTCCTAGGGCACGTGGTCTCAAGGGATGGGATTAGGGTTGACCCAGGAAAGATTTCTGTGGTTTGTGAATGGCCTAGACTTACTACTACTACTGAGGTCCACAAGTTTATTGGGTTAGCTGGTTACTACAGACGGTTCGTTGAGGGATTTTCTTCCATAGCAGCACCCTTAACTATGCTGACTAGGATGGATGTCCCATTTCAGTGGTCGGATCAGTGTGAGGACAGCTTCCAGAGGCTTAAGGCCTTATTGACTTCAGCTCTAGTTTTGACTTTGCTGGTTGAGGGTCAGAGCTTCTCCATGTACTGTGATGCTTCTGGGGTTGGTCTTGGGTGTGTGTTGATGCAGCAGGGTCGAGTAATAGCATATGCGTCAAGGCAGCTGAAGGTTCACGAGCGCAACTAGCCCACTCATGACTTAGAGTTGGCGGCGGTAGTTTTCGCGCTCAAGATCTTGAGGCATTAACTATATGGAGTTCACTGTGAGATCTTCACCGATCATCGTAGTCTTCAGTATATCACGAGTCAGCGAGAGTTGAACTCGAGATAGAGGAGATGGGTCGAGTTACTGAAGGACTATGACTTCACTATTCTGTATCATCCGGGCAAGGCAAATGTGGTAGCGGATGCCTTGAGCCGAAAGGAAGTGAGTATGGGTAGCCTAGCTTCTCTTTCGATTTCAGAGCGACCATTGGCCTTGGACATCCATTCCTTGACTAACCGTCTGGTTAGGCTTGACTTGTCGGATCCTAGCAAAGTTCTCGCTAGTATTAAGGTTCGTTCTACTTTGATTGATTAGATTCAGAGCCGTCAGTTTGAGGATAAGCAGTTGTGTGACCTTCGTGATCGGGTTGTTCAGGGTGAGACCAGCCAGGCTACTCTAGATTTAGATGGGGTTCTGAGGTTTGATAGTCGCCTTTGTGTTCCGAGGATTAGTGATTTGATTCAGTTGATACTTCATGAGGCACATTGTACTTGATACTCCATTCACCCTGGCACATCAAAGATGTATAGAGACTTGAGGAAGCTTTACTGGTGTAGTGGTATGAAGCGGGATATAGCGGATTTCGTATCTCGGTGTTTGAACTGCCAGCAGGTTAAGTTCGAGCACATGAGACATGGTGGTTTGATGCAGCGACTCCTCATTCCTGAATGGAAGTGGGAAGGGATTACTATGGACATCATTGTTGGTTTGCCTCGTACTTCTCATGGGTTTGATTCCATATGGGTGATTGTTGATAGGTTGACTAAGTCAGATTATTCGGTTGCACGGGGTCCCAGCTTCTATCAATTCAGACCGTGACACTCAGTTCACATCTCAGTTCCGGAGGGCTATTCAGCAAGATTTGGGTACAGAGGTTCATCTTAGTACCGCTTTCCACCCTCAGACAGATGGCCAATCCGAGAGGACCATTCAGATTCTAGAGGACATGCTTCGGGCCTGTATTCTTGACTTTGGAGGTTCTTGGGATCAGTTTATTCCCTTGGCAGAGTTTGCTTATAATAACAGCTTCCATTCGAGTATCGGCATGGCACCTTTTAAGGCATTGTATGGCAGGCGTTGCAGATCACCGGTAGCTTGGTCTGATGGTGTTAGTGCTGGGCCACAGAGCACAGATTTGCTTCGAGATTCCTTAGACTGAGTCCGAGTGATTCAGGATAGACTTCGCGCAGCCCAGAGCAGGCAGAAGAGTGATGCTGATCGTAGGCTCCGTGCCCTGGAGTTTAGTGTCGGTGACTTGGTGTTTCTCCGTGTATCGCCCATGAAGGGCGTGATGAGATTTGGTAGGCGGGGCAAGCTTAGCCCCAGGTACATTGGGCCATTTGAGATTCTTCAGAGGGTTGGTAGCATTGCCTATCAGCTAGCCTTGCCTCCGATGTTTTCAGCTATACATCCTGTATTTTATGTTTCGATGTTGCGTCGGTATGTACCAGATGAGTCTCATGTGTTGCAGTGGGATTGAGTTCAGTTGGGTGAGGGTTTAGCCTGTGTTGAGGAGCCGGCAGCTATTTTGGCTAGAGATGTCAGGAGATTGAGGTCTCGAGAGATCCCGGTTGTTAAGGTTCAGTAGAGGCACCGTCCAGTCGAGGAGGCTACCTGGGAGACCGAGAGAGATATGCGGGCCCAGTATCCGCAGCTGTTTGAGCCTTCAGGTACCCCCTTGACCTTGACTTTCGAGGAAGAAAGTCCTTTTTAGTAGTGGATGATATAATGACCCTTCCGGTCATTTTCACATACACGTTTTCCTTGTGCCGTTAGAGCTTGTTGTAGCGGACCCAAGTCATTTAAGGCTTGTCGGGACCGGTAGTTCGGTGCAGGGTCTATTTGTTTTGTCGTATGATAAGTTTTGAAGTCAAGCAAGTCGGCAAAAGTTATCGTAAGTTCTTTAATAAATTTTCTGAACTTTGGGTAAAATGTCTTGGGGATTTTCTCTAAATATATAAAGAGTTAGAAGTCCCCCAAAATACCAAATCGAAGGTCTACGAGTCTAGTTTCCAACTCACAAAACTTCACGTCCAACTGATCGCGGAGTAAAAAGTTATGACTATTTTACCGCGGACTGTGTGACAGAAAATGGGTTACGGACCGGGTCGCGAACCGGGTCGGGTCAAACTCGATTTAAGCCTCAACTTCACGTTTTAAAATGCCATTTCAGTTCTGAAACAGTGAAAAAACATAAGGGAGGATTCCAAGAGAGTTCTTGAGTATCAAAATCGTGCGTTGGTGAATTGCGAGTCTAAGTTTGAGAATTTTATTAGCATCGTGCGTATATTTGAAAATATTTTATTTTAAAGTTGAATTTGGTAAAAAGTTATATTATTATTACCTTTTAAAAATATTTTAAAGGTTTATGAAAAATATTTTTGTTACGATATAATTGTATATGTATTTATTTTATAAGGTTTTTATACATTGTAATATTTTAACGGAGATAGTAAATTTAGTTATGTTGAAATTTATTATTATAAAATAGTAGGTTTTATTTGAAATGATTTTCCATTAATTATGGTATATTCAAAAAGTTATATTTATTTTACCATGAACTTATGCAATACCCCAGTACAGACATAACAGGTAAGGAATAACATGGTACTGACACCTCACTACCACGTGGAAGTGAAGTGGTGCAGCAACCATGTAGTGGCATTGACTAAGAAAGTATATTTATATATATGGTGATGTTAGGTACAACTTTAGGAATGTTTTTGCAATTATTTAACTGTGTGCTTATACATTTACACGGATTCATCAATAATTTCTCCCTTAGTTAAAAAGTTGTTCTTCCAAATATATTGTGTTAAGATACTGTGTTAAGGAGGGGAAATGATGATTGGTTGGTGTTTTTGTTAAAGCACCACAAGAAATCGATTATTTACGTCAATTATTCAAGCCCAAGTTCAAGTTTGATTTTGTTTCGGAGCTTCTTTTCGGAGAGGTTCAAGCTTGTTATCGGACGACAGGTAGGTTACGGTTTATTTTCCCTAGAATCCGCATATATAGAATAAAATTGTATTAATGGGCATCCTTGGGTTGGTTTATTAGGTTGGTACCACAAACCTCGACCGTTTTATTCATGTCCGCCTACTTTTGCTCCTCCGTTGCTTGTAGTATTTGCCGATATATTTTATTTACCCTTGTGGTCCTGTGAGGCCTTGTTGAATTTGGAACATAGAAGGTGGGATTTTGGGAATGTCCGCGAGTCCCGGGCATAGAATTATGGCTGGTTATGCTTGCTGAGTAGTTGTGGGCCTGTGCAGGGTCGATAGGTTGATTGTGAGCTACTGGGCAGCTATTGTGTTTGATCATACCATTTTCATGCATATAAAGAGATTTTATACATGTTTTACTACGGTTTGAGCTTCGGGCCTACTGGCACCATTTCCTAAACCTTGCATGGCCCGGAGGGCCTGTTTTTGATGGAAATAATTTGGAAATTGGTTGATGTAACTTGTGAATATTCTTGGGTAGAAGAAAGTAAAATTATGATTTAAATCACCAGTTTTACGATTAACGCTAGACTCGGCAGGGCCGGGATGCTAGTTGAGTTTTCTTGCTACTTGAGATGATTTTTAGCCTCGGTCGGACCGAGCACCTGAGATGACTTTCTACTGTTTAGACCCAGTTATGACCGGGCACCCTTGGAGGGGTTTTTGAGATATTTTCCTACTACTTTAGTCCTGGACAGGGTCTGGGCATGCATATTAGAGACTTGGTCTCTATCTTGATCTCGGACTTGCTTCCAGACGACATGTGTTGATACTGAGTTTTAGTATGGGGTCAGGGACCTCCATGGACCTTGCCATCCGGGCCAGGGGCTACGGGATGCGTGTGCCGGAGGAAGGGTATACGGTGGAGTAGAGGTATACGGGCAGTGTCCTTCTATGGAACCTACCTGCTGGGCCGAATCGGCGCCGGAGGAGGTACATACAGAGATACCATTTCACTTGAGATCTTCATGCATCATATCATTCATTGTTTGAGGCTCCACCCTTGTTTATTGTTTGTAGATTGTACGCTCCGGTAGTATGGGATGCCGTAGGGTTTGTTTTCACTTGTTTGTGTTCCTCGGTTGTATGGGCGGCCGGGGGACTGTAGGTAGACTCTTGCTATTTACTTACAGAATTGTTCCCTGTTACAGTTAAGTATGAAATTGGTTACTGCTAGACTGTTAGTTTCTGGATTTGAGATTGATATGATTAGTTGAGTTTGATTCATGTCCCTGTGCATGTCTTTCATTACTCTTTCCCTCTTCTTACACTTGAGGTTACCGGTATACCGTCCATTTCGTAAACTTATTATGTATACACTGTTATTGCAAGGACCCCAGGTGCGTTATTTCTTACTTTCACCTGTGCCTATGGTGTGTATATTCTGCTTACTGGCCTCACATGTTGTTCTGTTGATTTCCTCTGGGCTAGTTCCTGTGTACCTTTCGTTGATTTCTGTGACTGCTTGCTTCTATTCTGTCGGTTACTACGCTTTTATCTTATATGTGCCCAGTCGGCCTATGATACCTACTGGGTACCTTATGCTTCGCATTTGGTGCTCACCCCTACCCCCTGCATCTTTGGGTGCAGATCCTAGCGTGGGCCATCGTCGTTAGATCGTTGTGATTCGTGCTTAGAGATCTGTTGGGGACTACTTCAGACTGAGGGTGAGCTCTTGGCGATCGGAGCTTAGCTTTAGTTTATCTTTTGCTTCATGTACTCTATTACCATTCAGAGACATCTGTATATATAGTTTTGGATTATTTTCACTCCATGTATGTAGTTTGGCTCTATACTATGATACCAGGTCTTGGGGTTTGGTTTAGTTTCCGTATATGTATATATATATCCCTGTTATCTATTCTCTTCGTCTTGTTCCCTTATTTGTTAGATAGTAGCCCATTACTAACTGTCCTGGGCTACGATGATTCGTTCACCTACTGGGGGTTGTAGGTGCCATCATGACCGATAAATCGGGTCGTGACAACTTGGTATCAGAGCTTTAGGCTCACCGGTGTCATCGGTATAGGAGCCAATGTCTAGTAGAGTCCTGCGGATCGGGGCGGAGACATCCGTACTCAATCTTTGGGAGGCTACAGAGACATTTTAGGAAATTTGACTCTTTCCTTGCTTCTGTGTCGTGCGTAGATCCCTTGAAGTTTCTGGAGATCTCATTTGTTCTACTTTATTCTTCTGCAGATGGTTCGTACGAGATCATCGGCATCACGCGAAGATGAGCCTCCCACTCTAGCTAAGGGTCGAGGACGCCCTCGATCAGTGGCACCTACTAGAGATGCTAGGGTGGAGATAGAGCCCGAGAAGCATGTGGATCAGGGGGCAGCCCGGGCACCACCAGCTCCACCACCAGCTCCAGTACCAGCTCCAGTGCCCACTTTTGTGCCAGCACCAGCCGCATCTCAGTCTCCAGATATTCGGGGATTACTACTACAGCTTTTGGCTGTGATTGGAGAGCGGCCTTCTGAGGTAGCACAGACATCCGCTCAGGGGGCAGCCTTGGGTGCAAAGAGCTTAGGAGCGCAGCCGTCTACTATGGCTCCCCGTGCGGAGGTCATTCCAGTTCCATCTGTTGCACAACCTCTTGCTTCTCGCCCAGTTATGACAAAGTTAGAGCAGAAGGCGTTGGGTATGTTTTTGAGGTTAGTACCTCCGAGGTTTGCTGGTACTTCTGGACAGGATCCACATGACTTTATTACTACCTGTGAGGAGATGTTGCATCATTTGGGTTTGTTGGAAACTCACGGGGTTGGTTATACTACCTATCAGTTGGAAGGCCCAGCGAAGTTATGGTGGAGGGCCCAGGTTGCTTGTAGACCACCATCGTCACCTCCTTTGACCTGGTCTGAGTTTTATGAGGCCTTTATGGATAAGTTCCTACCACACAGTGATCGTGAGCATCGTAGGGAGCAGTTTACTCACCTTATGCAGGGGTCTACGTCTATCTCGGAGTATGAGACCCGTTTCCATCAGCTAGCACCATTCGGAGCTATGATCATTCCTACCGAGGCTGATAGGATTCACAGATTTGTATGGGGTTTGAGGCCAGAGATCAGGCAGCCAGCTGAGATATTGATTGCCAGTGGTCGTTCATTCCAAGCTATTATAGACTATGCCCGCACTGTGGAGGACTTACAGCGACATGATCAAGGGTCCAGAGATATGAGGCCTCGACATCAGGGTGTCTATAGTGGTTCCAAATATGGTGGTAGAGGTCCTGGCCAGTGGAGCCAGAGTTATCAGCCACAGCAGTACCAGGGTCAGTCCAGCCGACCGATTCAGGCTTCCCTTCAGACTTTCGGTAGTACCCAGTTCGAGCAGGGTCAGAGCAGCCATCAGGGCTATGTCGGCCAGTCTTCGAGGGGTACAGTTTCTGGGGCATCAGGTCGTGGTGGTCATACGGGATTTGCTGGTCCATCTCGACTGAGTAGGCCGTCAGGGGCTTGTTTTACTTGTGGTGCGATTGGTCATTTTGCTAGAGATTGCCCTCAGCAGGGTACAGTTCAGTTGGCCGAGCCTTTACGGGCAGTTCAGCCCCCGGCTAGAGGGGGTGGTCGTCAGGGTAGAAGTAGTGCTCCGCGTGGCAGAGCAGGTGGTAGGGATGGCGGTCGGGCAGGTGGAGGTCGTCGTCAGTTTTACGCAGTCCCTAGGAGACCAGAGGCAGAAGCCTCAGGTGTTGTGATTACAGGTACGATTTCATATGTATCTGCCTACTTTGTGCCTTGCTTGGGGTTGGCTAGTGAGCCATTATCTGTTCCTGTTTCTGTTTCAACTCCAGTAGGAGATTCTTTAGTAGTGGATCGGATTGTGAGATCTTGTATGTTATATGTTGGTGATTCAGAGACTTGGGGTGATTTGATGATTCTTGATATGCTAGATTTTGATGTGATACTAGGCATGGACTGGTTATCCCCTCACCGTGTGGTTTTGAATTGTTATGCCAAGACCATTACCATAGCTGTGCCCGGTGTATCCCCGGTTGTGTGGCAGGGTTCTGTTAGCCATGCACCATCTGGGATCATCTCTTATCTTCGAGCTAGGAAGTTGATTTCCCGTGGGTGTTTAGCTTATCTAGCATATGTCCGAGATGTTAGTGCTGACCCTACTTCTCCTGAGTCTGTCCCTGTGGTTAGAGACTTCCTCGATGTGTTTCCTACCGACCTGCCAGGCCTTTCACCTGAGAGAGATATTGATTTCGCTATTGAGCTAGAGTCGGGCAATAGGCCCATTTCTATTTCTCCGTACCGTATGACTCCTGCTGAGTTGAGGGAGCTTAAGGAGAAGCTCCAGGATCTGTTAGCTAAGGGGTTTATTAGACCTAGTGTGTCACCTTGGGGTGCTCCTGTTCTCTTCGTGAAGAAGAAGGATGGGTCGATGCGCATGTGTATTGATTATCGGCAGCTGAATAGGGTGACAGTGAAGAATAGGTATCCGATGCCGAGGATTGACGATTTGTTTGACCAGGGCGGAGTACATCCCTAAGACAACATTCAGGACACGTTATGGCCATTATGCGTTCCTAGTAATGTCTTTTGGGTTGACTAATGCCCCGCAGCCTTTATGAACTTGATGCACAGGGTTCTTGGCCCGTATTTGGACTCATTTGTGATAGTTTTTATAGACGACATCTTGGTATACTCGCGTAGTAGAGATCAGCATGAGCAGCACTTGAGGGTTATACTCCAGACTTTGAGAGATCATCGACTTTATGCCAAGTTCTCAAAGTGTGAGTTTTGGCTTGAGTCAGTTGCATTCCTAGGGCACGTGGTGTCAAGCGATGGGATTAGGGTTGACCCGGGAAAGATATCTGCGGTTTGTGAATGGCCTAGACTTACTACTACTACTGAGGTCCACAAGTTTATTGGGTTAGCTGGTTACTACAGACGGTTCGTTGAGGGATTTTCTTCCATAGCAGCACCCTTGACTATGCTGACTAGGAAAGATGTCCCATTTCAGTGGTCGGATCAGTGTGAGGACAGCTTCCAGAGGCTTAAGGCCTTATTAACTTCAGCTCCAGTTTTGACTTTGCCGGTTGAGGGTCAGAGCTTCTCCGTGTACTGTGATGCTTCTGGGGTTGGTCTTAGTTGTGTGTTGATGCAGCAGGGTCGAGTAATAGCATATGCGTCGAGGCAGCTGAAGGTTCACGAGCGCAACTACCCCACTCATGACTTAGAGTTAGCGGCGGTAGTTTTCGCACTCAAGATCTTGAGGCATTAAATATATGGAGTTCACTGTGAGATCTTCACCGATCATCGTAGTCTTCAGTATATCACGAGTCAGCGAGAGTTGAACTCGAGACAGAGGAGATGGGTCGAGTTACTGAAGGACTATGACTTCACTATTCTGTATCATCCGGGCAAGACAAATGTGGTAGCGGATGCCTTGAGCCAGAAGGTAGTGAGTATGGGTAGCCTAGCTTCTCTTTTGGTTTCAGAGCGACGATTGGCCTTGGACATCCATTCCTTGGCTAACCGTCTGGTTAGGCTTGACTTCTCGGATCCTAGCAAAGTTCTCGCCAGTATTGAGGTTCGTTCTACTTTGATTGATTAGATTCAGAGCCGTCAGTTTGAGGATAAGCAGTTGTGTGACCTTCGTGATCGGGTTGTTCAGGATGAGACCAGCCAGGCTACTGTAGATTTAGATGGGGTTCTGAGGTTTGATAGTCGCCATTGTGTTCCGAGGATTAGTGATTTGATTCAGTTGATACTTCATGAGGCACATTGTACTAGATACTCCATTCACCCTGGCACAACAAAGATGTATAGAGACTTGAGGAAGCTTTACTGGTGTAGTGGTATGAAGCGGGATATAGCGGATTTCGTATCTCGGTGCTTGAACTGCCAGCAGGTTAAGTTCGAGCACATGAGACCTGGTGGTTTGATGCAGCGACTCCCCATTCCTGAGTGGAAGTGGGAAGATATTACTATGGACTTCGTTGTTGGTTTGCCTCGTACTTCTCATGGGTTTGATTCCATATGGGTGATTGTTGATAGGCTGACTAAGTCAGCACATTTCTTGCCGGTTCAGACTTCTTATGGCGCAGAGAGGTTAGCTCAGATCTACCTTCGTGAGTTTGTTCGGTTGCACGGGGTCCCAGCTTCTATCAATTCAGACCGCGACACTCAGTTCACATCTCAGTTCTGGAGGGCTATTCAGCGAGATTTGGGTACAGAGGTTTATCTTAGTACCATTTTCCACCCTCAGACAGATGGCCAGTCCGAGAGGACTATTCAGATTCTGGAGGACATGCTTCGGGCCTGTATTCTTGACTTTGGAGGTTCTTGGGATCAGTTTGTTGCCTTGGCAGAGTTTGCTTATAATAACAGCTTCCATTCGAGTATCGGCATGGCACCTTTTGAGGCTTTGTATGGAAGACGTTGCAGATCACCGGTAGGTTGGTCTGATGGTGTTAGTGCTGGGCCACAGAGCATAGATTTGCTTCGAGATTCCTTAGATCGAGTCTGAGTGATTCTAGACAGACTTCGGGCAGCTCAGAGCAGGCAGAAGAGTGATGCTGATCGTAGGCTCCGTTCCCTAGAGTTTAGTGTCGGTGACTTGGTGTTTCTCCGTGTATCACCCATGAAGGGCGTGATGAGATTTGGTAGGCGGGGCAAGCTTAGCCCCAGGTACATTGGGCCATTTGAGATTCTTCAGAGGGTTGGTAGCGTTGCCTATCAGCTAGCCTTGCCTCCGATGTTTTCAGCTATACATCCTGTATTTTATGTTTCGATGTTGCGTCGGTATGTACCAGATGAGTCTCATGTGTTGCAGTGGGATTCAGTTCAGTTGGGTGAGGGTTTAGCCTGTGTTGAGGAGCCGGCAGCTATTTTGGCCAGAGATGTCAGGAGATTGAGGTCTCGAGAGATCCCGATTATTAAGGTTCAGTGGAGGCACCGTCCAGTCGAGGAGGCTACCTGGGAGACCGAGAGAGATATGCGAGCCCAGTATCCGTAGCTGTTTGAGCCTTCCGGTACCCCCTTGACCTTGACTTTCGAGGACGAAACTCCTTTTTAGTAGTGGATGATGTAATGACCCTTCCGGTCATTTCCACATACACGTTTTCCTTGTGCCGTTAGAGCTTGTTGTAGCGGACCCAAGTCATTTAAGGCTTGTCGGGACCGGTAGTTCGGTGCCGGGTCCATTTGTTTTGTCGTATGATAAGTTTTGAAGTCAAGCAAGTCGGCAAAAGTTATCGTAAGTTCTTTAATAAATTTTCTGAACTTTGGGTAAAATGTCTTGGGGATTTTCTCTCAATATATAAAGAGTTAGAAGTCCCCCGAAATACCAAATCGTAGGTCTACGAGTCTAGTTTCCAACTCACAAAACCTCACGTCCAACTGATCGCGGAGTAAAAAGTTATGACTCTTTTACCGCGGACTGTCTGACAGAAAACGGGTTGCGAACCGGGTCGGGTCAAACTCGATTTAAGCCTCAACTTCACGTTTTAAAATACCATTTCAGTTCTGAAACAGTGAGAAAACATAAGGAAGGATTCCAAGAGAGTTCTTGAGTATCAAAATTGTGCGTTGGTGAATTGCGAGTCTAAGTTTGAGAATTTTATTAGCATCGTGCGTATATTTGAAAATATTTTATTTTAAAGTTGAATTTGGTAAAAAGTTATATTATTATTACCTTTTAAAAATATTTTAAAGGTTTATGAAAAATATTTTTGTTACGATATAATTGTATATGTATTTATTTTATAAGGTTTTTATACATTGTAATATTTTAACGGAGATAGTAAATTTAGTTATGTTGAAATTTATTATTATAAAATAGTAGGTTTTATTTGAAATGATTTTCTATTAATTATGGTATATTCAAAAAGTTATATTTATTTTACCACGAACTTATGCAATACCCGAGTACAGACATAACAGGTAAGGAATAACATGGTGCTGACACCTCACCACCACGTGGAAGTGAAGTGGTGCAGCAACCATGTAGTGGCATTGACTAAGAAAGTATATTTATATATATGGTGATGTTAGGTACAACTTTAGGAATGTTTTGGCAATTATTTAACTGTGTGCTTATACATTTACACGGATTGAACAATAATTTCTCCCTTAGTTAAAAAGTTGTTCTTCCAAATATATTGTGTTAAGATACTGTGTTAAGGAGGGGAAATGATGATTGGTTGGTGTTTTTGTTAAAGCACCACAAGAAATCGATTATTTACGTCAATTATTCAAGCCCGAGTTCAAGTTTGATTTCGTTTCGGAGCTTCTTTTCGGAGAGGTTCAAGGTTGTCATCGGACGACAGGTAGGTTACGGTTTATTTTCCCTAGAATCCGCATATATAGAATAAAATTGTATTAATGGGCATCCTTGGGTTGGTTTATTAGGTTGGTACCACAGACCTCGACCGTTTTATTCATGTCCGCCTACTTTTGTTCCTCCGTTGCTTGTAGTATTTGTTGATATATTTTATTTACCCTTGTGGTCCTGTGAGGCCTTGTTGACTTTGGAACATAGAAGGTGGGATTTTGGGAATGTCCGCGAGTCCCGGGCATAGAATTATGGCTGGTTATGCTTGCTGAGTAGTTGTGGGCCTGTGCAGGGTCGATAGGTTGATTGTGAGCTGCTGGGCAGCTATTGTGTTTGATCATACCATTTTCATGCATATAAAGAGATTTTATACATGTTTTACTACGGTTTTGGCTTCGGGCCTACTGGCACCATTTCCTAAACCTTGCATGGCCTGGGGGGCCCGTTTTTTATGGAAATAATTTGGAAATGGTTTGATGTAACTTGTGAATATTCTTGGGCAGAAGAAAGTAAAATTATGATTTAAATCACCAGTTTTACGATTAACGCTAGACTCGGCAGGGCCGGGATGCTAGTTGAGTTTTCTTGCTACTTGAGATGATTTTTAGCCTCGGTCGGATCGAGCACCTGATATGACTTTCTACTGTTTAGACTCGGTTATGACCGGGCACCCTTGGAGGGGTTTTTGAGATATTTTCCTACTACTTTAGTCCTGGACAGGGTCTGGGCATGCATATTAGAGACTGGGTCTCTATCTTGATCTCGGACTTGCTTCCGGACGACATGTGTTGATACTGAGTTTTAGTATGGGTCAGGGACCTCCATGGACCTTGCCATCCGGGCCAGGGGCTACGGGATGCATGTGCCGGAGGAAGGGTATACGGTGGAGTAGAGGTATACGGGCAGTGTCCTTCCATGGAACCTACCCTGCTGGGCCGGATCGGCGCCGGAGGAGGTACATACAGAGATACCATTTCACTTGAGATCTTCATGCATCATATCATTCATTGTTTGAGGCCCACCCTTGTTTGTTGTTTGTAGATTGTACGCTCCCGGTAGTATTGGGATGCCGTAGGGTTTGTTTTCACTTGGTTTGTGTTCCTCGGTTGTATGTGCGGCCGGGGGACTGTAGGTAGACTCTTGCTATTTACTTACAGAATTGTTCCCTGTCAGTTAAGTATTGAAATTGGTTACTGCTAGACTGTTAGTTTCTGGATTTGAGATTGATATGATTAGTTGAGTTTGATTCATGTCCCTGGGCATATCTATCATTACTCTTTCCTCTTCACACTTGAGGTTACCAGTATACCGTCCATTTCGTAAACTTATTATGTATACACTGTTATTGCAAGGAACCCCAGGTGCGTTATTTATTACTTTTCACCTGTGCCTATGGTGTGTAATATTCTGCTTACTGGCCTCACATGTGGTTCTGTTGATTTCCCTCTGGGCTAGTTCCTGTGTACCTTTCGTTGATTTCTGTGACTGCTTGCTTCTATTCTGTCGGTTACTACGCTTTTATCTTATATGTGCCCAGTCGGCCTATGATACCTACTGGGTACCTTATGCTTCGCATTTGGTGCTCACCCCTACCCTCCTGCATCTTTGGGTGTAGATCCTAGCGTGGGCCATCGTCGTTAGATCGTTGTGATTCGTGCTTGGAGATCTGTTGGGGACTACTTCAGACTGAGGGTGAGCTCTTGGCGATCGGAGCTTAGCTTTAGTTTATCTTTTGCTTCATGTACTCTAATACCATTCAGAGACATCTGTATATATAGATTTGGATTATTTGCACTCCATGTATGTAGTTTGGCGCTATACTATGATACCAGGTCTTGGAGTTTGGTTTAGTTTCCGTATATGTATATATATATATCCCTGTTATCTATTCTCTTCGTCTTGTTCCCTTATTTGTTAGATAGTAGACCATTACTAACTGTCCTGGGCTACGGGGATTGGTTCACCTACCGGGGGTTGTAGGTGCCATCATGACCGATAAATCGGGTTGTGACATAGATAGATCTAATGGACAACAGCATATTATCAAATCACTAATCTCCTCTCTTCATGTTCATGACAATCACATCAGCAAGAAGAAAAAGAAGTGACGAAACAATAACTTAATCGTGTGAAGCATTCACAGGAAATGTAAAGATCCATACATAAAGAATTAGAAAGGGTGAAACATAAAAACAAGATAAATTCTAGAATAGATGCCTCTAAACAGTGGAAATAGAGCTACAACTATCTGTAAACCCTAGGTTCAATCACTCCCAAGAAATACAATTATGAGTAAAAATAGTGGAGCATAATTTTAGGAACATGTCATAAATAAGAAAATAAAGTCGCTTTTCAGTAAATGTTGTCAATGTTTTGAAAGAAAATCGTTCATTAACAATATCTTCTATAAAAAAAATAGATAACATAAGATCTTCATACGAATGTAAGAACTACAATCTAGAGTTGGAAAATTGAAAAGTCAAAGTTATCTAACCTCTCATTCAGGTTTATAGATAAACTATCAAAAAATAAAAAGAGAGAGCTTTGTAAGAAGTCTTACCATATTTTTGGTGAAAATTTTGGCTAAGTGTTATTAGGAGGAATTGAGTGAGTGAGACGTGACTTGTATCTAAAGGCAAATACCATAAAACATGTGAGTCCTCAGCGAGATCCTTATCCCAACAACCTTCATATTGACAAGTAAAATTTAATAATCAAACAACAAAGATCAGTGAAATGCTTGATAATAATATCATAAGAAAATAACCTGGGACTTATTTCAAAACCAGCTTACTTTACTGCTCAGGGCATTGTGTTATAATCTAACCTCAGGGGACCATTTTCGAGATCAATTTTTGCCCATGGCCAATGTACAACTAACATAAATTTGACTATCCAATAATTTAACACAAATGCAGAGTCCATTAAATTGATAATTGACTTCAACACTTCAAGATGTACCTTGACCCTTTTGTGCTCTTTGTTATTGGAATTGTACAAATTGGTCATGCGCCACTCATACAAAGAAAACTTGAAATAAGCAAAGAATGTGTAGAAAAGGAAATACCAATATTACCTATGGTCGTAACATCAAGTTTCACTTATTATATGTTATTTACAAATGAACTGCAAGTAGCAAGACCAAAATCAACTTTTAAGACTGTCTTCCTACGATAGGGAAAAATCACAAATATCAGAGAAAGTAGAACAGGCTCACATACCTTAATAGAAGTGTTGAGCCGGTGAAACCAAAGTTTACTTGGCGGCAGAATCATTGCTGAACAAGCGGTTGTGCCAATGTCTAAGTGCTTGTTGATGGAATATCGCTTGTTCAATAATGGTTGTGCTATAAAGGAACTATAGTTTAGCTTACAGGTAGATCCAATGGTCACTCTTTTGGAATTCTGCAGGGAAAATGATAAATCAGTTTGTTAATAATTAGATATGTAGATTTTGTCTAAAGAGAAAAATGTTACAAGTAAAATAAGTACTGATATGAAGCGATGAAACGCTGACTGATATAACTAATAGGAAAAAAAATAAAGGCTAAAATCCAAAATCTGATGAAGATGTGCCTTTTTTAGTGGTACTATTACTAGAAAGTTAGAGCAGAAACACGCTAGTAGGACAAGTCAGTTGTCGAGTATACTTATATAAGTAGGATCCATACCTATAGCAGAAAGAAGCACATAGCACATGCAATCCTCGTATCCACATTTGGAATAGAGATTTAACAGAAGACTAAATAAAGTGATAAGAAAAGGCATCAAAGTGAAGACGTTAATAGTAAATACAGGCTAAAAGAGACGAATAAAGGATAAGTAAAGTTATTGAAGGGTGGAAGGGGAATCATTGATCCATAGATATGCCAAATTTTAGAAAATTACAGAAAAGCGCAAGCTCAAGGCAACAACTCATACTTATAACAATTTACAAATTAGTTAGATGCCCAAAGCTGAAGAGAAAAAATGATATAAATAAAGATGGACAACAAGTATATCCAAATCTTCACACCCTAACAACATCACACGAACAGAGGGCTAAGTTTAGCATAAATTTTGATGTACAGGTAATGTACATCACCCTTTGTATCTCTTTATCCAACTTAACAAAAAATAGTTGCTTATTAAATAACACAACGTAAAAAAATCTAGAAGTCAAAACTAAACACAGAAAATATACACACTAGATCTGGTGCATAGCGAGAGTTGATTCTTTTGTGTACACATTGTAAAAGCTATTGTCAGGGAATAATATTTTCAATAAATCACCCTGCATAGACACCATAAGAGTATCAAGCACTGTATAGGCAGTTCAAAGAAAATTGAGTTGCTCTGCAACTTTACTACATTTACAAAGCTACAGATCTGATCCAATATTTCTTTGTCATTCAACACTTGGCCAGAAAATTAATGACACGTGATCCTAAAATATAAGTACAATCAAGCTTCAGACGAAAGTAAACAGGTCTCACATGCTTCCAATTATGTTCTTTTAATTTGTTATAGATGTTAGAAGAAGTAAGTGACAATCTCTGCCTAATTACATCACATCTTGCAAGAGCGGATTTTAAAAATAGAACTAGGAGCAAAGCAAGTACGTGTCCCCAAGATATCTGATATTCATTATTTTTGAGTCCTGAAACTGATGTAGAGCTGCAATTTGAAGCAAAATTTTAAAACTGAAATGCTTTAACTAAAATCAAACTAGCTTTGGTAATAGTAGAAGTTAGTTAGAGATGTCAATGAATAAAGGCACAACTGATAGTATCCAAGCAGTTAATTTTTCAATCAGACATTTCTGACTCAATCTAAGTTCTTAGACTGACGGATTCCATTCATTTATTAGTAGGTGAATTTAAGAACACCAGACAGAAAAAAACAACAAAAGCACATTGAACTTTCAAAAAGAAGGTTAACAAAATGTCAACCAAATATGGGAAATAAGCTAAACAACACAATGCAAATTTAATACATGGTGTTTTTATATAAATAACCATGACCTTATTTGATTTTCTTTACTAAAAAACTATACAATTCCTCTTTTACTTTTTTCTGTTTTACCTCTCTACTCTTTTATGGGCTAAGGTGCTTTCCATAATCAAATCATAAATTTCTCCTTGAAATCTAGGTTCATATCATTTTTGAGAGATTGCAAGGAAAGTCATATTTTCTTTCTCAATAGACTCAAACCATCTCATCTAAAGTCAAGAGAATACATGCTAAAAGACACTGGAGATTTTGCTTATTAGTTAAAACATTCAAATCCAACTTTCAATACTTTGGTGGAAAAGCTCTTACTTGCATCTAGCAATGAACAATCACTGAAACTAGTTTAAGAGCATTTGGCCCAATCTTTATGCCTCTCTTCTGAGGGAAAACCTGCATCGTCAACTACAACACATAAAAAAATCAATCGGATGTAAATTCTGCAACTCGCTCTCTGAAGAGAGCACCATCCCCTCACCCAAACAATACTACACACATAACTTTAAAGCATGTAGGAATTTTTGGTGGATTAGGAAAATCTAAACAAGTGAGCTAAGATAATATGCACAACCTTATGAAAAATGTTACAAAGGGTAGTGTAGTTTAAAACAATGGCCTATGTTGCTCGATATAGGGTGTATATATCAAGTGCTAACTTCTGAATATTCTTTAAGATATTTAGCTTGTATTGCCTCTAATTTCTATGAACATGCAAATATGCAATAATTCCTATAATTTCAGTGATATGTGCCTGTCATATTAAAGAATATATTAAGGGATTTAATGATTTAAGCTCAAGTTTTACTTAAGACTACATGTACTTAACTGGTTCACACACCCAATCAAGTTTTAAGTGTTAACAGTACCTTTAGTTCCTAGATGCAATATTTCACACTTAAGGATTTTCTCCTACTATGAGTGTAGTTGAAATATTTTCAAGAGAACACAAAATTAACAGAACATTAATAAGGGAAGTGAAAAGCAAGAAAAGAATCATTCGAGCTCTCGCAACATTTGGGTTAGAATTTTCCAAAGCTTTGAGTTATGTTAAAGCGAACTTCAGCCAGAGAGTTTATAGAACATTCAAATACTCACAGAAATAAACTGCTATAATCAAGCAAACTCACCTTCAAACTATTTATCCATCGAAATTCTCAGTAACAACATCACTCGACAATAGGAATTAGAGGAGTTTCAGTTCACTTGGGTAGCCAACCTGTTTATAGATACGATTGCACAATTGTATAGACAATTTTTTTGCAACCATGGACACAATTTAATTTCCTAACTGTTCTTCCGTCAGTTCAAACAAATCTTACTAATTACTCCTAAAAATCAAAAAATAGGAAGAAATAAAACTACTGAAAAACAAAGCCACAGAGCTCCTATAACAATGTTCATAAGAAGCAAAATACAAAATCAGTTACAAGACATAGAAATGAGTGGAACCTAACAATTCATATATAAATCTATCAAAATATGTTAAAAATTCGACAAAAATTTAACTCAATGTTCAAATTCGCTAAAGAAATACACACAGTGAATAATTCCTCTCTCTCACACATATATACACTATAACAGAAGGGTCTGAAGGTGCAAAATATTATAGATCACTAAAACATGTGAGAATTACTAAACCCTACATGAGAGTCGATCAAGCGAGATGGCTATACTGTTAGAGGATATTAACCAAACTAACTTGCCTCAAATCAATTCCTTCTGTTTCACTGTTATACACCATTATGCTTTTCATTTTGATGCATTCATATAGACAATTCCACTAAAACCTTGAATATTCAATATAATAAAGAAAGTAGCACAATCAGTAATGAATTTTCAGCTTATTCATTTAGGTCAATCCACAAACATAGTAGCTTCATTGGCATAACATTAGTGATTAGAGGTATCATATACGTATATCAGCAATTGCTCGTAACCTGATATGCATACCAATCCAAAGTTCAACAGCATTCCATAATTCAAAATTTTATCAAACAATCAAATAATTCTAGATTAGTAAATGAGTTAGTAAAGCAGAGATAGAGAAGAAAATGAACTTGGCTAAAGAGAGGCAGAGGTCGGTGAAAAATGACAGATCATTAAGGAAACCAGTTTGCATATACATAAACATCAAATCGGCCACCGTCTCCACCAGCTTCGACGCCGTTCTGGCACTTTGCACTTTCACCAAACTGCTCGTCGATTTCTCCATTTTTGGCTTTAGTTCGTGTTCATCTTGCATTCCATTGTCTAAGTGTAGTAAAAATTTAAAAACTGTTGTACAAGCTTGCAAATTCATTAATTCCAAACTTGGAATGTCTTCTTCTTAAGTTCTTCTTCCTCAAAAGCAAACTCGTATTGGGTGACCCACTTCTTTCCGGACTCTTCGCTTTGGCCTCCCCGATGATAACCCACACACAATCAAAACCCCAAAACTTTCTTCTTGTCTTCTTCCACCAAACAACCTATAACCCAATTTATAGAAGTAGAAACAACAATACCCCAAGACTTAACAGTTATCATGGTTGAAATCTTTAGCTCAGAAAACACACAAAAAAAAGAGAATTTAGGAATTGAGAAACCCTAAAGAAATTTAAGGCGATAGTACTCTAGCTTTTCACAAATTGGTGGGAAAAATATATGGAGGGAGCTTATTATTTTATCCAAAAACTATATACTCCAATATGGCCTACAATACTCTTCCTTTTTTAGAAATTGGGGGTGATATACGGGTGGGGGGGGATTCATTATTTTAGTCCAAAAATTTAGGAGAACTATAAGGCAACACTTTTAAAGTGTTGTATTTAGAATTATAAAATAGCACATTTAAAAGTGTGGCCATATGTGTAAATTAGTGTTGCCAATTATATCATGATGTGGCAACATTTATAATGTGTAGCCTATATAACTAAAGAGCACGCTTTATAAGCGTTGCCAATATTACTGTGGCAAAAAACTAAACACTAAGGCTACTCTTTAAAAGCGTACCCAAAAATGTTTTAGGCAATACTTTACAAGCATTGTCCAGATTTAGTGTGGCCTTAGGCCTAAAATATTGTAGTGTACACAAGAACCTACCTCGGACCTGGTATCACTGGTACAAGAGCATCTAAAGTACAACGTAGCTATATCACATACTTTGTCTATCCAAATACAACATATAGACAGAAATGTAGAAGGAAAGCAGTAAAAGTCTCCAAAACACTGGGAGCTCACCATGATCTGAATAGGAGCTGGCCTCTAATGATAAGAGGATCGATGAGGGTGGCTCGTACTAGGTGCTGCATTCAAAAAATATGCAGAGAGTAATATGAGTACCAAGACAATGGGTACTCAGTAGGCATCATAGGCTGATCGAGCAAAGAAAGATAATATATAATATAAATTATAGAAAAATAAGCGAAATACAAGGATCCACCTAAATCTATTTATAAAACCAAAAATAGAACTAACAAAACCAACAAGAAGGAATTAATAACCAAATCAATCTAGGCAACCAACAATCCAACTCCACTAAAGCCAATGCAATGCGATGGGACATGATGTGATGTATGAGTGCAAAATAGTATAAATCCAGAATACCGCATTGGGTGCTCGGAATACCATACCTGGAATAATGCATCGGAGGTCCGAAATACAACATTGGACTATAAGTATATATATTTTGAAAATAATACCCAGAATAACACATTGGGTGTCCATAATACCGCATCGGACAATGAATATATATATGTAGAAAATAGCAGAGAAAATGGTCCAGGAATATCCCTTGGACCAGCATAAAAGAAGTACTTTTCCTCTCCTTTCCAAAATCAGTAGTAAAACCCAAGATAACTTCTTAAAACTCCAAAATTCACGATAACCATAGTAGATCAAAAGTTTAAAACCAAAAGCCTCAAAAATCATTCTTTTCTGTACCGATAGGCATGAGAATGTAGAATGAGTATTTAAATTTCCATGTTCAGAGAATGTAGCATACAACAAGGAAAAATAGGGTAAAATAACCTCCAACCAAGAGAACTGACCTGGAAACCCCATTTAAAATCCAAGCTATGGCCTCGGGCCTACAATTTCACACACAACCGATAAAGCTGAAAATAACAGGAAAATAACTATGAAAACAACGGGGAGAAACTACTCTACGTCTAAAACATCCTAAAAAGTATACTAAGGATTCTAGGCTAGCTAGAACGATACTACAAGCTTCTAAACTAAGGATAACAGTAACAATTCTAATCTATGATCTAAAATGGTTAATTTAATACAAGTCACAAGATTAAAGACTAATTCTACCTATAATCCAACCTAACATTCCAGTAATATACAAGATATAAAAGCTAACTAAACTAAGTCTAGGAAGTAAACTGTAACCTACCTCGGGGCTGATACACAAACACAAACTGCCACTCGTGTGCCTTCCTCCTTCCGAACAGACTCAGAAAGCTGCTATGCTATCACAAACACATTCCAAGTGTCATGATGAGAAGAATAACACCTATAATACTATACAGAAAATTGGGCTGGAAATCGGGTCGGAAAATGACCCTCAATTCCCGCGCAATGAAACTTAAAACAAAAATCACCATAATGCTCGCAACGGGTTAAGCAACCCATGCCGAAAAGTTGAGCGCAAATGGGACTTGTTTTGGGGACCAAAGGAGGCCTGAAGTCCTACTAGTTCAAAGAGAATTAAAGGGAAGAACAACAGAAACTAACGAGGAAATCTTACCAAGAGAAGTTGGGAAATCGATCATGGACAAAAAATTATCCATCCCAAAAGTCTGGAAACAGCCCACAAGAAATTTAAGCTTTAGAAGTTCAAGAAAAGTGATAGAAAATAGCTTGGGGAAACTTTGAAATGAAAAGAAGAAGAAGAGGGACTTAGAGGCAGAACTTACCAATTTAGAGCCAACAAACGATCATGAACTTGAAATATAGAGGCCTCCAAGCTTTAGGAATGAACAAGGGTAAAAATTGAGGTTTTTGTTTAAGTTTTAATGGAGAAATGATTTAGGGAAATTTAGGAGATTAATGAAGACAACATACCAATAGAAGTCGGGAAATCGGTCTTGAACCAAGAAATAATCACCCCAACGACTTGGAATAGCCCACACAAGATTCTCGAAGCTTGAAGCTTACAAGAATTGAAGAAAATGAATTTTTGGTGTTTGGAACAAAATTGTCACGCCCCGAAGTTACCCCCTGGATGCGACATGGTGCTTAGTGTCACAAGTGACCCCAAGCTAACCCATGGCATGGCGTATATATGGAGATAATTCAATTTAAACATTCACTATGCGGAAGGTAAAACAACTTAAATACCTGAAAATGGGAAGAACCCAAAAGTCTAAATATATAAGGAACATAAATAGTATAGTGCTGACTGAAAAACAACACTAACAACTGCTGAGTCTAATCTATGTCTGAAAGCCATCTAACTGAATAAGAGTTGCTGGGACATGCCCCTAGCTAACTCTAACAAATCTGAAACTAGGAATAAATACTGAAATGAAGCATGTCTACTGTCCTCGGACTAATGAGGACTCACAAAATGAACTGCTGAGTACGGACCAAGAGTTAAACTAAATGCAGTCTGGATGTTGAGTACCTAAACCTATATCATAAAATGATGTAGCACAAAAGTATGCGTCAATACTTCTAATGTACTGAGCATGCAGGATATATGCTAAGGTGGACAATATAAAGCTGATCATGAAATAAACATATTGCCAATAAACTGAAAGATGAACTGAATGCAATGACCAAGTATAAATCATGAGATAACATGCTGAGCTGAATGCTGATAATATATGTATTGGATACAAGGTCACTGCAAATAAGAGTCTGACTATGGGAGACACTACTAACCGACATACCCCAAGCTGACCAACTATGGGGACAACCTGTAAACCCAGATGGGAGGGTGCTCATACCTTGCCAAAGGTACGAACAAGTCTAATGTAGATCCACTACTGATGTCCACAAGGTACAAGGAGATGCAGCCTAGTCTGGCAGCTGACTCCTTAAACGTATAGTGGCACTGTAGTTCTGGGACTTGAGGACTGTTACTAAAGGTCTTAGCCTAAACTGACAGCTAAGCCTTCATCCTCTTATCCGCTCGGTACTAAGTTTACTCCCAACCGAATGTGAACAACAATATACTAAAATGATGGATAGCTCAAAATACTGAAAATCAACTGAGAATGCAACATAAATATACTGGGAGATATGGCATTCGAATCCTGGTATATGAACATATAATTAGCATGTCTAGTGAACTTAATTCATGAAATACTAGAAGTACACGACTAGGTTTTCTGAACCTTATACATGGAACTACACTAATTATCCAAGAACATGTAGTCAATACCATAGAGATTGTAGAAACTAAATTACGATAAATCTCTAAGTTCTAGGAACCCTAGGTCTGACAATTCATGGAGGAAGCTGAAGACTAGTTGGAATCTAGGGACCTAATGGGTGAAACAAACCCAGTAGTAAAATCCCACATACCTGGTAAAGAATCTATGGAGAAATCCTTGTAAGAATTCTGGAGTTGAAGCTTGGAAGAGATAACCCTAGGCCTGGAACTTGGAGAAGAAGCTCTGTCTGACTTGAATCGCCTTTTGAAAGTTCTTACTTGTTTTGGGGAATTAGACTTAATAAAATAAGCCTAGGACTATATATATTCAAAGTAAAATTAGAAAGGAAAGGTCGAAAATACCTTGAGAAGTTTATAAGAAAGACTGCTGAAATTCGTGACTCAGGGATCACGACTGAGTCCTACGGCTCGTGGAAACTTCCACGAGTTATGGAAGCATGTCGTGGTTCCCTGGTCCTGAGAGTTGGCTTCTAGGTATGAGTCCGACGAGTTGGGTTTACGACTCATTGAAACTTCCACGAGTCGTGCAACCCACTCATGGCTCCTTACCTGCGATTTTGGGCCTCTGAACCCTGAGTCCCACGAGCTGGGTTCACGACTCGTGGAAGCTTCCATGGGTCGTGCAACCCAATCGTTCTTCCTGGGGACCATCTGCATAAAGGATTCCATGGATGAGTTCCATAGTCCATGGAAACTCCTATGAGTAATGTACTCAAGTCGTGGAATGAACTTCAGAGAGAAAGTCCTGTGTTCTGAGTTCCACGAGTCCAGTCCATGACTAGTGGACTGTTCCACGGCTCGTGAAAGTGACTCATGGTCCCTGCCAGTTGGAAAATTTTATTTCTTCTGGTTTTCTGAGCTAAGTCTGGGCTTGGATGTTTTGGGGTGTTACAATATCTCCCCCTTAGGATCATTCGTCCTCGAATGAAGACTATACAAGCTGAGTTTAGAGAGAAAGAGCTGAATCCTACCAACTGAGTACTGGAAACTGATATCTACTGAACTGAGTTCCATAAACATGCAAGTATGCTGAAATACAAGGATAACCGATGGAACAATGGTACTGAGACTGAATTACAGAAGAGTAAACTGAGATATTGGAGAGGAACTAATTACCTCAAGCTGAAACTTAATCGGAGGGAAAAAAGTGGGGGTACTTGGACATCATGGCTGCTTCTGCTTCCCAAGTAGCTCCCTCTAAGGATTGATTCCTCCACAAAACTTTAACTGATGCGACTTTCTTATTCCTCAACCTACAAACCTGACGGTCAAGAATTTCAACTGGAACCTCCTCATAGGTGAGGATATGCTTTACAACACACTATCTAAGGGTACTATCGATATCGGATCACCCACACACTTCTTTAGCAAGGAAATATGAAAGACTGGATGAGCTGCTGCTAGTTCTACTTGCAACTCTAACTCATAAACCACATTACCAACCCTCTTCAGGATCTTGTAAGGACCTACATACTGGGAACTGAGCTTCCCTTTCTTGCCAAACCTCATCACCCCATTCATGGGTGACACCTTCAGGAAAACCCAATCATTAACTTCAAACTCTAAGTTCTTCCTCCTAACATCTGCATAGGATTTTTGATGACTATGAGCTGTGTTTAGTCTATCTCTGATGAGCTGAACTTTTTCCATAGCCTCATGAACCGAATTCGGCCCAATCAAAGCTACTACACCCACGTCGAACCAACCAACAGGTGATCTATATTTTCCCCCATATAGAGCCTCATAAAAGGCCATTTGAATGCTGGAATAGAAGCTGTTATTGTAGGCGAACTCTATAAGAGGTAGGTGATCATGCCAACTACCCTTGAAGTCGTTCACAAAGGCTCTCAATATGTCGTCCAAAGTCTGAATGGTACGATCTGCCTGTGCATCTGTCTGTGGGTGAAAAGCTGTGCTGAGCTTTACCTGAGTACCAAGACCTTTCTAGAATGATATCCAGAAATGAGAAGTAAGCTGAGGGCCTCTATCTGAGATGATAGGCAAAGGAACCCCATGAAATCTGACTATCTCACTGATGTAGAGCCTGGCATAATCCTCCGCTGAATCTGTAGTCTTGAATGCCAAGAAGTGGGATGACTTAGTAACTCTGTCCACCATCACCCAAGTGGAATCATGCTGCCTGTGAGTACGGGGTAAGCCCGTAATGAAATCCATGTTGACCACTTCCAACATTTAGGTAGGAATGCTAATCTCCTAAGTCACACCTCCTGGTTTCTAATGTTCTACCTTTACCTGCTGACAGTTGGGGTACTTAGCCATAAAATTTATGATGTCTCTCTTCATGCCGTTCCACCAATAGACTTCCCGTAGATCATGGTACATCTTAGTTGCACCTGGATGAATGGAATATCTAGAATTATGGGCTTCTGAAAGGATCTTCTGTCTTAACTCACCCACCTTAGGAACACATAAGCGACCCTGATAATAGAGTACACCATCTCCTCCTTGGGAGAAAGCCTCTACTCTTTGCTGATGAATTGCACCCTTCACCTAAAGTAGTATGGGATCACTATCCTCCTTGTCCTTAACTTTAGCTACCAAAGAAGATTCTTACCCATTCTAAATGATCACACCACCATCTGATGTGTCCATAAGGCAAACTCCTAAGCGAGCAAGCCGATGAAAATCTCTTCCTCAATATGAGATACACTACTCATAGACAGTCTACTAAGAGCATCCGCCACTACATTGGCCTTACCCGGATGGTGGAGAATATTCATATCATAATCCTTAAGGAACTCAAGCCATCTCCTCTGGCAAAGATTTAATTCTTTCTGGGTGAACACATTTTGAAGGCTCTTGTGATCTGTGAACACATCAATATGAATACCATACAGATAGTGCCTCAAAAGTTTTAGGGAAAACACAACCACTGCAAGCTTTAGGTCATGAGTCGGGTAGTTCTTCTCATAGGCCTTAAGCTATCTAGAATCATAAGCTATGACATTACCCTGCTGCATCAAAACACAACCCAAGCTGACTCGAGATGCATCGCAATAAACCACATAACCATCTGAACCATCTGGTAGAGTCAAAACATGAGTTGTAGTCAACTTGATCTTCAGTTCTAAGAAACTCTTCTCACACTTCTCTGACCACTGAAACTTGACCTTTTTTTGAGTCAACATGGTCAATGGGGTAGCTATGGATGAGAATCCTTCTACGAACCTCCTGTATTAACCTGCCAAACCCAAGAAACTTCATAGGTTTGTTAGAGAGGTGGGTCTGGGACAGTCCTTTACTACCTCAATTTTCTGGGAATCAACACGGATCCTTTCTCTGGATACCACATCACTAAGAAAAGTGATAGACTGTAACCAGAATTCGCACTTGCTGAACTTAGCGAATAGTTGGTGATCCTTGAGGGTCTGGAGAACAACCCTCAAATGAGTCGCATGCTTCTCTTTATTTATAGAATAAACAAGGATATCATCAATGAAGATAATGATGAACAAGCCCAAATACTGCTTGAACACCCTGTTCATTAGGTCCATGAAAGCTGCAGGAGTTTTGGTTAGTTCAAAAGACATAACAACAAATTCATAGTGACCATACCGAGTTCTGAAGGCTGTCTTCGGGATGTCACTATCTCTGACTCTGAGCTGATGATAGCTAGATCTGAGTTCTATCTTTGAAAATAACTAGCGCCCTAAAGCTGGTCGAACAAGTCATCAATCTTGGGGATGGGATATTTATTCTTGATTGTGACTTTGTTCAACTGATGGTAGTCAATGCACATTCTGAGGGAACCATCTTTTTTATGCATGAATAATACTGGAGCACCCTATGGAGAGATGTTGGGTCTGATGACACCCTTATCTAACAGGTCCTTCAGCTGTTCTTTCAATTCCTTAAGCTCAGCTGGAGCCATTCTATAGGGAGGAATCAAAATTGGCTGGGTATCTGGAAGAAGATCAATTCCGAAGTCGATTTCCCTTTCGGGAAGAACTCTGGGAAGATCCTCTGGGAACACTTCTGGAAACTCATTCACCACTGGGACTAATTCTAGAGTTGGTGTCTCATAGTTTGAATCCTTAATCCGAACAAGGTGATAGATATACCCCTTGGAGATTATTTTTCTGGCCTTAAGGTAGGAGATGAAATGACCTATAGGAACCGAGTTACTACCCTTCCACTCTAGGACTGGCTCATTAGGAAACTAAAATAGAACGATCCTAGTTCTACAATCGACTGAGGCATAACATGAATGTAACCAATTCATGCCTAGAATGATATCAAAGTCCACCATTTCTAACTCTACAAGATCTACCAAGGTGACTTTCTAGGAAACTGTGACTGGGAAATTTCTGTATACCCGTCTAGCTATAACTGGG
>QJPP01000195.1:0-123195 GCA_003996215.1 Jaltomata sinuosa
GGCGGCTACCTAGGAGACTGAGAGAGAGATGTGGGCTCAGTATCCGCAACTGTTTGAGCCTTCAGGTACTTCCTTGTTCTTTACTTTCGAGGAAGAAAGTCCTTTTTAGTAGTGGATGATGTAATGACCCTTTCGGTCATTCCCGCATTTGCACCTTTTTTGCACTGTTAGAGCTTTTTTGTAGAGACCCCAAGTCATTTATGGCCTGCTGGGATTGATGGTTTGGTTCCCTGGCCATTTGTTTGGTCTTTATGGCCGTTTCCTTTTTTTTAAAGCTTAAACTTAGGATATCATTGACTTCGGTCAACATTCTTGGTAAATGTGCTCAGTATCGAATTCTAACTGTTCCATTAGCTCTGGAGCGTGGATTTTGGTCTAGATGTACCCTTGGTCGGGGTCTTAGAGATTTAAGTTTGGCTTTGAGTTGCTTTCTGTGTTTTCTAGCCAGTTGAGCTTGGAAGTTTGACTTTGGTCAACATTCGGAGAAGACGGCCTCGAATGGAAATTCTGTTCCAGAATGTCTAATTTGGGCTAGAAGGACCTTTGGTTTGGATCCTGAGGCTTCTGGACGCATTTTGGGGTGTTGAGTTTTGCTTTGGCTTAAGGTTGGTTTTTGGGCATTGGGCCCACTTTTTATTAAATCAACCTCCATTAGGAATTCCGTCAATTCCATTGAGTTTGAAATGGCATTTTTGGTGTAGTAGTATAGTTTGTTTGTGCGCGCGGAGTCCCGGATGTGTCCTGTGGGCCCATCGAGAGAATTTTTCTCCTCCAAGTTTCTGTTGGTTTCTATTGCAGGTGCATGCCTATGGCCTTAATCACGACCGCAAAGGAAGCTATCGCGATCGTGATGGTCTTCCTTGCTGGTCATTGCGACTGCGAGGGTACCTTCACGCAATCGCGATGAAGGGCCTGTGGCCCAGCCTCCTTTGCTCTACGCGATCACAAGATTGCGATGGTCTTCCTTGCTGGTCATCACGACCGCGAGGGTCCCTTCACGCGATCGCGATGAAAGGCCTGTGGCCCAACCTTCTTTGCTCTACGCGATCGGAAGATCCTTTCTTGTGACCTCGATGAAGCCCCTCTTCTCTTGTTCTTCACCACCGTGTTGGCTAGTCCTCGCGATCGCGATGGTCTAGCCAGCATGATCATCGTGACCGCATGGGGTCCCTTCGCGATCGTGAAGAAGGACCCCTGGGTAGTATATAAACTCCCTTCTTCATTCTTAACTCTTTAAATACGAAAACCTACACTGATATAAGGTCCAAGCTCCATATTCTTCTGTGTGACTTTAATTCTAGGTGTGGGGGTGATAATTCTTTGTTCCGTGATCATTTTCTCATCTCTAACTCGGTAAGTCCCTTGTTTATTCCATTAAATTCTCCCCATTTGATTCCTTAATTGCTCTTTTAGCTTGGGGCTATTTTGATCCATTTATTTGACCAATTTATGTTAAATATTCTAAGCATGCACTCGCGGGAGTGTGGTGATCATTGTGCGCTCTTTTGCTTCTGGCTTTGGGTTGCGAGGCCCACGGGCCCACCGATGACACAAATTTTGACCAGGCTATAATTATAGAAATATGGGTATCCTTAGCTTCATTTTAATGTGTAGATTATATTTTTGATAGTTTGACTACTGTTTGGGGTTTCTCGGAATAGTTTAGGCTTGGACATCATCGTTCTAACAGCTTTTTGTCGGACGACAGGTAGGTTATGATTTCTCCTTTATAGACTTTGCGTATATAGGCTATAACTGTACTAATTAGCATCCTTGGGTTGAGTTTATTAACTTGGTACCCCAGACCTTGTCCGCTTCTTCATATCTGTCTTATTTTCGCTCCTATGGTTGTAGTATTCATTGTAGGTTATAGTATTACCCTTGTGGTATTGTGTGGCCTTTTATCTGACTCCAGACCATATAAGATGGGTTATTTGGGAATGTTTGTGAGTCCCGAACATTGATATTACGATTATAAGTTGGTTATATATGTTGTAGAGCGATTAGAGCCTGTACAGGGCTGATAGGTTGATTGTGAGTCGTTGGGCTACTGCTTGTATTTGAGGCATATCATTAGCATGCATATAAAGGGATTTTTTGCATGATTTGCTACTGTTTTGGCTTTGAGCCTACTATAATTGGTTTTCTAAACCTTGCATGGCCTCGAGGGCCCGTTTTCGGTAAAAATTGATGAAAAAGGGTTGGAACTGATTTTCGTGGATCTTCTTGGGGTAAAAGAGTTAGAAAGATGATATCACTGTTTTCATACTCATTGTTACGCCCTGAGGCTACCCCTAGACATAACACGAGATCCGGGACATGAGTGCCCTAGATTAACCCTTGGTCATAGCATACTCAGAGACACTTAATGAAATAAAGCGGAAGCATACATAGACAAGGTAGAAATCCATAATCTGAAATAGAATAAAGTCTAGAGATACCAATTCAGAATACATCTAACTATGTCTGAAGCCTCTAAATCTGAAATAAGAGTTGATAGGATAAGACCCAACTAACTCAGGAATCAAACAAAGGAAACATAAAGAAAATTACTCATAACTCCGATCCTCGAAGGATGAGGACTCACCAAAAGATAGTTTGGATAGCTGACACTGACTAGCCATGCGCCTGAAGAATAGAACCTGAATCCGCATCATAATAGGATGCAGCGCAAAGTATGCGTCAGTACTATAGGATGTACTGAATATGTGAGATATACATGAATATGATGAAAACATACTTAAAATGTAACTATGAACCTAGTTCAAACATAATGAGTCATCAACGTAAATATCATAATAAAAATGGTAAGCATGAGATAAGGACATTCATACAGGAGTTTCTCTTAATCGTCATAAACCATGATGAGTTACATGGAGTCCAGTGTCATACACCCACACCGAAAAAGGTTGTCCTAACCGGCCAAGCCTATCTATCAGGATCCTGTCATAAGCCATAGAGGGAAACCTACAGGAACCCTTAATGGCGCTTTTGAGACTTGATGCACTGTTTTAGGAGTTAAATGATGTAGAAACCCTACTAAAAGTGGCCAAAATGACCTCACTTAGGAGTTAAAAGGGTGGGTAATTATAAAAATACCCCTGGGATTTAATTAAAAAAATCTGGTAAAAAGGGTTGGATTTAGAAATCATGGGTCAGTTCCACGGGTCATAGTTTGAACCACGACTTGTGGTTCCCACTCGTGGTTCCTGGTCAAACAATTAAACTACAGAAGATATTCTACGGGTCAACAGGACGGACCATAAAATGGATTACGGTCCGTAGAACCAATTCATCATTTCTAAGGGATTTGGCAGGCCTCTAATCAGGTTCCATGAGTCAACATGATGGTCCGTAATTTAAACTACGGTCTATAGTCTTGACTCGTGGATCCTGGGAATCAGTCAATCCTCAGGTTTGGTTCCATGAGTTGATAGGATGGGCCGTAGACTGAACTACGGTCCGTAGAACCAACTCGTGGTTCTCAGATCAGAGACTGATTCTGGCAGACTTAAACCACAAATCCACTTCACGACTCGTGGTTCAAACCACGGTCTGTGGTTTGGACCCGTCATTTCTGGAAAGTTCAGAATTATCAGATTTCTTAAGTTTAAAAGATGGATTGAATTTTGAGGTGTTACATTTATACTAAACTCGGTTGATCCGTAGTGCTAGACATGGTTTTTACTGATTTGAGATGATACTAGACTCAGTCGAGCCGAGCATCAAACTTGTTTTACTATTGTTTTAGACCCGGTTATGGACGGGCACCCTTAATGGCGCTTTTGAGACTTGATGCACTGTTTTAGACCCAGATGGACTCCGGGCATGCATTTTTAGGACTTCGACTACTTATTTGGATTCGGATACACTCTGGACGAGTATATTGAGATTAGGAGATTTAGTATGTGGTCGAGGACCTCCATGGACCTTGCCGACCCAGACCAAGGGCTACGTGTGGAGTGTGCCGAAGGTGGGGTATACGGTGTTGTTGAGGTATATGGGCCCTGTCCTTCCATAGATCCTACCTGCTGGGCCCATAAGTGCCGGAGGAGGTACATACAGAGTTATTGTTCCACCCCATTTCCACTATTGCATCATATCATTTATTTGTGTAAGATTCCACTCTTGTTTCCTGTTTGTGGTGTGTATGCTCTAGTAGTATGGGATGTCGGAGGATTTGTTTTTACTTGTATGCTTTCCTCGGGTGTATGGACGCTCGTTAGGACTGTAGGTAGAATTATTCTTATTATATCCGATTGTAGTACCATCTCATTCTATAACTGCTGGTGAGTTTTTATGTGATCTTCCTTACCTTGTGTGATTCATTGCTAGCATGTCTACATTTAGTTACCTTCCTTCCCTTTCCTTGAGGTTACCGGTATACCACCTATTTCTTAAACTCTCTTTATATATATTATTGTTGCAAGGACCCCAGGTGCGTTATTCTTTCTTTCACATGTGTTCTGTATTATATATATCTCTTATGGCTAGCCTAGTTTGGTTGTTTTCTCCTGGTACTCTATCTGTGCTAGCTTTCATGTACTATTATGTGTTTGCTTGTGTGACTACCTTCTTTTATTCTGCTATTTACTGCTTTTATATTTTATATGCGCTCACTCGGCCTATGATGCCTACTTGGTACCCGTGACTTAGCAATTGGTACTCATACTACACTCTACATCTTCCTGGTGCAAATCCTAGTGTGGGCCATCGTCGTTGATCCGTTGGAAACTCGTGCTGGATAATTTTTGGACTATCTGAGGCTGCGAGTGAGATCTTGATGACCGGTGCTTAACTTTTAGCTCATCTTTGTATCTTGTACTCTTTTTGCTATTCAGAGATAGATGTGTATATATTCTCTTGGATCCTTTGTACTCTATATATTTAGTACCGGCTCTTATACTATGATACCAGGTCATGAGTTTGGTTTAGCTTCCGTTTATATATATTCATGTTGCCTATTTCGTCATTTATTCCTTTTGCTTCCGCTATTTATATCGTTCTTCCGCTTGCTTGTTAGATAGTAGCCCATTACTAACCGTTCCGAGCTACGAGGATTGGTTCGCCTACAGGGGGATTGTAGGTGCTATCATGACCTGAGAAATCGGATCGTGACAATTAAACACTATTATTATATATTTATGAACAACAATATAAATATATATATATCTTTTTTTAAAACCTTTCTCACCAAATTCTTTTCATTTCAATTTATTTAATGCAAAAGTCATGTCCTTTGGGGACATCCGGTAAAGAGAAGCCAAGATTCATTTTTCTTTTAAGAAAACAACTATTTTTTTAACCCAAGAGAATTCAATTGTCACATTAGTCATTGCTACTATTAAATTAGCATTCATTTCTTGCCTAAGAGAGAACTCAATGTGGCCATTTTTTTCCTGTAAATATTCTTATTAGTCATTAGCTATTGCGGTGGAATTTCTGTCTATTTTAAATCATTAAAATATTTATTAAATATTGAACAACTATTTTATCCTTTATTAAACACTAACAATAATAATAATTTTGTACCCAAAAATAAAATTAACACCCAATTGCTTTCTAAATTATCTCTACAGCATTATGCACAAAGAAATAATTACACATATTACCTTGAAATTTCAGAGGTTGCATCACTATAAGTTTAATTTGAACTTTTGATTTTCTTTTGAAAAAACTTAATTAACTATATAAGTCATAATTATACCATAAATATTACATGTCTCCTTATATCTCTAAGAATGAAACTTTAATGAATATAATAATGGATTACTCATCCGTTTCAGAAAATCATTAAGTACCCAAAATGCTAATAAATTTTCTTATTTATGAGAGCCTACATAATTGGATTTTAAGCCAGCACTATCTATAAGCATTATCACTATAAAATTTACTTTTATCCAAATATATTTTATCTAACAATTGGTATTTTGAAACACCAGCAGATGAATACCACTGAAGTTGTTTCTTTTTTAAATGGGTAAATTCATTATTTTATTTGCTGCCTTATATTATAATTATAATTATTATTATTATAATAATAATAATAATTATTATTATTATTATTATTATTATTATTATTATTATTATTATTATTATTATTACGCACCACAAGCGGGCTTAGATGAGGAGGAGAAGAAACGCTTTTGGGAGGTTTTGGACGAGGTAGTGGGAGGTTTGCCTGATACTGAGAAGCTCTTCATTGGAGGAGATTTCAATGGGCACATCGGGGCATCTTCGAGGGGTTATGACGATGTGCATGGAGGCTTTGGTTTCGGGGATAGGAATGAAGGGGGGGCCGCACTCTTAGATTTCGCTAGAGCCTTTGGGTTGAGAGTAGCTAACTCTAGTTTCCCGAAGAAGGAGGAGCACTTGGTTACCTTCCGTAGTTCGGTGGCCAAGACTCAGATAGACTTTTTGCTCCTTAGGACAGGGGATAAAGGTCTTTGTAAAGACTGTAAGGTTATCCCAAGTGAGAATCTGTCGACCCAACATAGACTCTTAGTGATGGATTTAGAGATCACGAAGGAGAAAAAGAAGAGGATTGTGGATGACCGGCCTAGGATTAAATGGGGTAACCTGACTATGGCTAGTGCACGGGAAATAGGGGAGAAGTTGTTGACTAGGGGGGCTTGGGAGAGTAGTGGGGATGTGGATAATATGTGGGATACGACCGCTAGTTGCATAAGGGAGACGGCTAGAGAGGTTTTGGGTGTCTCGAGAGGTCGTTCTGGCAAGCATCGAGGGGACTGGTGGTGGAACGGAGAAGTAAAAGGAAAGGTGGAGGCAAAAAAGGGGTCATATGCGAAGTTGGTAGAGAGTAAGGAGGAGGAGGAGAGGCGAAGGAATAGGGAGGCGTATAAGTTAGCTAGGAAGGAGGCTAAGTTAGCTGTAACGGCAGCTAAAACGGCAGCCTTTGAAAGCTTATACGCGGCTTTAGAGGATAAAGGTGGGGATAAGAAGTTATACAGGTTAGCAAAGGCTAGAGAGAGGAGGACTCAGGATCTTGACCTAGTGAAGTGCATCAAGGACGAAGATGGCAAAATACTAGTAGATGAGGTACTCATTAGGAGGAGATGGCAGTCTTACTTTCATGGACTCTTGAATGAAGGGGGGACAAAAGCTTTGAGCTGGGAGATTTGGCACACTCAGAGAGGCGTCGGGACTATGATTATTGTAGCCGTATAAAGGTTGAAGAGGTTAGGGTTGCGATTCGTAAGATGCGAAGGGGTAGGGCGACGGGGCCAGATGAGATTCCCGTGGATTTTTGGAAAAGCTCGGGTGAGACAGGTGTGAAGTGGCTAACCGAGTTGTTTGATGGTATTTTTAGAACGGCAAAGATGCCTGAAGCTTGGAGATGGAGCACGATGATTCCCTTGTACAAGAACAAGGGCGATATTCAGAGTTGCAACAACTATAGGGGTATCAAATTGCTAAGCCACACTATGAAGGTCTGGGAGAGGGTAGTGGAGTTGAGGTTGAGATAGATCGTGCCTATTTCAGAGAACCAGTTCGGCTTTATGCCAGGACGCTCGACTACAGAAGCTATTCATCTCCTTAGAAGACTGGTGGAGCAGTACAGGGAAAGGAAGAAGGACTTGCACATGGTGTTCATCGATCTAGAAAGGCGTATGATAAAGTCCCTAGGGAGGTCCTTTGGAGGTGCTTGGAGGCTCGAGGTGTACCCGTGGCGTACACCAGATCAATTAAGGACATGTATGAGGGGGCCAAGACTCGCGTTAGAACAGTGGGAGGAGATTCGGAGCACTTTCCCGTGTTAATGGGGTTGCACCAGGGATCGACCCTTAGCCCGTTTCTATTTGCCTTGGTAATGGATGTGTTGACGCGGCAAATACAAGGTGAGGTGCCATGGTGCATGTTATTTGCGGATGATGTAGTTTTGGTGGACGAGACTCGCGGAGGAGTTAATGCTAAGTTGGAGGTTTGGAGACAGACCCTCGAGTCGAAGGGGCTTAGGTTGAGCAGGACCAAGACTGAATATATGGAGTGCAAGTTCAGTGAGGCGACTCAGGATGATGACGTAGAAGTGAAGCTGGATACACATGTCATCCAAAAGAAAGGGAGTTTCAAGTATCTTGGGTCTATTATCCAAGGAAGTGGAGAGATTGATGAGGATGTCACCCATCGTATTGGTGTTGGGTGGAGGAAATGGAGGCTCGCATCTGGAGTCTTGTGCGATAAGAAGGTGCCTACTAAACTTAAAGGCAAATTCTACAGAGTGGTGGTCCGACCAGCTTTGTTGTATGGAGTTGAGTGTTGGCCAGTAAAGAACGCCCATATTCAAAAGATGAAGGTGGCGGAGATGAGGATGTTGCGATGAATGTGCGGGTTTACTAGGAGAGATAGGATTAGGAATGAGGATATCCGAGATAAGGTGGGTGTGGCGTCGGTGGAAGATAAGATGCGGGAAGCGAGGTTGAGATGGTTCGGCCATGTAAGGAGGAGAGGCACGGATACTCCAGTGCGGAGGTGTGAGAGGTTGGCTATGGATGGTTACAGGAGAGGACGAGGTAGACCGAAAAAATATTGGGGAGAGGTGATTCGACAGGACATGGCGCAGTTGCAGCTTACCGAGGACATGACCCTAGATAGGAAGGTGTGGAGGACGCGGATTAGGGTAGAAGAGTAGTAGGTAGAAGTGGGTGTAGGTAGGAGTGTTTTTCCCTAGTGTCCCGACTAGTAATCGTAGTGTCACGCTTATAGTTTCTTGTAATTGTTCTTGGATTCCTCGTGGTAGTATTGTGTGGCAGTGCTCTATTTCTGTCTGTCTGTCTGTCTGTTGTTTGTTACTACATATTGCTTCCTACCGTCTCTTATTTTCTTTTATCTTGTTTTATCATGTATCATTGATATGCCCTTTTTAGCCTCTTTTTCTTTCTTTTTTTCTTTTTTGCTCAAGCCGGGGGTCTATCGGAAACAGCCTCTCTACCTCACCTCTGAGGTAGTGGTATGGTCTGCGTACACTCTACCCTCCCCAGACCCCACGCTGTGGGAATACACTGGGTATGTTGTTGTTGTTGTTGTATTATTATTATTATTATTATGGTGGGATGCCAAGTGATTTCACATTTTTATAAAAGTCTGGGTTTGAATTTTAGGGATGGAATCACCTTTGGTAAAGCTAGTGAAATTTCTCGCGGCAAATTTGAATCAGTCGATTTGAGAATGATCATCGAGAAAAAGCAAAAATTCCTCTAAATAATCATCATAAGAAAGTGGGTATCAAGAAAGTTAAAAGTTGAATTATCAGAATGCCCAACAAATTTAATTTTATATATTAGAAATTTTATCTTGAAATATTAAGCTTCATTATGTTAGTTTTTATAATTGTAAGTAATATTATCACAATAACATTTTCAGATGAATATCTTTAAAACCTCATGCATTCTTTTCATCTTGTGAACTAACATTTGTAGTACTTCATTGTTCCTTAACATTTTATTTTCTCATTTTATTTTCTCATTTTATTTTTATCTTCCACATATGGCCTTTCATATTCTGAGCAAAATGCTTTGAAATAAACGTGTAATGAAACTTCCCACTTATAAGTAGAAGTTTTTTCTAAAAATAGTTAATATAATTTATTCTTGCCAAAATTTATTATGCTTCAAGGACTTGTAACGGCCTCTTCCGTCGTTACGAATAAATCATTCGCGTGATATTTTGGGTTAGAAAACTTTCGGGTTTGGGAGTTGGAAATTTTGGGCTAGGCTAGTCTCAGACGGATTCTGAGAGAGGTATGGTCTAGGGATATCTGGGTAAGGATTGGGTAATATATCTTATGTTGAGCTAGTTTTTTCGTTATCTAAGACATTAAGGAGTCCGGAGGACTTTTCAGAAGTGAATTCGGGTGAATATAACTCTTGGTATTAAAATTGATGTGAAGGGGTTGATTTGGCATGTCAGGATTTGATGTGTGTTGTAAAATAGACACTTTTGGGGAATTTTTTGAGTTTCTATCCCGTGTCGATCGCTATAGCGATTGACGCTGCGCTGCAGCGGTGACTGCTATAGCGAAAGTCAAAATTGGTCAGCACCGCCATAACGGTCGGTACCGCTTTAGTGGTACCGCTATAGCGGTGTACGGATCTCTATAGCGGAATAAGTCTCAGTTAATGCAGAAACTTCCCAAAAAATGTTCAGAATTTCTCAAGAATATTTTGGGGAAGGACATAGGCGAAGGATTTTGCTCCCCACTTCCGTATTTTGATTTCCAGACCTTAGAAACGGTAATTTCGGGCTTGAGGAAAAGTTTGGATTGACCTAGGATGGTAAAATTCGGTGGAAATAGAGGATTCTAGGGAGTAGAATTCTTGGGTTGCGATTAGAATGATTCATTTATGTTTAAAACACCATTATTTGCTTAATATATCTGTAAAAATGATAGATTAGGAGGAATTAATGGTGGGAAAGCCCGGGGATAGGTGGAATGATCATAGATTGACCTGTAGTTTAAGATTGAATATAATCTGGGTAATTTTAGGCCATTGGACTTATTTTGGTATGTTTTGTAATCATTGTTAGACCAAGAACAAGCAAAAGCTTTGGAAAATAGGAAGGCTCCGACCCAGTAGAGTTTTTAAGCTATCCGAGGCAGGTGATGGTTATTGTCTTTCCAAATGCAATGTGTGTACATGTAACTGTAGCTTAGTAATGTATGTGCTTGCATGTTTAGGGAATAAAATTATGAATGTCTAAGTATCCGGGTGTCAATTTGGTGAAATGAACTTGGTTTGTTGCTTGTTGGTTTTACAAGTGTGATTGTTTCACTTAATTATTGACTGTTGGATTTTTTGTGATATTCGGTTGGCTCAGGTACCATGTCTGGTACGAGATATTTATCGGTTGAATCGGGTACCATGCCTGGTACAGGTTTTATATTAGTTGGCTCGGGTACCACGTTTGGTATGAGTTTATTTATATTATTGTTTGCATTTGTTGATGGTTCCATGAGTAGACCATGTTGATTGTTGAGACTGTGATTGTTGCATATTGGTCCATTAGAGGACGAGATAGTTGTATTTAAACGTGAGGTGGGTCCTATTTAGACCAGAAGTGGGATGTTAAACACTTAGATGTGGTTCTAGGGATCCTTGATTGGTCCGGGTGACTTAAAAAAGGGGTAAATGCTCATTGTTGTGGTTTGTTGTTAAGGTGTTTGTTGGGACTGTTCATGTGGTTGGTAGGTTAGAAGGAAGACTGAGAGTATGGAATTATTGTTATTGTATGTTGGTACTATTGTACTCAACTTTGATTTATTATTCATATATTATTTATTGGAGCTGACCGATGATCCTACCAGTACACTATGGTTGCGTACTAATTCGGCACTTGCTTTCTTTTTGTGAGTACAAAACATCTTTCGGCGGCTGCTACGCAACCTCAGTTATAGTCCTGGCATTTCTAGATTTCAAGGGTGAGCTACTTCTTTCGGGCTATCATGGTTTCCTCTAGTTTAGTTCTAGTCCATTATTTTAGAATTAAGACTCTTGTTTTGGGGTTGCATCCCCGTTCTCTAGATATTAGTAGGTGTTTTGGTAAAGTGACTTTCAGATTCTAGAGGTATTTCCGTAGGATCTTGTTTTATTAGTATTCTGGATATGAATGCTAGTTTTACTTTAATGTAATTGGTTTTAGCTGCTAGTTTTGTTAAAGTGATGAGTTGGGATTATTTATTCGCTCATCCGGGGTTTGAATGGGTGCCACTCGTGGCGGTTTGGGTCATGACAAAGTTGGTATCAGAACCCTAAGTTTATTGATTTCGTTGTGCAAAAATGGGTCTAGTAGAGTCTTGCGAAATGGTATAGAGATGTCTGTACTTTGTTTCGAGAGACTATAGGACTTTAGGAAACTATCTCTTCTTCATTCCTTTGTGCTATAACTTGATTCCAATTGGTATCTGGTGATACAAATTGGTATCTAACTCCCTTCACTTTTTTGTCCACAGATGGTTGATACAAGGCATAACGTAGCGAGAGTGGTAGCCCCAGTGGCAGAACCGACAGCCAGAGGGAGAGGAAGGGGCAGTGGCAGGGGAAGAGGCAGAGAAAGAGAAACACCCGCCAGGGGTGGAGCTCAAGCAGCGGCAGGGCCAAGGGCAGAGACCCATCTCCTACCCAGGATCCTGTTGAGGAGAAGGTTGAGGTTGTACTTGAGGAGGGTGCAGAACAGGAGGAGGCGACACCAGCTGGAGGTGCAGGCCTTCCCCCTATTTTGCCTGAGGTATTTCAGCATGTGTGGGATTTTCTGAGTAGGCTGGCAGGTAATGGAGCCACCCCTATTGGCACAGTAGATCAGGTTCCGATCACTCAACCAACTATTGTAGTGGCTCCCAAGATAGATGCAACATTGGGTACTGGTGATCTCTTCTGTCCGATGCTAGGCCCTGTTATGATCGGGACTGAGCATGAAATGCTGACCAAAATCCTAAAACTGAAACCTCTGACGTTTCAGGGTGCAGAGAAGGAAGATGCATTTGAGTTCATTCTGGACTACTATGAGAGACTGCATAAGTTGGGCATTGTGCAACAATATGAGGTAGAGTTTGTCACTGTTAAGTTACAGGGTAATGCCAAGCAGTAGTGGAGAGCTCATGTAGAGTGTCAGCCATCAACTTTGTCTCCGATGACTTGGATACAGTTTCATGCTCTATTCTTGGAGAAATATGTGCCTCGCACTTTGAGGGATCACAAAAAGGATGAGTTGTTGGCCCTTGAGCAGGGTACCATATCTTTTTCAGCCTATGAGGCCAAATTTCATGCCTTGTCACGTTATGCTGCTCAGCTTTAGGGTACTGAGGAGGAGAGGATTTGTCCGTATATGAAGGGCCTGAATACTGAGTTGCAGGTGTTGTCTGTGCATATGACCTCGGCAAGAAAGAGTTTTAATCAGGTGACTAACTACATGAAGAAACTGAAAAGGGTCCGACAGGTTGGGCAGGCTAAGGTGTTAGCTATAAAGTCCCGAAATGAGGGAAACTTCAGTGGTTTTTACTCCAGGGGTCACAGCCAACATGTTTATTCGACTCGTCCTATTCAGACATCCCTGCTAGCTTTTGCAGGTGGTCGTCCAAAAGTTAGCCAGCAGTTTTTAGCTCCTAGAAGCCAAGGGACTTCTTACATTTCTAATAGCAGGCCTACTCCTGACCGTGGATGTTTTTATTATGGAGATCCGAGTCACTTTAAGAGAGAGTATTCTTATAGGCAGGAAGGAAATCAGACTTATCAGCAGACCAAGGCTGAGGTTCCGGCAGGCAGAGATGGCCATGGCAGAAGGCATCCACAGGATAGGTGAGGTAAATATCAGGGAGGCAGGGGAAATAGAGGAAATGGTGGCACGAGCAGGGGAGTAGAGCAACCATCTAGATAGGTTGCTCGAATTAATAACAGGGTCCATTGCTATGCATTCCCGGGAAAGTCTAAGGCCGAGGCATCAGATGCTATGATCACAGGTACAATTCTAGTCTGTGACAGGATGACTTCTGTCAGGTTCTACTTATTCATATGTTTCTGTGAAATTTGCTCTGGGTCTAGATTTGGTTTGTTATGTCCTAGATTCCCCTATTAATATTTCTACCCAGATTGGGGAGTCTGTGGTAGTAACCCATGTATATCATACTTGTCCTGTGGTTTTTGTGGGTTTTCAGACTTGGGTAGATTTAGTTATTCTGGTAATGCTGAATTTTGATGTCATCTTGGGGATGACCTGGTTGTCTCCATACCATGTTGTGTTGAATTGTAATGCTAAGACTGTGACTCTAGAGATTCCAAATAAGGATAGGTTAGAGTGGGAAGGTGTGTCCATGCCTAAGACGACGAAGATTATATCCTTTGTTTGGGCTAGAAAGTTAGTGGAAAAAGGATGTTTAGCCTTCTTGGCTCATTTCTGGTATGTTAATGTGGAGTCCCCTTCGATTGAGTCTGTTCTGGTGGTTTCTGAGTTTCAGGAGGTGTTTACAGTAGATTTGCTTGGCATGCCTCCGGATAGAGATATTGATTTTTGTAATGATTTGGAGTAGGCGAATAGGGATGTGTATCCGATGGGGCTTTAATCATCGGATAGAGTGATTATTAATTCACACTTATTCTCGCTTATTGACATAAGTAGCATTGGTCATGGGTATGGATTGTTATCTCTCGATCAACAACCATATATCCGATAATCTTGGTTAGAGCATTATCAGTTTAATCGACAAACAACCAATCTAAGATTGGGGAGGTCACATTATCTCTAGCTTAGACCCTTAAGTGGGTAATTTCTTCGATAAGAGCAATTTCTAGCCTCAAATCTGGATGGAGTCCCAAGTTCCCACTAGTAATTTCACATCCGAAACCATGAAATACTCTTTCAAGCAATCACATAGTCAAGTAATGAAAATTAATGTTTGCAACCACCAATTTTAGGATTAAAACTTGGTGAAACTACTAGACCCATGTAAAATAAGCAATTATAATGATGAATTAACAACACCCACACCCATTTGTCATGCACCCATCATCAACACACCCTTAGACAAGAGAAATTAGCAACTCATAGAAAAAGAGAGAGATATACCAAATGGGTAAGTCAAAATCCTCTTTATTGGAGCTGAATCTCAAGTTCTAAGCTCAATTTGAGTACACAAATGGTTAACCAAGAGATTGGATTCAAACCCTATTTTCTTTGGAGAGGAAAACTTGTTCTCAAGGAAAAAACTTTCTAAAATATTCAGTACTGAAGTATCTCTTTTACAATTGTGCCTAAATTGGCCTTTTATAGTTTTCCAAAATGTCACTAAAATTTTGGACAAAACTGCCCCTTCGGGTGGTGTGCAACGGGATGTGCGATTTGCATGTCGCACACCCTCTTCAGTTAGACTAGTTACTTCAGCTAACTTTGGGAGCTTAATGCAAGGGGGTGTAGTTTGCACCTTGTAGTATGAGCATCGCACAGCGACCGCACCCCTTAATATATTCTTTAGTGGCTTTTGTAGCTTCATGTGGAGGACGTGCGGTTTGCACCTCGGCTTGTGCATGTCGCACGACCACCACATCTCAGGTCAGAATCTCCAGCTTTTTCGAACACTTCACACTTCACTCTTTTTTAGCTCTTTTTGGGTCCATTTCCTTGTTTCTCATCATTTATCAAAAGTACCTGCATAAATATCAATAAAGACCATAGGAACCTCTAAATCTATTCAAAACATAGCAATAATTCATGGATATAGGCTCAATAAGTTGGTAGATTACTGACTTAACAAACTCCCAAACTTGAACTATTGCTTGTCCTCAAGCAAGATACTCACAAGCAAAGGAATGAATTATGCTATAGACTCAATTAGGGCACAAAAGACTAATCTATACTAAAAAAATAAGAAAAAGAATAAACAAAAGACTCAAGCAAAAACTCAACTATGATGCTCATCTCAATTTGAACCACCACAGACTCAAGGCATTTGGCCATTTTAATTTTTTTCCCAAAAGGACTTCATTTTCATTTAAAATCAAGGGAATTTTGTCATTCAAAACAAGACATTTAAGCTTCTCAAGTCATTGGCATGGACCGTCAAGGTTTGCCTCGAGATTCACCACACAACTTGTCTGATTCATTCCCCTTAATTGAAATAGAGACCTCATGTTTCAATTTGAATGCATGATGCCACTCACCACAAGAGAGAATTCCACTCACAATCATTCACTTCACAAATAATCGGGATTATAGGAGAACCAAAAAGACTCTCACTCTCTCAAGGAATTTCAAGTGTATATGTGTCGAACCATAGGCTTGCCCTTCATGTATATCACAAATAATGTAGGGTAGACAAGCTCGAAATCAGCAAGGACTTGCGGGTTACGATGTTGGCTAGGGATAATGTGAGGATTTCATTTGGTTCAAGTGGTTACACCTCCCTAATGCTCTTTGTTCTCATTTCGAACAAGCTCACATTTTTAAATTTCAACTTCACCTTATTTCTCCCTCACACAACCCAAGATTTATCCTTTTTACTCATGATCCTTCAAACTCCTTGTATCGCCTTTGTTTGGTAGCACCTATTTTTGCTTTTCATATTGCTCATTGGATTGAACTTTTGGATCAAATTTTAATTCAAACCTAAGGTGCTACCTTGCACTTTTTGAGTGCACTTCTTTATTCTCCTCATTTGATCACATACACCCCCAAACTTAGGCATTTGCCTATGTTATCCTTCATCCCCCCAAACTTAGGCTTTTAGCCTATATTTGATGTTCAAGCAATTAGGGAGGATGGGTACCAAGATAGAGGTTCCAAAAAGGTCAAGGTGTTAACAAGGTGCCAAAGAACGGTCACAAGCTCAAAGGGTTCACTAGGGTTGAAGTCATGGGAAGTCCTTTGGGCGAAGTGGCTATCAAAGAGGGCCTAAGGTCATCTTCCAAGATCGGTCACACCTAGAATTTCTCCTTGAATCACATTCGGGGCAAGTTTTAGATGATACTTATGCACAAGAATTAAGGTAATGCCTCACCACACAAGGCATCATGCCACAAGACTTCTTTCATTAGTCTCAAAATCAATTGGGACAAATGATTTTTGACAAGCTATTCTGAGTCCATTACACACTCGTTTGTGAGTCAATCAAGCCAAAGTTAGAGTGTGCAAGTCATGACAAGAGAATGCTTTTCCTCAAAAATTTATTTCCCTTCTTCCTTTTATTTTCAAAACAATTTGCCAAGAGAAATTTTTCGGTAGGTCCATTGCGAGACAAGCAACTTAGACTCAATTCTAAAACTAAAACTTAGAATTTTCCCTTAATAAAGTCTCCTCTCAATCTATCATAGGGAAACACCAACCCTGTTCGACACAAAAACAAAAGAAAAGAAAAAAAATAATCAAAACTTTTGCTCCTTGGGAAAGAACCGTGGTATTAAGAAAACCCTCAGAGATTGTCACTGATCGTGGAAATATACATGTCTCAAAAGCAGCATCTATTCAAGGAGTCATAGCTACAGAATGCTAGGTCACCAGATGATGTATAATAGGAATTGTAGGAGTAGCCCCATTTCCTGCCAATCCACTAAGAAAGCGCTGAACCTGTTGGATTACATCAGATGACATTGGGACCTGCGCTACACCTCCTAGAATGGGTAGTGCGCCTGTCTCCTAGACTGGTTTTGCCTCCTCATCATGCTCAATCTAAACCTATTTCTCTACCACAATATCAGGATATGCGCTTGCTGAGGAGGAGATGCTGACCTTTCACGAGCTGGAGCTGCAGTTCGAGCTCTACCTCTGGCAGGTGCAACTCCCCTCCTTCCTCTGGATCTGGTTCTCACTTTGCCTCTACCATGAACCGCAACCTCAACAACTACTTCGGGACTACTCTAGTCTCAAACATACGTGTTCTCACTATCTGCGATAATAAGAGTGAAAGGGTTAGATATTGATTTAGATCGCCAGATACCAATTGAGATCAAGTAATAGCACGAGGAATGAAAGAAATTGAGGTTTCCTTAAGTCATGTAGCCTCCTGCAGAAAAGTATAGACATTTATGTACCATTCGATAAGACTCTACTAGACTCGTTCTTGTACGACAAGATCAACGAACCCAGGGCTTTGATACCAACTTTGTCATGACCCATATGGGCGTGAGTGGCACCCACACTAACCCTCCAGTGGGAGAACCAACCAATATAAACCTTAGTCTAACACTTAGCCAATTTTAGAAGAATAATAGACCAAATCAATCCTTAATTATCAAATAATGGAAGTCAACCAATATAATAAAAAAATGTGCAAAAATTGTAAACTAACATATCCCCCAAGAACTGAAAGTCATCGTACAAAACTCTAAACCAAAACATCATCTATGATATCCAATAAGCACTAAAAGCAATAAGAAATAGGAGTCCCATTGTCTAAATGAAGGACAATAACTCGTGGAGGATCCATGGCAGCTTGAGAAGTAGTGCTTACCCTTGGATCTGCAGTCAACTCTTGTACTCTAGCCAAGGTCCCTTCTCAGCCTCTAGAACACGATTTGCACTCAATAAAAGAAAAGCACATGGTATTATTAGTATAAAATACTATATATTCGTAGGTATCATAGGCTAATTCAAACTAAGACATGAATATAGCAAAAGAATAGATCAAGTAAAAGGAACTTCAACACTCAGAATATAACAGTCAATAGATGGTCTTTTTAAGTCAATTCAACAACAACAATTTTAACTTCATAAGTCACCAAAATATCACTATAAAGGGGAAAGAAATAATCACTTTTAACAATCCTCTCACACCCCACTATTTCCATTAATGTCAACTCATATCACTTGTGCCTCCAATCCCATATCAGTTCACAACCAATCACTATGGAAGAACAGTATAATAATGCAATACAAGATAAAAGAGTGTACACACATGCTTTGAGTCTTATTTTTGCCTACTAGCCATAACCTGCAGGGGACCCTAGTTATCCATGTACCATACCAGCGTGGTATTTAATCTATAACAACTATATCAACATCAATATCTATATAACTAGGCTCTCAGACCTATTCCTCATGAATATACACAGTGCCCAAGGCACAATCATACTTAGCCATTTCAGCTCACTTGTCACTTCCTGTTCATCTAGCCTATATATACAGGTATAGCAGAAAAACACATATAATTTAACCATGTCCGATGATCAATCACAAGTTACATAGTTCCACCACATAGCATGTAATAAAATGATTCTTAACTCTAATTACAACCATAACCTACCTCGAGTGAAGAATCAATACCCGCAAGCAAATTCATAACAGCTTTGCATTTTCTTAACACCTTGGATTCAAGGTTTATAAATAAAATTAATATAAGAGCAATTAATCATTTACTATTTATTTTAGGCCTTGGGAATTTGACCCGTTAATTCTACCCTTTCAACAAGGTTTTTAGTATTTTCCAAGGGTTAATTAATTACTAACTTGTCCCATTGCATTCATGGAATCAATATTCAAAGGTTTCTAATCAATTCCATACCTTTTTAGTCATTTTTATGCCTAAAGGTTTTACCTTTATGGAACCGAAGGTTCCCCATTAACCTTAATCAAGTTAAAAACAACAAATTTCATGCTAGGAATCAAATATAAATCCTAAGATCAATTCTAGGTGATTTCACATCTACCCATAGGATTCTTCACGGAGTTCATACTTCTAAGGCTCAATTACAAGAATTCTACCATTAATCCTTCCTCCCAAGGTCTTAGGAAGATCAAATATCAATAACTAAGAGGTTTACGGATTACTTACCTCAAACGATGAAGCATTCCCTACTTTTCTTGGAAAATTCACTTCTTAGAGTTCTAGAACAAAGTTGAATTGTGAGAGAAATAACTCAAAAAACTGTAAAACATACAGATATATTGTCCCACTTTCTCATCGTGATGAAGCATTTTTCATCGCGATGAGACATCCTTCATCGTGGCGAGCATCAAATTCTAGAACACCATTTTCTTTCTCCCAGACCCTCATTTCACAACACACTTTATTTTATGGACCACATAAATTATCCCCGATGAGGCAACTATCATATTTGGAGTTCTATGAACCCCAATTCAGTTCTGAAACTTCCTATGGGACTCTACGGCAGTTGATTACTCAAATATGGATACAACACTATCCCACGATATCACAAGACTCATGAATTATTGCTAAGGCACAGTATCCTATATTTTCATCTAAGTTCATCCTAGCCTGATATTTTTAAACTCTTACGTTAGGAACTTTTCTAGCCATGTACTTATGCCTCACTTTACTATAACGATAGAACAGGTTATTACAGAGATGCATCATCATCTCTTATTTTGTTAATATTATATTATGCACATGCATTATCATGAGATTGAATATGAGATAGGGTCGAGCATATAGAGATCATCCTTGCTATAATCATTTTATATTTATAAGTTAGGCATGTGAAGATCATCCATGCTGGAGATTGTTAATTTTGTAAAAATGCATTGAGATCATTTGCATGGGCACATGAAGATCATTCGTGCCGATATATGAACCTCATGAGTTCTCCATGAATTTCACTATCCGACAGAAAAAACAGTTGTATATTAATTTTTGGCTTGTGCATTATATTTCATCTGCATTGAGATTTTATATTAATTTGGTATTATAATATTAATTTGACTTGATACATATGAGGCATAATGTGATATTATAATTGGTGTAACTAGTTTGAAAAATTACATATTTTATTTGTTATATTGGTGACTTATTTTATAACAAAATTATGCTAGTGAAAAAACAAAAGAACTATTAGAATATATCTCGTTATCGCTTCTAGAAAAGGTTAGAAATCAAAGTATACTGACTACACGTATTTATCGTACTCACTCTATACTTGTTGCAATATTTTGCATGCAGGGTCTGAACTAGGTACTAGCGGCACTTAAGTTTTCATGTATCTTTGAGATTTTTGCTATTGGAGTTCAGGATACGTTACTTTCTCTTCAGTATTGCTAAATTCTAGAGATTCTTTAATCTATTTATCTTATTTCTTTTTAGACAGTGGTTTTAACTTTTCTAGACTTGTTTATATTCGTAGATGCTCTTGTACTAGTGTCACCAAGTTTTGAGATTATTTTGATTTTGACTAATCTATTCCTCACTTAGAAAATTTAGTTACTTACGCTCCCCTAAGTGAAAGTGGGAGCGTATTGCCATGAATTTTATGGTAGGATTGCTACAGACTTTGAGAAAATTTGATACTATTTTGATCATCGTGAATAGATTGATCAAATTAGCTCACTTTGTACTGTTCAGACTTCATATAATGTGGAGAGGTACTCAGTTGATATTCAATTTTTAAAATTCTGTGCAGAAGGAGTTTGGTACTCGGGTGGAGCTTAGTACAACTTTTCATTCACAAATAGATGGCTAGTCAGAATAGACTATTCAAGTATTGGAATATATGATATGGGCATGCGTGATTAATTTTGGTGGTCATTGAGATCAATTATTGTCATTAGTAGAGTTTTCTTATATCAATAGTTACCATTCAAGCATTCATATGGCCATGTTAGAGATTTTATATGGTAGAAAATATTGTTCTTCGGTAGATTTGTTTGATACATTCAATGTCTGGCGTTTAAGGAGGGTCTTATAACTATTCTGGATAGATAGGTTAGAAGATTGAGATCTATGGAGATAACATCTAAGAAGATGCAGTGGAGACATCGTCCAGCAGAGGAAACCACTTGGGAGGTTGAGTCCGACATACAAAGCTAAAATATGTTCAACTATTTGACAGTCCAAGTACTTTCTTTCTTTTTACGTTCGAGGACAAATGTGAATTTTCGTGGTGGATAATTTAACAACCCTCCTAGTCATTTTGTGAATTTTATCTATTTTTCTATTTTAACCCTCTGATGAATGCTCAAATCATGCTCTCCAATTCGGAGGCCACGGTGATCGTGCAGCAAAACAAAATTTATAAACCCAACGGAAGTCGGGGTCATACCCAAGGGACTTGACTTAGCCAACTAGAGATTGTATGAGTTTATTTCAAGGCGAGAGTAATTTCTCAAACTAAAACAAGTAAAAATTAGGGGGAATTGGGAATGTTGTCCCTACAAACGCAATTCAATTAAAAGCAATAAAACTAAAGAAGGGTGTACCAAGATTGACTAGATGACTAGGGATGCATATCTGATGGGGCATTAGCTATAGGATTGGGTAATCATTAATTCACTTCTACTCTCACCTATTGACATGAATAGCATTGGTCATAGGTATGGAATGCTATCTCTAGATCAATATCCATATTTTCAATGATTTCGGTTAGAACATCATCGGTTTGATTGTAAATGATTTCGGTTAGAACATCATCGGTGTGATAAACAATCAACCAACATTAGCTTGGAGAGGTCGTCCTATTTCTAGCTCGAATCCTTAAATGGGAGATTCCTGCGATTACAGCTATTTCTAGCCTCCAATCTAGATGGATTCCCAAGTACCCACTAGCAATTTCACATCCACAACTATGAAATTCTCTCCCAAGCAATCATATAGCCAAGTAATGTAAATTAATGTTTGCAACCACCAATTGAAGGATTAAAACTTGGTGAAATAAGCAAATAAGCAATTATAAAGGTGAATTAACTAGACCCATGTCAAATAAGCAATTATAAAGGTGAATTAACAACACCCACACCCATTAGCTAAGCAACCATCATCAATACACCACTAGACAAGAGAACTTAGCCACTCATAGTAGGAGAAGAAGAGATACCATCTGGGTAAGTGAAATTCCCATCCATTATAGCTGAATCTCAAGTTCTAGAATCAAATTAGGCACACAAATTATTAACCAAGAGATTTGGACTGAAAACCCTCTCTCAATGGAGGTGGGAAATTGTTTACAAAGCAAAAACTATTCTCTATGAATCAAGTCTGAAGTGTTGTATATCGAATTTGAGTGTAAAATGGCCTTTTATATGTTCCCAAGTCATCACATAAAATTAGGACAAGTTTTCCCTTCGAGAGATGTGCAGTGCAACATGCAGTTCGCACGTCGCAATGTGCGCGTTGCACACTTTCTTCAATTCGACCAGTGACTTCAGCAACATTAGTGAGCTTCGTGCGAAGGTGGTGCCTTTTGTACCATGTGATGTGCGCATCGCACAGCGGCTGCACTCTTTAGAAGAATCTTCATCAACTTTAGCAGCTTCATGTGGAGGAGGTACAAACCGCACCTCGGCTTGTGCATGTCGTATAACCACCGCATCTTGGTTCAGATTCTTCAGCTTTTCTCAACTCTTCACACTTAGCTCTTTTTTGGCTCTTTTTGGGTCCATATCCTTGTTTTTCATCTTCTATCAAAAGTACCTGCATAGACATCAATAAAGGCCATAAGAACCTCTAAATCAATTCAAAACATAGCAATAATTCATGGACATAGGCTCAATAAGTTGGTAGATTACCGGCTTATCGAACCCCCAAATTGAACTATTGCTTGTCCTCAAGCAAGATACTCACAAGGCAAGGAATGAATTATGATAAGGCTCAATCAAGGCACAAAAGACTACTTTACACTAAAAATTTAGGAAAGAGAAACAAACAAAAGACTCAACTATTATGCTTATCTTACTTTGGACCACCACAACTTCAAGGCCATTGGCAACTTCAAAACCTTTTCCGAAAGGACATCATCTCATTCAAAAATCAAGGGAATTTTTGTCATTCAAACAAGACATTTAAGCTTCTCAAGTCATTGGCATGGACCTTCAAGGTTTGCCTGGAGATTCGCCACACAACTTGTCTCATTCATTCCCCTCAATTGAAATAGAGACTCATGTTTCAATTCGAGTGCATGATGCCACTCACCACAAGAGAGAATCCCACTCACAATCATTAAATTCACAAAACACAGGATTATAGGAGAACCAAGTAGACTCTCACTATGTCAAGGAATTTCAAGTGCATATGCGTCAAACCATAGGTTTGCCCTTCATATATATAGCCACTAATGTAGGGTGACCAAACTCAGAATCAAAAAGGACTTGCGGGTTACGATGTTGGCTAGGGTTAAGGTGAGGATCTCATTTGGTTCAAGTGACTACACCTCCCTAATGCTCTTTGTTCTTATTTTGAACACCGCTCACATTTTCAATTTCAACTCCACCTTATTTCTCCCTAACACAACCCAAGATTCTCCTTCTAAACTCATGATCATTCAACTCCTTATATCACCTTCACTTGGTAGCACCTATTTTTGCTTTTCATTTTTCTCATTGGATTGATCTTTTGGAGCAATTTTTCAATTCGAGATTAGAGTGCTACCTTCCACTTGAAGTGCACTTCTTTTCTTCTCCTTATTTGATCACATGCACCCCTAAACTTAGGCATTTGCCTATGTTATTTTTCGTTCCCCCCCCCCCAAACTTAGGCTTTTAGCCTACATTTTATTTTCAAGCAATTAGGGAGGATGGGTGCCAAGATAGAGGTTCCAAAAAGGTCAAGGTGTTGACAAAGTGCTAAAGAATGGTCACAAGCCAAAGAGGTTCACTAGGATTTGATGTCATGGGAAGTCATTCGGGTGAAGTGGCTATCAAAAAGGGCCTAAGGTCATCTTCCAAGCTTGGTCACACCTAGAATTTTGCCTTGAATCACATTCGGGGAAAGTTTTAGATGACTCTTATGCATAAGAATCAAGGTAAATCCTCACCACACAAGGCATCATGCCACAAGACTTCTTTCATTAGTCTCACAATCAATTGGAGCAAATGATTTTTGACAAGCTATTCCGAGTTCATTAAACACTCATTTGTGAGTCAATCAAGCCAAAGCGAGAGTGTGCAAGTCATGACAAGAGAATACTTTTCCTCAAGAATTCATTTCCCCTCTTCCTTTTATTTTCAAAACAATTTGCCATGAGAAATTTTTCGATGGGCCCATTTTGAGACAAGCAACTACGAACTCGATTCTAAACTAAAACTTGGCATTTTCCCTTAAGAAAGTCGCCTCTCAATCTATCATAGGGAAACACCAACCCGGTTTGACACAAAAATAAAAGAGAAGAAAAAGAAAATAATCAAAACTCTTGCTCCTTGGAAAAGAACCGTGGTATTAAGAAAACCCTCGGAGTTTTTTTCTAAACTACTATTAACAAGGCGATATCCGAATTTCACGCTTATGATTCATTTTAAAACAAGACTCGGCGTAGGCCTTTAGCGCATTTGCAAAGCACGGGTAGCAAGTCAATGGAGCATGTAAGACCAACCCGAAAACACAATAAAAATCAAACCCAGCAAGGGCACAAATAAGCTCAAGGTAAAACAAAACATGAAGAAAACATAATCTAAAATCCCGGCAAGGGCAATAAACATCACAATTATCCAAATATGCCCGACAAGGGACAAATAAAATCTAACAGAATGTCATCATGGCCAAAAAAGGGCAACTAAATATCTCAAACCCACTCACGTGCACCACTCAAAAGCAAGTAAAGCCACCCCCTCCCCATAAAAGGAGAATTGCCCTCAATGTTCATAGTTTAATGGGAGAGAGGGTGGAACTCCCTGGAGGACTACTCCTCATCATCATCATCCTCAGCAGCTACTTCCTCATTAGATGGCTTTTCACTCACATCATCACCCTGCTCTTGATCTTTATTACCGGAAAATACCTCATCCTCATAGGCTGCAAACAAACCATCCATTGGTCCAAGAATGGAGCGAGGTGGAGGCAGGGTGGTTAGATCTGCTTCTACCACAGGCGCTTTTACTTTGCCCTTGCCTATGTCTTTATGGAGGATCTTGAGATATCTTACAATCGTCCACACATTTGCGCAGATTGAGAACGCTTTCCACAACTTCCTTCATGGCCCCCCCGACTCCCCTTTCAATCAACCCCGGTAGTTCATTGGACAGCTTCCCCAATTGCCTTTCATGATTGTAATTCTTGTCGACCAGGTCTTGGAGGCTAATGTTAGACAGTGGCCACCTGGGCACCACGGCTGGAGGTGTGTGTGTTCCTGAAGCAAGAGGAGATAGAGGAAAGGTCTTTATTTCAGCATCAGCGTCATCATCCTCAACCTCCATTGACACTTTCTCCCTACGCCTTTTGAACCGAGAGGCATCCCGGTCAGTTTTCTTGTCAAGATCTGATACACCAATGGCCGAGGTAGGAGTATCACAGTCGAAGAAAGAACACTAGCTTGTACACAAAGTTTGCTAATTAGCACCGGAAAGGTAAATGCATCACCACTCCTTCGAGATTTTCTCTTTATCACTAATGCAATGACATCACCCAAATTGATGTGGTTTCCTACCATGATTGCAGCTACCAGCATGACTCCATCATGTGTTATCTTTTGGTCATTTTGAGAAGGTATTAGATGGGAGCGCACAAAGTCATACCACACGCGTGCCTCGAAGTACAAGGTCAGGCGGGGAATTTCACACTCCATAGTGGCCCAGGGATGTGTGTGGAGAAATGATGGAGGCAGCCCATTCAAGAGGATTACGCTTGAGAAGTAGCTTCTCCATGAGGTCAGGTGCTGATTCAATTGGACCGCTCCAATAGATGGCATTGATTGCAGCTGGAGTGATTTTGACTTCTTTTCCCTGAATTATAACTGAGTCCAATGCAGGGAATTTCTCACAACCCCCTTTGTGGCCTTTAGCATCCTGCGAGGCCTGATACGAGGCAAAGAACTCTCGGACTAACTCCTTGTAATAGGTTCTGGGCACTTTCTGAAATGGTTGCCACTAACGGTTGGCAAACTGAGTGGGAATGTTGGGTATATTTTCCCCCACTGCATTCAGGTTGAAGCTTTGCTCCTCATTGAAAGTCCTGCCCCTATCACGATCATAGATCACTCGCATGCCTTCCATTCTGAAAAGAAGCGTCTCCTCTTCGGAGACTTTGTCACAGGCAGATGTGACTTTGCTTTTACCTTTATCAGTTGGCTTAGAGGAGGAGAGAGTTGTTGGCCTGTGTGAGCTCCTATCGGTGTTAACCTTTTTAGAAGACATGTTCTTCATAGGAAGATCGTAAGCTAAAATGAAAACAAAACCTAAAAAGAAGTTAGCAAACTACAAAAGATGTAATGCAAAAGATTGGACAAACAAAGTGGGTAATTGTTGTCTTGTGCGGACCACATGCAAAATGCACTAGGAGGAGTGCGTATCGCATGTGCTGTCGCACAAGTTAACAGAACCTACAGGGATTTTCCAACTGAGGTGCGACGCTGGTGTGATTTGCACCATCAGAAGTGCGTGTCACTTCAGGTGTTTCCCCTCAGATCAGTGACCTGCTCATTCTTTATAACTTGGTGCGATGCCTTATACGACCCGCACATCAAGATCTGTGCATCGTATGCAAAGCACACAATGACACAATTGGAATTTTCAATTCCTTGTGTTCTTGTGAGTTACACATGTGATTCATAGAGCAAGATTTGCTTCGGCACTTGGTACCATACAACAACCAAAGCACGTTAAACAAAGGGGAAAAGGGATTATGACCTTAACTTCCGGGTACTCAGACTTCCCCGGATTTTCATTAACACAAACACAAGCAAGAAAGGACTCAACGACTTCCCTTAAGATGGACGTTACCCCGTCTATCATCGAAAACATCAAGCCCTTCTTGCAACAATGGGCACCAATAAGCATAGCAACAATCACCCTTTTATTCAAAAAACATACACCCCAAATAGATTTTCAACAAGGACCATGGGCATACAATCAGCAACATTCAACCTCAATAGTCAACTATCAATCAAAACCTCATGACAAATGATGATTCGCCCATAAGAACGACATCACCCATCTATCATCGGGCCAAATCATTCGTTAGTCATGAGTGGGTTACTCATACTTCACCCCAACACAAACATTAAGGCTAAAAATTGCTACCAATCAACATGCATTCATAAAATCAAAGCCCTACCAAGTTGACTCTAAGAGGTATTATCAAAACAACTCAAAATTGGGGACCCAAAATTTTCGGATCTCACCCAAAATCAACATGACGATTACACTAAGCATGCTTCACAATATGAGTTCCCAATTATCGTAAAAACAACTATTTAATATCAGGGAACTTACCACAAGTGAAGATTATGAAGGGAAGAGTGAGAATCGAAGCTTTTTGAACTCCAACAATGGTGACCCACAAGATCTTCCCGAATAATGACAACAGTGATGGTGGAGGCATAGCGGAGAAGATTGGGCGAGAGGAGAAGAAGGTTTTGGGAGAGTTTGAGGAATTTAGAGAGAGTTTTGAGAGGGAATTTCAGGAGTTGTGGAGAAATATGGTGGAAAAAGAAGAGAAGAGGCAATTTTAAAAGAAAAATAAGAAGAAAGGTTGGTCGGGTCATCTCCGGGTTGGGTTAGGTTAATTAAAATTTAAAGATACCTTCCGTGCGCTGCGACATGCGATTCACACCAGGTAAGGTGCAGACCGCATGGTGTATCGCACATACCCTCTGTTTCTCCCCTGGATTTGTCCAGGCATCTGTTTCATCATGTGATAGAGGTGCGACATGCACTTGGGCTTGTGCGGTTTGCACGGCCCGGCGCACATCACCTCCTATTTTTTTTATTTCCTTCAGGTCTTCTGGTGTGGTGTGTGGGTGGTTGTGCGACACGCACAAGTGCTTGTGCAGTCCACACAGTCCACCGCACAGCCCTTTTTTTTCATTGCTTTCCATTGTTCAATTTCTCCATCCATGTGTTCCTACAAAGACACCAAAAATAAAGAAAGAAACTTGGGTTGCCTCCCAAGCATCGCTTGATTTAATGTCGTGGAACGATGATACTACCTCAATCCTCATTCATTCTTGGAGTTGGCGATGGTGTCGCTAGGCAACGTCCCTTTCATTCTCGGGTTCATTTGGCTTGAGAGGTGGTTCATTTGGGCCTCAAGATGTTTGATTGAGGCTGAGTGGGAGCTCACAGTTTGGTGAAGTGTTGAGACCTCACTCTTTAGCTCGTTTACTCCCATATTTGTAGTGTCCACCTTCTTGAGAACTAAGGACAACATGTCCTCCAACTTGGAATGGCCGGGGTTGCTTGTGCCCGATTGGTAGAGAGAGTCCACCTTGTTTGGAGAGATATAGGGATTTGAACTCTGGTGATTGAAACGATCACCATCCTTGTCTCTATCCCACTAATTTCCATCTCTTTCTTTGTCTTGAACCTTGATTCTCCTCTTTCGGGCGATAATACCCGGGATGAGAACCCGCCGACATAAAACACAGCTTTCTATCAACCACAGCCATTAGCTCATTATCACTAGCTTTGATTTTTGGTGTACTCACTGCATTCACTGACTTAGCACCGCCAGCTCCCATCACGTGCTTGGCTATCAAGTCAATTTGTGTCATCATTTTGGCCATTGTCTCATCTCACTCTTCCTCCTATTTCCTCGTTTCATTGATCAAGATGGATGAGGGTCCTCCAAAAGATGGCACATTTGCTTCTCTTGTATGCCAATCTTGATTGGTCTTTGTCATTCGCTCTAACAAAGTCGAGGCTATGGGAAACTCAAAGTCCATGAAGGTACCACCTCCAAGATTGTCAGCCACCGATTTGTTCATAGAGTTCAATGATCGATAGAAGCTTTGTAGCAGCACATTGTTTGAAAACTCATGATTTGGACACAAGAGAAGCTTCTTTTAGAATCTTAGCCAAACTTTATAAAGAGGCTCGTCCAGGAGCTGCCTAAAGTTGGTAATCTCATCTCTTAGCTTCATCATTCGAGATGAAGGAAAGAATCTTGAGGTAAATGCCTCAACCAACTCGGCCTAAGATGTGATAGAGTCATCCGGCAATTCTTCCAACCACGTCGTGGCTTCCCCCATCAAGGAAAAAGGAAATAGGTGCAATCGGATGGACTCTTGGGAGATATGTTGGAAGATGAACGGTTGGCAAATCTCCACAAAATTTTGAATATGCTGGTTGGCATCTTCATGTGCTGCTCCACCAAAGAGACCTTTCATTTGAATTAAGTGGAGCATGGTGCTAGTCACATGAAAAACAGCATTTCCCACCATGGGGGGTAGGCGGATTGCACCTACACCCCCTTGCATCATAGGCTCAGCCTCGTTGGCTTCCATGAAACCGTCAACACTCTCGTTGTCGTCGGCTTCGTTCAAAGGCTAGCCTGCTTAATCATAACAGAAACAACAAACAAAATTAAAAGTAACAAGTACTCTCAAGGTGATTTCTAAAAAATAATCAAAAATAGCTATCAACTCAAGTTCCCGGCAACGGTGCCATTTTTTATGAACGCTCAAATCGTGCTCTCCAATTAGGAGGCCATGGAGATCGTGCAGCAAAACAAAATTTATAAACCCAACGGATGTCGAGGTCATACCCAAGGGACTTGAATTAGCCAACTAGAGATTGTATGAATTGATTTCAAGGGGAGAGAAATTGCTCAAACTAAAACAAGTAAAAATTGGAGGGAATTGATAATGTTGTCACTACAAACGCAATTCAATTAAAAGTAATAAAACTAAAGGCAGGTGTACAAGATTGACTAGGGATGCATATCTGATGGGGCATTAGCTATTGGATGGGGTAATCATTAATTCACTTCTACTCTCACCTATTGACATGAATAGCGTTGGTCATAGGTGTGGAATGCTATCTCTAGATCAACATTCATATTTTTGATGATTTCGGTTAGAACGTCATCAGTGTGATAAACAATCAACCAACATTAGCTTGGGGAGGTCGTCCTATTTCTAGCTCGGATCCTTAAATGGGAGATTCCTGCGATTAGAGTTATTTCTAGCCTCCAATCTAGATGGATTCCCAAGTACCCACTAGCAATTTCACATCCACAACTATGAAATTCTCTCCCAAGCAATCACATAGCCAAGTAATGTAAATTAATGTTTGCAACCACCAATTTTAGGATTAAAACTTGGTGAAATTACTAGACCCATGTCTAATAAGCAATGATAAAGGTGAATTAACAACACCCACACCCATTAGCTAAGCACGCATCATCAATACACTCCTAGACAAGAGAATTTAGCTACTCATAGTAAGAGAAGAAGAGATACCATCTGGGTAAGTCAAATTTCTATCCATTATAGCTGAATATCAAGTTCTAGAATCAAATTAGGCACACAAATGGTTAACCAAGAGATTTGGATTGAAAACCCTCTCTCAATGGAGGTGGGAAATTATTTACAAAGCAAAAACTATTCTCTAAGAATCAGGTCTGAAGTGTTGTATATCCAATTTGAGCCTAAAATGGCTTTTTATATGTTTCCAAGTCGTCACATAAAATTAGGACAAGTTTGCCCTTCGAGAGGTGTGCGGTTCGCACGTCGCAATGTACGCATTGCACACCTGCTTCAATTTGACCAGTGACTTCAGCAGCATTAGTGAGCTTTGTGCGAAGGTGGTGCATTTCGCACCACGGGATGTGTGCATTGCACAGCGGCTGCACTCCTTAGAAGAATCTTCAGCAACTTTAGCAGCTTCATGCGGAGGAGGTGCGAACTGCACCTCGGCTTGTGCGTGTTGCACAACCACCGCATCTTGGTTCAGATTCTTCAACTTTTCTTAACTCTTCACACTTAGCTCCTTTTTGGCTCTTTTTGGCTCCATATCCTTGTTTTTCATCTTCTATCAAAAGTACCTGCATAGACATCAATAAAGGCCATAAGAACATCTAGATCGATTCAAAATATAACAATAATTCTTGGATATAGGTTCAAATAAGTTGCTAAATTACTGACTTATCACCCTCCTCGCAGCTTTTATATGTGATTTATAATTTGCGAGGATGGGTGATACAATTCGCAGATTAAATTGAAAGTTATTTGCTCTAAAAAAGAAGAAATTTAATGGGTTAAAAAAAACTAGAATTTAGAAAGAAAAAAAAATGGGCAAAGCCCAAAAAGAAAAGAATTAAAAGGGTCAAAGCCTAATTGGAATTGGAGTCTGGAATACTATCAACAAACAAGCATAAATGGAAGGGAAAAAAAAGCGAACGTAGAAAACAAACGTAGTAGAAGAAAAGAAGAGAAAGGAAGAAAAAGAGAAGGGAAGTGAAAATTTGGGAATTTTATTTCCGAGTATTAAGGTAATGATCCTAATCCTTTACTTGAGTTTATTGCGCGATTTTAAGAAAATTTTATGGTAGAAACATGGGGAACTTTTGAGTAATTGAGAAAGTTTAACCCCAGGGTTCTTAGAGTAAAAATCCTTGATTTTGGGGTCGAATAACGATCCGTTTTAGCTGAAATTTGATGTACGAGTTTGTCTCATTATGAGTAAACATAATTTGAAAGAAAATTTCAGATTTATCTTCGAGAGTTCAGGCTGACTTTTTGACCCAATTTTGTAGCCAAAAATAAATATAACATTATGGGTGTCATTGAATTCGTTTTCTTATGAGGTTTATGTATTTGAATAAATTTTGACCATTTAAAAGAATTGTCGAAGGAAAAATTCATAATTTGACACTTGAACTTTGATTTGAGGCAAGTAGAGATTTGTTACATTTTTTAAAGTGTTAGTTTTGATGTAATAAATAAATTTAAGGGTAATAAAAGGGTCCCATATAGATGAGATAATGAACATTTATGCAGGTACCAGTGTCATGCTATGAAAAAATTATATGAAAGTAATTATCATTTGATAGTATCCCATGAGTTATGATATAATTGAACTGTTAAGACTTCCTAGATTTTATTGACAGATGTTTTGCTAATAAAAGATTAAAAATGAAATAGATAGTCGGTAAAGGCGAAAGATGGGATTTTCATACCCATGGTGTGATGGGCATTAGTATGAGTATCAGTAATATAAAAGAAAAAATTTATTTTTATGAAATAACAAATTATAATCCGAGAATGTTAAAGTATATGGGCATTAGTTGATGAACAATTGACTTGGTTGCTTTTTGTGTGTTCATATTTTTTCATTGAACTCGTATATTTGTGATAGTTGATGTAAATATATGTTATGCTGGTATATGATTAAAATGAGATGCATCATCATCTCTGATTATGTTGATATTATATTGTGCATATGCACTGACATGAGATTAAATATGAGTAAAAACCAATTACGTGGAGATCGTTCGTGTTGTGATCATTTTATGTTTATGAGTTGGACATGTGGAGATTATCCATGCTAGATATTGTTTAATTTTGTGATAGTGCATGAAGATCATCCGCACGGGCATGTGGAAACCATTCATGCTGATATATAGACTTCGCAAGTCCTTCATGGGTCTCGACTATCCAACAGAGAAAGCGGGTGTATACTGATTTTTGGCCAATGCATTACTTTTTATCTGCATTGTATTTCATATTAATTTGATATTATAATATTAATTTAACTTGATACATCTGAGATAAAAAATTATGATAATATAATTTATCATGATCCGATTTCTTAGGTCATGATAGCACCTACAACCCCTTAGTAGGCGAACCAATTCCCATAGCCCAAAACGATTAGTAATGGGCTACTACCTAACCGATACGCACAATAAGCAGAAATAAGCGGAAGCAAAATATAAAGATAGACAAAGCGGAAGCAACAACCTTAAATATATACAAAATGAAAACTACATCAACCTCAAGACTTGGTATCGACAGTACATAAGCTTCTAATAGAATACAAGTGCTAGAAGTAACCAAAAGATAAGTACAACTGTCTCCGATTATACAAAGAGTAACAGTACAAAAGATGAGATGTGGTCAAGCCCCGACCACCAAGCGCTCACCCTAGTCTCAAAGATCCAAAAGTTGCACGAGTATCCAACACGATCAACGGCGAAAGCTCAACTAATATCTGCACCAGAAAGATGCAGAAGTGTAGTATGAGCACCAATTATTCAGCAACGGGTACCCAGTAGGCATCATCAGCCTACTGAGCACATATAAGATATAAAAATAGTAAGTAGCATATAGCAAGAAAGCAGACACGGAAGCAATAGATAAAGTACAAGGAACTAGCACGGAGAATAGACAACCAAGAGTTATAAGCAAACAATGCTAGCACAGAAGATATATACACATAAAACGTAGATGAAGGGAAGAAAAGCGCACCTGGAGTCCTTGCACAACAATATAAGTAAATAAAGGGAGAGAGTTGAGAAAATGACGGTATACCGATACCCTCAAGTAAAAAAAAGGAAAGAAGGAAGGAAAACTAACATAATCAAACTAGAAGACATACACTAACAGAAACATGCTTTAAACACCAACTATCAAGATAAGCATAAACCGGGACCAATCTCACAAACACAAACCTAGAATGGAATAACTAAATCACCATAACCGATAGCTACTACTCAGAGTCAAAATAGAGAAAAGAAACTGAAACCCACAATCCGCTCAGAAGGCCACACAAAAGTGCCTCACTAATATAGGACTCACTAGCCCCTCCATACTCAAAGTCCAACCTATCGGAGGCTCAACAAGCTAACACTTACCAATGCACCACCAACCAAGGACTATAACAATCTCTATAGAATGACGGAAGTAATATAATCTACCTATAGTCCCAACGGCCGCCCATACAACCGAGGAACGCAATCAAGTGAAAACAAACCCTTCGGCCGCCCATACAACCGAAGCGTACACTGAACACACAGCAAACAAGGGTGGAATCCGAGTGAAATATGCATGATGATGATGGATATGGTGTAATAGTGCTCGTATGTTACCCCCTCCGGTACCTATAAGGCCCAATAGAGGCAGGATCCATGGAAGGCCCTTTCCAGTGTACCTCTCCTACGTCGTACACCCCCCGCCTGGCACGCTGCGTCGGCCCGTAGCCTGTGGCCCAGGAATGACAGAGGTCCATGGAGGTCTACTCGCAGAACACATACTAAAAACCATGAACCTCAAGTGTAACTCAATAATCATAACCTCGTAGTATATGCCCGGCTTCGACCCGGATCTAAATCAGTAGTAGTAATCTCAAAAAATTGTCAAAGGGTGCCGGAAGTGTATTCGGGTCTAAATCAGTAATCAAGTCTCAATAACCTTTATCAAGGTACCCGGAGCGTAGCCGGGTCTAAAACGGTAGTAAAACAACTCTAGCGCCCGATCTGACCGAGTCTAGTATAGTATGAAAAACCAGTGATAAAATCACTGAAAAATCACTTTTATAATATTTTATTGAAAAACCTTCATTGCTTTTTTTATGATGTTGTTAGTTATACTACTGCCCTTAGTCATTGTACGAATGAAAAAGAATTTCATTTAGGTATTCAATTGCCTTCCCTTTAAGGGTTAGGGATTTGAGTATGGTCGACGAAGAGAAATGAAAATTAAAAGTTTGGATTAAATAAAAAGTGAGTCAGATTCTGCGATGGATTTAATTTAATTGGGATAGTCTTAAATTTAGTGGGATTAGTTTGTGATGTGAGTCGTTTAATTGGAGACCACATGTCAAATTTGATATTTTAAAATCTGATATTTTAGTCATTAGTAAAGAGTGACACGAATGTGCATTTTTATTATGACATATATAATCACAACTATTAATGAGTGATTGACTAAACTTTTTGTAAAATATATTTGAGCTTTTTTCCTTATTTCTATCCTTTATTACCTCTCTTTAAACTTGTACTTAACTTTTACTTGACTTTCTCAATTCTCTAGCTTCCAAGTCTTGCTTCTCATTGCGCAAAGTTAATTTTCAATTCTTTTATTTTTTTTTCCTTTTTTTTTCCTCAAGTTCTAGGTTGCTTCAAGAGTATTCAAGCAGTGAAAATAATATCAACTTTTTTGTTATCAAAATAGGTTTGATTGTTTTATTTTTTTATGATTTTGTATTTAAAATTTATATTTTTATATTTTATATATATATATATATATATATATATATATATATATATATATATATATATATTAATAAGAGTGAAAGAAGCAGGAAGCAGGGCGTCAGCATGCCTGCTTCTGCTGCCTGCTTCTTCATTTGTGGTCCGATCTTCATTTTAATTTATTTATTTTTTAAAAAAAAATTATTATATATTTAAAAAATACGCAAAAAGATAAATCACAATAATTAATAATTTAAAATATTTGAAAGACATAAAAAAATTAATTGACTCTCAAAATTTTATCAGTGTCACATAAATTGAGATAAAGAAAGTAATATATATTATTTAAAATGATGTAAAAAGTGTTATAATTCATAATAATTAATAATTTAAAATATTTAAAAGACATCAAAAATTTAATTAACTCCAAATTTTATCAATGTCACATAAATTGGAGTAGAGAGAGTAATATATATTATTTAAAAATTACGTAGAAACTGCTATAAATCACAATAACTAACAACTTAAAATATCTAAAAACTATATATAAACAAATTGGAGTGACTCTCCAAATTCCACCAGTGCCACATAAATTGGGACAGAGAGAATAACATATATTATTTAAAAAAATTGTAAAAGAAAGTATTATAATTCACAATAATTAACAACTTAAGATATTTAAAAACCGTAAAAAAAAATAATCAACTCTTTAAATTTAATGTGTTATATAAATTGGGATAGAGAAAGTAGCATATATTGGGCCGGTGCTTAGCACGGACGATCAATAACTAGTTACTTATTAATAAGAGGGAAAGAAGCAGGCAGCACGACGTCAATATGCCTGATTCTGCTGCCTGCTTCTTCATTTGTGGGCCTCAATCTCTGTTTTAATTTATTTGTGTTTTTATAAGTCTATTAAATATTTAAAAAATACGTAAAAAGATAAAACAATAATTAACAATTTAAAATATTTAAAATGCATAAAAAAATTGATCGACTCTCGAAATTTTATCATATCCACATAAATTGGGATAAAGAAAGTAATGTATATTATTTAAAAATAATGTATTTAATTTATTAATAAGAGGGAAAGAAGCAGGCAGCAAGGCGTCAACATGCCTGCTTCTGCTGCCTGCTTCTTCATTTGTGAGCCAGATCTTCGTTTTAATTTATTTGTATTTTTTAAGTCTATTAAATATTTAAAAAATACGTGAAAAGATAAATCACAATAATTAACAATTTAAAATATTTAAAATGCATAAAAAATTGATCGACTCTCGAAATTTTATCAGATCCACATAAATTGGGATAAAGAAAGTAATAATATAAAAGGTGCTATAAATCATAATAATTAATAATTTAAGATATTTAAAAGATATAAAAAAAATAACTGACTCCAAATTCTGTCAATGTCACATAAATTGGAGTAGAAAAAGTAACATATATTATTTAAAAATTACATATAAAATACTATAAATCACAATAATTAACAACTTAAAATATCTAAAAACTATATAAACAAATTGGGGTGACTTTTCAAATTCTATCAACGCCACATAAATTGGTACACAGAGAGTAACATATATTATTTGAAAATTTTATTAAAAAGTATTATTATTCACAATAATTAATAACTTAAAATATTTAAAAATCATAAAAAAGAAGTTGATCGACTCTTCAAATTTAATCTATGCTATATAAATTAAAATAATAAAAGTAGCATATATTGGGTCTGTGCCTTGCACAGGGTTTTTGTATCTAGTTATACTTATTAATAAGAGGGAAAGAAGCAGGCAGCAGGACGTCAACATGCCTGCTTCTGCTGTCTGCTTCTTCATTTGTGGGCTCGATCTTCATTTTAATTTTTTTATATTTCTTTTAAGTCTATTAAATATTTAAAAAATACGTAAAAGGATATAAATCACAATAATTAACAATTTAAAATATTTAAAATGCATAAAAAAATTAATCGACTCTCAAAATTTTATCAGATCCACATAAATTGGGATAAAGAAGTAATGTATATTATTTAAAAACAATGTATTTACTTATTAATAAGAGGGAAAGAAGCAGGCAGCAGGGCGTCAACATGCCTGCTTCTTCATTTGTGGGCTCGATCTTCGTTTTAATTTATTTGTATTTTTTTAAGTCTATTAAATATTTAAAAATACGTAAAAAGATAAATCACAATAATTAACAATTTAAAATATTTAAAATGCATAAAAAAATTGATCGACTCTCAAAATTTTATCAGATCCACATAAATTGGGATAAAGAAAATAATGTATATTATTTAAAAACAATGTAAAAGGTGCTATAAATCATAATAATTAATAATTTAAAATATTTAAAAGATATAAAAAAATTAACTGACTTCAAATTCTGTCAATGTCACATAAATTGGAGTAGAAAGAGTAACATATATTATTTAAAAATTACATATAAAATACTATAAATCACAATAATTAACAACTTAAAATATCTAAAAACTATATAAGCAAATTGGGGTGACTTTTCAAATTCTATCAACGCCACATAAATTGGGACACAGAGAGTAACATATATTATTTGAAAATTTTATTAAAAAATATTATAATTCACAATAATTAATAACTTAAAATATTTAAAAATCATAAAAAAAAAAGTTGATCGACTCTTCAAATTTAATATATGTTATATAAATTAAAATAATAAAAGGAGCATATATTGGGCTCGTGCCTTGCGCGGGGTTTTTGTATCTAGTATTCTTATAAGAGGGAGTTTCACGGGAGCAAGCAAGTAGCAAGTCAACATGCCTGCTTGCTCCCGAGGGTACTAAAATCATTTGAGCTGATTTTGCTTCTCCCATTGGTCCACATCATTGCAGCTTTGTTTTTCTTTTACTGTGATGTGAAGACATCTTTAACCCTGCAATACTTATATTACATTTCTCACAGTGAGCCCACTAAACTTTGATATGACATCATGTGGCAGGGCTTTTTCACTACTACAAATTTATTTGTTTGGATGTTTAAATATATGTGGACCCTATCATTTCAAATAATTATTCCATTTATTTTTTGTTTTCACTTTTACTATTGTATATCATATACTATAATTTTATATTATGGTATCAATTCTTTTAAAAAAATTGTGGGGATTATTTTTATATATCATATATTTTTTATCTCAATTTATGAGGTAAATTTATTTTAAAAAACTTACAACTTATAAATTCAAATTGACGATCAAAGTTTAAAAGCTCGATTCTTGAAATTTCAATTATGGCACATAAATTGAAATAAAGAAAGTACTAAAATTATTTTGTATGATAATGATTTATTCCACTCAAAATTTAGCGTATAAAAAGTTTATAAATTATTTTTTACTTTTATGGAAGGAGAAATCTAATAACTTTTGACTGTGAATTCGAACATAGAAGCTTTAAGGTTTTTAAAAAATAAAATTTATAAATTTATAAATTGCATAAAAAGTACTATTGCGCTTAAAATATTACGATAAAAAAACTTAGTTAATTCTCAAAATTTTATATGTGTCATATAAACCTATGTCTAGTATATATATATATGAATCTTGATACTCAAAAACTTTAATAAAAAAAATGAGAGAGATTGAAATTTAATACAATCCCAAAAGGAGCCCTTAATAAATAATTTTTTAATAAACAATAAACATTCTAAATAAAAAAATATGGGAGAATCGTAGATGAAAAAATCATCAATATAATTGAGTTAGACTATAACAAAATCCAAGAAGAAGAAGAAGAAGAAGAAAAAGTTGGTGAGAAATCGGATATAAAACTTTAAGAAATTAATGTCAAATAAAATTATATACGAAATTTCTTTTCTCTAATGAAAAACCTAAAGCCTCTAGTTAAAGTTTTGTTTTAGGCCACAAATATTATTGAGTTGCCCTTGTCAGTAATACGGAATACTAAATGAAATAGTTGCATAATATTAATTTAACAATTCTCTTTAAAATAGATTATAAAATATTAGCAGGGATTTAGGCAAATTCAATATTTTTTTATTTTTCTAACTGAAATTATTACTTATTAATTTTGATTTAATAATTTTTTCAGATATATACTAAACTCTATGTTTAAAATGCTGGGTTGGATTCAACCCACACAAAGGTTGTTACCATTCGTTGAGAACGGATCATATGTTCTGAATTAAGCACATTGTTTTTAACTTTAAAATAATGTGCAACGATAAAACTTCATTCAAGAGTTCTCATTTGACTTCTACATTACTTATATGATATATAAACAATTTTTTGTTCTGTTATTTGTATCTTCTGAGAGAAATAGATTACGGGTGTGTTTGGTATGAAGGAAATATTTTTTGGAAAATATTTTTTTTTCTCATGTTTGTTTGACTTAAAAAATTTGGAAAATATTTTCCCTAGGAAAACAAGTTCTCTCAAAATAAGAAAAACAACTTCCTTAATCAAAATAGGAAAAACAAGTTGCAATTTTCATACCATTCTTAAAATCATCCCTTCCCTACCCCGACCTCCACCTTCTGATAAGAATCGGGTTACTTGAATAAACAAGAAAATAATGCGGAAGCGAAAATACTTGAATTAAAGACAAGAAATTAAAAGATATGTGAAATTTGAGAATAAAATCCTCAAATTTTAAAATTTGTGCTAAGAACCCTAATTGATCTTAGTATTCATAAATTAGCGGATTAAGACTAATTCTGATACTAATAGAGTCAATTCAAGAATTTAGACAACAATTAGTATAAGACTAATTACCTTCTTTAATTTATGAACAAGAACCAAAGATATCAAGTTAAAGAATTAATCTTACCTCTTAAAGAATCGTTCTTATAAGGTTGCAAGATAAATTCATAGTCACCAACACAAAGGTGTAAAGAAGAGAAAACCTCTCAAATAATATTAATCACAATGTTCTTCATAAAAATAATAAAATTCATCCCTATATATAGGGAGAAACCTTTCTCAAATAGCATGAGATTAGAATCCTATTTTTATGAAAATAAGTAGTAAAACCTAACTAGGAAACTTTAAACTAGAAAACTTTTAAACTAGGAAAACAAGTAAAAACATTCCAAAAAATCTTCCTAAAATAAGCTAACAAAAAGAAAAGGGAAAAAGTGTCAAAACTTGACACCAAAGTCACCCCAAAGCAGCCCTACGTTGGGCAGGAATTTCAGCCTTTTTGGGCTTGAGATTTCAGCACCTTTGAGCATGCAAATCAGTCTCTCTTTGACTCCTTCAAGTCTCCATGTGGCAGCTCCTTTGACTCTCCTTTAGGCCTTCATGTGGCAATGAAAATTCAACTTCTTCGGCCTTTCCTTTGGGGTTAATGAGGCCCAAATATTTCTCTTCTTTAGCTTGAACTTGGATTATAGAATATGTGTACTACTAAGCCCACTTGTTATTGTAATTCTTGGGCTCATTCTCGGATCTTTCTTTCACTATAAACATCTTCTTGATCTCTAACTAAAATCCATCAACTTTAATGGAGGTATGCCACCGTAGATGCTATCACCCCTCTTCTTGAAAGCAATTCGTCCTCGAATTTGAATCTCCCAAAATTAAGAAGACTTGCAATAGTAAACAACATCCATTACTTGAAAGCAACAATGGTAGGAATAAAACAAGATAGCGACCATGTGTCCACTTAACCCAATTAATTCTAGCATGTATAAATACACCCTTATAAAGCATGTAGACATCATCATCCCAGTAGAAAATTCTTCTGCATATATAAGAACATCAAAAATTTTGTTTAGATTTCATAAGCAATGATACATGCCTCTCCAATTCAACTCTATCAATAAGGTACTCAAATGGGCTTGACACAGACGACCTAAGATCCCGAGAATATGCATCGAATTAAACACTTTTATGATATAGCCAAGCATCCTCAATTACACCTCTCACGGATTCTTTCTCATACACGCAAGTCACATAAACACTTGAGTTTTCAAAAAGGATAGAATAACCCCTAAACTTCAACTCATTTGTAATCCTCCTCCCACAAATAGCATGCTTCTTCTTAACAAGTGGGGATTCACAATCAATTATGTCATGCTCAATTTCAAAAGGGAACGAATTACACTTATAGTTGAACTTAGAGGTTGCAATTAATGACTTATTATAGAGTAAAATATCATCATCCTCAAAATTAATAAAGTCACCAATGTAAGAATTAAGAGTGTAGTTCATCACCTCCAAAAAGATTTTAAGTGTTTTAGGAATTCCAAGAATGTGAATAAATCAATCATACATACCGTACTTGGTCTTATGTAACAAAGGAATGACATCACCTTATTTTTTCTTTTGCATGAGTGTTAGATTCACATCTACCTTGTTGAACTCTTTGTCATGATCAGTCTTATCGATAGACCCAAAATAATTCTCTTTACCTTCATCCTTCTCACCAACATGCACTTCCTCAATGAAACATATAGTTTCAACCAAATTAGGATTAAGTTCATCCAATGATAATTTTTCAATGCAAACTTTCTCATGATCACCTTAAAGAGAGTCAAAATAACTAAAAGAAGATGTAGCAATGTTAGAGTTAGACTAAGAAATAACCTCACTCAAACTCTCTTGTTTTTCTCTCTCTATCTCACGATCATTGCTCTCTTTTTTACTCTCACGATCATCTCTCTTTTCCTTTCTCTCGATCTCACTTTTTTTCTCCTTTGACATTTCATTCTCTTCACACAGTACATCTTCTCCTTTTTCCTCTCTTGGGATGTCAATATGCACTTCCTTGCTCTTCTCATTCTTCTATCTCTCAAAAAAATTTATTGCTTCTTTCACACGTTTTTGATCTTTATAAACTTGGGATGGAGTTAAAGGTGCAAGTATATATTTTCTTTTGTTTAGCTCAAGAGACACATTATTCTTTCTCCTATCATGAATTGCATTCCTACTAAATTGCCATGGACGCCCAAGCATGATATGACAATCTTTCATTGGAATTACATCACAAAAAACATCACCGAAATACCTCCCAATAGAGAAAAAAATCATGCATTGCTTAGTCACCTGAAGCTCACCAAAATTATTTATGCATGTAAGTTTCAACTTCTCCACCACGTATGAACTTACCACATTAGTACTACTCCCGCTATCAATACTCATAGAGCATATATTACCCTTTATTCCATATTTTGTATGAAAAATATGTTTTCTCCTTAAATCAACTACAATGTCATTCTTATCCTCCAATGGTGTGGTCCTCATACAGAGCACTTCAGCTAAGTTGGTGTTATTTTGAGTTTCAGCTTCAATTTTCTTACTTGTTTGAGACATCTCAAGAAAATATCAAAGAAATAAATATCTCTCAATTTGGCCTTTTTTTTCCTCTCTCTATTTATTTCACTCTTTGTCTTTTTTCACTCAAATTACAACCTTTGGTTGGATTCTTATGGATTTATGCATAAACCTTACTAGTAACAACGTTTTAGAAGTAAGATGTAGAAAGAAAAAAAAATTATCAATATCCAGACGGATTGAATTTTTATGAGACAAGAAAAAGATCAATTTGTATATTAAAAAGAAACTTCAATTTTCCCATCTTCTTGATTTTCCTTCTTGATGTTGAAAACCAAGAAACATAATAAACCCGGAGTTTTTAAAAGCAACTTAATTTTCAACAACTTGAATTTTCTCCCTCTTTTTTTTCTTTTTTATTTATTTATTTATTTATTTATTTTGCCTTTTTTTTGGCTATGTAGATCCTTTAAGCTATTACTAAAAAATATTTTTAAAAAAAAAAAAATTGTTGGATTTTTTATTTTTTTTAAACTCCCAAGATTATCAAGAACGGAACCCTGATAGAACCGCTCTGAAACCACTTGATAAGAATCTGGTTACTTGAATAAACAAGAAAATAATGCGGAAGCAAAATTACTAGAATTAAAGACAAGAAATTAAAAGATATGTGAAATTTGAGAATAAAATTCTCAAATTTCAAGATTAGTGCTAAAAATCCTAATTAATCTTAGTATTCATAAATTAGCGGATTAAGACTAATTATGATACTAATAGAGTCAATTCAAGAACTTAGATCAAAAGTGATCTAGATCCCTATTTCGAAGAAATTAAAGACAACAATTAGTCTAAAACTAATTACCTTCTTTAATTTACGAACAAGAATCAAAGATATCAAGTTGAAGAATTAATCTTACCTCTTAAAGAATCGTTCTTATAAGGTTGCAAGATAAATTCATAGTCATCACACACAAAGGTGTAAAGAAGAGAAAACCTCTCAAATAATATTAATCATAATGTTTTTCGTAAAAATAATAAAATTCATCGGGAGAAACCTATCTCAAATAGCATGGGATTCGAATCCTATTTTTATGAAAATAAGTAGTAAAACCTAACTAGGAAACTTTAAACTAGAAAACTTTTAAACTAGGAAAACAAGTAAAAATATTCCCAAAAATCTTCCTAAAATAAGCTAACAAAAAGAAAAGGGGAAAAGTGTCAAAACTTGACACCAAAGTCACCCCAAAGTAGCCCCACGTTGGGCAGGAATTTCAGCCTTTTTGGGCTTGAGATTTCAGCACCTTTGAGCATGCAAATCAGCTTCTCCTTGACTCCTTCTAGTCTCCATGTGGCAACTCCTTTGACTCTCCTTTGGGCCTTCATGTGGCAATCAGCTTCTTCGGCCTCTCCTTTGGGGTTTAATGAGACCCAATTTTTTCTCTTCTTTAGCTTGAACTTGGATTATGGAATATGTGTACTACTAAGCCCATTTGTTATCGTAATTCTTGGGCTCATTCTCGAATCTTTCTTTCACTATAAACATCTTCTTGATTTCTAACTAAAACCCATCAACTTTAATGTAGGTATGCCACCGTGGATGCTATCACCTTCCCTCCCCCCTCCCCCTCCCCCTCTCCTGCCCAAAAGATTTTTTTAATTTTCTTACTCCACCCTTCTATCCCGACCCCCACCTCCTACCAGCCCCACACTCCCTACCCTTAAAAAAATTCAAATTTTTTTCTTACCCCACCTCCACCCCCTACTCCGATCCCACCCCCTACCAGCCACCCCTACCTCGACCCACCCCCCACCCCAAAAAAAATTAAAATTTTTTAAATTTATTTTCTAAAAGAATTCAAATTTTTTTTTTCTTATCCCACCTCCACTCCCTACCCCGACCCCCACCCTCCAAAAAAAATTAAAATTTTTAAATTTGTCTTTTTAAAAAAATCAAAAAAAAATTCTTACCCCACCTCCACTCCCTACCCCTCTAGAACCCCCCCCCCCCCCCTTCCCCCAGAAAAAAAAATATTTTTAAATTTATTTTTTAAATAAATTCAAATTTCTTTTCTTATCCCACCCCTCAAAAAAAGAACTTGTTTTAATTTATTTTTTAAAAAAATTATAATTTTTTCCTTACCTCACCTCCCTTATCCTGTTCGTTGTTATTATTTTGTGTTAAATATATACAAATGCTTTTAAAAAAAATTCCTACTTGCGTACCGAACACAAGAAAATAAGTAAGAAACAACTTGTTTTCCTAGAAAATATTTTTCAAGAAAAATATTTTCCATGTAAAACATTTTCCTCCGTACCGAACACACCCTACAAGATTATTCCTTTTCATGTTGCCGGAAGCAAATTGGATAGTACTTCAACATGATCCAAGATTACGTGACCCACTAACAAAGCCATTAGTACATCAAAAAACTGTAAAATCTTTTTATTTTTTTGTTTCACCCATATGCTCTATCATAAGCTTATGGCAAGTTGGCAACTAATCCGAATTCGAAAAGAAACTACTCCATTACTCACTAGAACAAAAAATGTCTAGTCAAATATTGAAGAATCATGAATGTATGCTTATTTAAGCAATACTACACTGTTACCTTTTCATTCACCATAATTGTGCTAAATATAACACTAGTTGTTCACTTATACAATTACACCGAGTATCTTCTAAATGATGGAGCCAGCAGATCCTTCAAATTTACACTCCATGAAAGTTTACTAGTATACAACAATAACTGTTCATTTACAGAATTCTCGAGGCAAACATTGCCCTGAATAATGCACCTTCTACTTCTCCAAACCAAATACAAATTGCAGTTGTCATTTCTCAATTTCCCAGTCAAACATCTCACCAAGATTGATCTATTCAACTGTTTAATCACAACTTAGCTTCCTACAATTGAAAATACAAAACTTCATCAGCGACTTAACAAGAAATACTTGATTGCCAAAAAAAAAAGAATAATTAACCAAACTAATGGGGGAAGGTACAGTAATAGAACCAGCAGAAAATGAAATAGTATATATTTAATTCTACGAAGGAAACTTCAAAATGCTCCACCCCAAAAATTCAGTAGTGTTATGCCAAATTTGCGTATAATTAATTATAATAGGTTAAGCGCCATCACCACACCACAACTTTTTGCAATCAAAACCCAACTAGCTATGCAAGAATGGCTACCCTAAACTCTACTCCAAACTACTCTTAAAGTTTATTGATATCAAGTCAGATACATATTTCATCTCATCCGTGTTTCCTCCAAAAGATGTGCTCATAGTTGTTAATTCATAAATAAATAAATAAAAGCAGAGCCTGATGCTCACAGGCTTCACAAAACCTAGATAAAGAACAAACACCCTGCACTAAATCTAGATCCCTAAGTAGATAAGAATTACTAACAGATAGGTTTAAAATAAGAAAATATTTATATATAATACTAAATTTTTCTACAAAAATAATAGTACTCTGCATGATGTTTTATCTCCTAACCATTGCATAGGTATGGCGGTTGCTGACAGGCATACCTTTACTATGGCATCCAGTTTAGGATTCTCAAGCAGAATTCTTTAAACAATCAGATGCAGTTGTAACTAGATGTTTGCGATCAGAGGTTCAAGAGTCAATTGATCACTCTCTCTCTGAGTCTCTGACTTCTTTTTAAGTGAGAGAGGATGAAGAAGATATCGTGCAAAACGGCTCAAGGGATCCTGTAAACCTTCCATCTCATAGTGCCCAAACCGCCAATCTCTTTTTATATAAGGTCTCCATATGGGCTCATCAAGGCCTCCTGAGAAAAGAACAGATAATCAGCAACAATTGGCAATTTATAATACCGCTAAAAAGGGAGGGCGGAGTCACTGTGCAAACAGAGTTTTTACATTACTTATCGTTGAGGTCAGAAAGAAAGAATTTGTTCCGTCATGCAGGTGCCACGCTTGTGGTAGTCTGCTAAGGTATTAAGGCAATTAAAGTGCCATTTCCCTAAGCTAACCTCATTCATCAACCACAGCAAAAGGGCTAGAGAAAGGCCAATGACAAGATTAAATCATGAGTAAATCCATTTGTTTTGTAGAATTCTCTCCAGCAAGAGTACAACGCCATATGAGAGTTATTTATGGCTAGACCAACAGGCAAATGGATAACTATAGAGCAGTGGCACCAAATTGGCATCTGGAACAATCCATCAAGGCGTAACTTCTTTTAGATTCAAAATTGCAGTATTTCAACTCTAGATCCAAATCGCCTTTATCCATCTATCCAAGGGGATATGGATCAAGGTTTTGATTAAAATCTTAAATTGTCTGAAACCTGTTTCAGGTCAAACTTAGGCTTGACAATCCTGTATTACCTGCATACATCAAGCCATATTTATTCACTGATCGGTAGAATGGTCTCCTTTTTCCCTCTTTAGCAGCGGTTTGGAGCTCATCCCACACCTGTTCCCTGTCTTCCCGTGTTATTTCTCCAGATTCTACAACCTGAAAATCAAGATGTCAGCAAAATTATCAAGAAGAATAAGAGGAGATATCAGAAAGAAGGATGCCTTTGAAAACAAATTGTATGAAGGACGAGGAATCCGAGCGAGATTATTGGCACGATCAACTGCTACAAGTCCAAACTTGGGACCATACCCATCTGCCCACTCCCAGTTATCAGAGATCGTCCAAAACAAGTAACCAAGTACACGGACACCCTGGATATAATAAAAAGATGCAAGTCCACATTACCCATCAAATAAAGCTGGTCAAATTTAGGATATATTAAAAGATAAAAGTCCCAAGAGAAAAAACCATTATCATGGCTGCATAAGTTGCAAGTAGATGTTCCAACAAGTATGGTTGTCTAATCAAGTCTGTTTCATCAGAAACACCATTTTCAGTTATTATAAAGGGAAGATTAAGATGTTTGTATCTTTCATCAAATTGGAGCAACACACGGAACAAGCCATCAGGATAGACACCACGCCCAGATTCGCTGTACTCATCTGTCTCCACTAGTTTCAATCCTGCACCACAAATGACTTCCTGCTCAAGTCAAAGAAAAGAAGAGGAGTTTAATGTCAAAAGACGAGGCAATAGAAAAGCAGAACAAGAGTTTTTCTATTTGAACTTTGTCCAGACACTCCAATACCTGTCCATAGTAATTGATACCAATGTAATCCATTTTGTCAGAAATACTATCCAGAAAAGGAAAAAGGGTCATCGAATTGGCGACTGAAACAGCAGTGACATCAAACAGTCCATATGGACGCATAAATGAGACATGGTGAGCTACTCCAACAATGGCACTCGCTGGTTTACTGAGTAACATAAGTCCAGAACAATCAAAATAAATCAAGACTGACGAAGGACAAAAGAAAATCAAAATAGAATGAAAATTAATATTAAATTAAAATGTTTCAAATGATCACATGCACAAGGTCACTGCTAACTTAAGTTCAAGTATGCTGAAATAGGACTCAGTTTCCTAACAAAGTACCAAAGATGTAAATGAAGAAGCGAGACTGCAGCTTTAGAAAGCATGTCATTGCAACTCTATGTATTCAAAAAAATTCAAGTTCCCTGTGGTTTTCTTTTGGAAGGTACCGGCATGGTTTGCAACGAGCTATTACTTGAAGTAGGATAATATTGCTTTCAAGATAGAATATGCAACTTGTCTATCCACTTGCTAAAACGCTTAGGATCATATTTGCAAAAATACCAGAAAGAACCTTCACATATTTGTCACAAAAATGTTACGTTCCCTCAAATTGAGGACTTAGTAGCAGATTTCTCTCTCAAGAAAATACATCACCTAAAGGCATCCGTAAAATTTGAATTGATGCTGCACCAACACTTGAGTTCACTATTTTAGTTCTCAAACTCAAGACTCCTTCCAAACGCTTTTGTAGATCATATTCCACCAAGGCTTGGACAAAGGGAAGAAATCACCTGGTGTTTCTACCTCCGCAGGGATTTGAACCTAAGACCTCATGGTTCCCAACCCACTTCATTGATTACTAGGCCACACCCTTGGGTGCCAGGTTTTTACGTTTCATTGATGAGCTTTTAGCCCTATTTCTTTTGCTGAAATTACTAGCCATGGTAATACAGTTAGCCTGTGCAGTATTCATATTGGCAAATATGTTGTCTGTCCTACACTGCCATTTGACAGTGTATCCATGTCAATGTTTTACACCAGACGGCCTGAATATTCCGCAAATACTCGCCCGCATATCCGATTCTGGATTAAAATATATTTTGGGAACTAAAAGAGTGGCTGGTTGAAGGGAAAGGAAAGCCAGAAAATCCAGGGAATCGACGTCCCCCAAACCATTAGACTTTCAGAGAAGAGGATTCCGGTCGCCATTAAAACCCTTCTCGGAAACCGAGGAAATATCCAATCCAATCCCGATACTGGGTAGCATTCACGATTCACCAGCTGCTAGACATAGCAAATAAGCCAACAGTAGTATGAATTCACCACGACATTATGGATTCCATCTCCACACTCGCCCGCATATCGAATTGACTTAGCTTCGTCCTAGGCCCTACTACCCTAAGGCATGAGGGATAGCTCATAACTGGTATATGGAGCTCTTTAACATAGTAGTGTAGTACACGTCTCCATGACCTCTTTCCAATCTTACAAAATTCTCTTTTTTTTTGGATCATCCAATTTCACAATAATTCCTCTACGGAAGGAAAAATAATAATAGTAACAACAAACTAGAAAGAAGTAGGAAGAAAATTAATCAAATAACAAACGTGAAGTCTCCAAAATGCCTTCAAACATGATGGAGAAATGAAAATCTCATTGTACCATGGAATGAAAAGAGAGAAGTATAAGGAGTAGCTGGAAACCTCTTTTCATGAATATAATCATACGCCTTTGAATGCGCAATTGCTATCCAGTTCATGGTCTGATTGAAGACACCTGTAGGTAAAGCAGAAGTAGCAACCTCCAGCATATCAGGATTACCACCAGGCCAGGCACCAGCACAGTAAGTGAGCATACAAAAGACATGAGGCTCGTTAAAAGTAATCCAATAGTCCACTATATCTGCAACAGAGTCAACAACGAGCCTGTACGAAACACATATCCAATAGTTCATGGGAGAGAAGCACTTGCAAGCACATTACAGTGATAAAATGTGAGTGCATAAAATTGTGCTGCTTGACAAAGTGCTTTAAAAGTGATTGTTCAAAATTGCTACTAAACGATACATATATTGATATAGTTGATTGGCAGACTAAGGAAATAGGAGTAAGGAAAAGTATCAAGTATCTATAGTTAAGCTATGCTGCTGGGATAATTATCTGATAAATATACGCTCGACCATGGAGATCTAAAATTTACAGTAGCCAAACCTGGTAAAGTCCATGAAGTAGTCAACTGTCTTTTCCAGTTTCCATCCCCCATACTCTCCTGCCCACGGTGGTAGAGAGTGATGAAACAATGTCAACATGACCTTCATCCCATAGGATCGAACTCTATTAATGATCCATTTATATCGCTCCAATGCCGCAAAATTGACCTATAGAATACGTCAAGTAACTTAATACATCATAGGAGTATTTGAAGCATATTCATCATGTTACTTTTGTGAGAATTGAAACACGGAAGAGAAGATTGAGAGCAAAATTGTTTGATTATTGCCTCAAGCTATTGGAGTTAAAAATTTAAATGGTGTATCTGCATGTTCTTTTTTATTGTTATTGTTGTTATAGTGAAATCTACATGTTCTAAGAAAGGAAAATTACATAATTGCAGGAAGCAAATCAAATCAATTGATCCTGTGCTATATTTACAAGATCCTAGTAATATTCATAATGTGAGTAAAACAAGAGTTTGAGAGAGAACTCAGCTTGATTATTCCCTCAAGCTATTGGGGTTTAAATAGCTAAGTTTACATGTCCTAAAAAGGAAAGGAAATCAATACAAATCAATACCTAATCAATACAGATCAATACCTAATTATAATAGGAGTAAATCAAGCTAGCTACTATATTTACATATTTTCTATAGAATATTCCCAGGATTCTAACACTCCCCCTCAAGCTGGTGCATACAAATTATATGTACCTAAGCTTGTTACATAAATAACTCGTTCTGGGACCGGCTAGGGACTTGGTGAATATGTTTGCAAGCTGATCACTTGACCGCACGAACCTTGTGACGATGTCTCCTAAGAGTACCTTTTCTCTGACAAAATGACAATCAATCTCTATGTGTTTCGTCCTCTCATGAAACACTGGATTCGATGCAATGTGAAGTGCAGCTTCATTATCGCACACAAGTTCCATTCCTTTAGTATCTCCAAATTTCAACTCCTTCAGTAGTTGCTTGATCCATATGAGTTCACATGTTGCCACTGCCATAGCCCGATATTCTGCTTCTGCACTTGATCTAGCAACCACATTTTGTTTCTTACTTTTTCAAGACACTAAATTTTCCCCAACTAGAACACAGTATCGGAAGTGGATCGTCTGTCAAAGGGTGACCCTGCCCAGTCTGCATCTGAATATCCAACAACTTTCTCGTGTCCTCAGTCGTTGTAAAGTAGTCCTTTCCTCGGAGCAGATTTTATGTATCAAAGAATGCGAATAACTGCATTCCAGTGACTATCACAAAGAGAATTCAAGAACTGACTTACAACACTAACCGGAAAGGTAATATCAGGTCAAGTCAGTGTGAGATAATTCAACTTTCCTACCGGCCTTCTATACCTTCCAGGATCACTAAGAGGCTCCCCGTGACCTGGTAGGATCTTAACATTTGAATCCATTAGAGAATCGATAGGCCTACAATCTGTCATCCCAGTCTCCTCAAGAATATCAAGTGCATACTTCCTCTGTGAGATGGCAATTCCTGATTTGGATTGAGCAACCTCAATGCCCAAGAAGTACTTCAATCGACCAAGATCCTTAGTCTGAAAGTGCTGGAAAAGGTGGTGTTTCAATTTGGTTATTCCCTCGTCATTATTACCCGTGATAACTATGTCATCAACGTACACCACCAAATATATGCACAAACCTGGAGCAAAGTGATAATAAAACACAGAATGATCAGCTTCACTCCGTACCATGCCAAACTCTTGAATAACCATGCTAAACTTTCCATACCATGCTCGAAGAGACTGCTTCAGGCCATAGAGTGCTCGTTGTAATCTGCACACCATGTTACTAGACTCCCCCTGAGCAACAAAACCAGGCGGTTGCTCCATATATACCTCATCTTCGAGATCTCCATGAAGAAAGGCATTTTTAATATCCAGCTGGTAGAGAGGCCAATGGAGAACAACAACCATGGATAAAAAGAGACGGATTGAAGCAATCTTAGCCACAGGAGAGAAGGTATCACCATAGTCAAGACCAAAAATCTGTGTATAACCCTTGGCCACTAGTCGAGCCTTTAGGCGATCAATCTGTCCATAGAGCTTCACCTGTAGTCTTTGGAATAGAGCCATAGAGCTTCACCTGTAGTTTTGGAATAGACACAGATGATAGTGATGATACAAAGGCAGATTGGGTCGGTGACAAACGATGATAGCTCAAACAAGTGTAGATAGGATGAGGGTTACGAGTAAAGCAATTACCTTTTTGAGTGGCGATGGGAGGACTCTGTGTAGACAAGTCCTCAGCAGGCAAGGATTCTAGTGGCAGGCGTGAATCATCTGGACGCGGACGATGATGATAAGTCAATAACGGTGGAGGTGCAGCAGTGGAAGATGGAATTGTAAAAAGTGATGTGGAATGATAAACTATGGTGGGATCCCTAAAAAGTGGAACTGGTAGAACCTCAGAAATGCCTAATTGTTCAACAGGAGAGGATGTAAAGTAGGGTTGACCTTCAAAGAAAGTAACATCAGCGAACATAAGGTATCGCTGGAGGTGAGGTGAGAAGCATCCATATCCCTTTTGTACCCTTGAATAACCGAGAAAGACGCATTTAAGAGCACGAGGAGCCAATTTGTCATTTCCTGGAGTGAGGATATGTACAAAACATGTGCTCCCAAAGACACGTGGTGGAAGAGAGAACAGGGTTGACTTAGGAAACAAAACAGAGTGTGGAACCTGATTTTGAATAGCAAAGGAAGGCATATGATTAATCAAATAACAAGAGTTGAGCACTGCATCCCCCCAAAAACGCAATGGAACATTTGCTTGTATGAGAAGGGTGCGTGCAGTCTCAACAATATGCCTATTTTTTTCTCTCTACTACCCCATTTTGTTGTGCAGTGTGAGGACAAGATGTCTAATGAAGAATGCCATGGGAAGACATAAACTGTTGAAATTGAGATGATAAATATTCACGTGCATTATCACTATGAAAAATGTGAATAGAAACACCAAACTGATTTTGTATTTCGGCACAAAAAGTTTGAAATATGGAAAATAATTCAGAACGATCTTTCATTAAGAAAATACAAGTACACCTTGAGTAATCATCAATGAAAGTAACAAAATACTTAAAACCCAACGTAGAACTGACTCTACTAGGACCCCAAATATCAAAATGAACTAAATGGAAAAGAGACTCTGCACGATTATTAGGACTACATGGAAATGTAGCTCAGGTGTGCTTCCCCAATTGACACGCCACACAATCTAACTTAGATAATTTGGACAAGCTAGGTACCATCTTATGAAGTTTGGATAAACTAGGATGTCCCAAGCGTTTGTGGGTTAAATCTAGAGAGTCAGAGACCGAACAGACTGTAGTGGACCTGTGGCAATTGAGGTAATAAAGCCCATCTGACTCATGCCCTTCGCCAATCATCCTTCCAGTACTGAGGTCCTGTATAACAAAGAAGTCACTAATGAACGAGACGAAACAATTTAAAGACTTAGCCAAACGACTGACTGACAGAAGGTTACAGGGACAAAAAGAACATTATTCATAGTCAAGGAAGGTAAGGGATTGGCGTGACCGACTCCGGTTGCCATGGTCTGAGAACCATTAGCTAATGTAACAGTGGGAAGGGACCAAGAGTAAAAAGTATTACTTAATAAAGATTTGTTACAAGAAATGTGATCAGAAGCGCCCGAGTCCATGACCCAAGGGCCAAGTGTGGTAGACTGTGAGATACAAGCAACAAGATTACCAGTCTGAGCAATGAAAGCTTTTGATGGAGATGTCTGGCCTGCTTAATCGCCTGATACTAAAGAAAGTCATTGTATTCTACCTCAGATAAAGAGAAAAGTTGATTGGTTGGATTACCAGTGGATTCCGTCAGAGCAACATGAGCATTCATTGGTTTACCGTGAAGAAAGTAGCGAGGAGATTGGTGGAGCAGTATAGGGAGAGGAAGAAGGATTTGAATATGGTGTTTATCGACCTAGAAAAGGCCTACGACAGAGTTCCCAGGGAGGTTCTTTGGAGGTGCTTGGAGGTCAGGTGGGTACCCATGGCATACACTAAGGTGATTAGGGACATGTACGATGGCGCAAAAACTCGAGTTAGGTCAGCGGGGGGAGATTCCGAGCATGTCCCTGTGGGGATGGGATTGCACCAGGGATTGTCTCTTAGCCCCTTTTTATTTGCCTTGGTGATGGATGTGTTGACGCGGCAAATTCAAGGCGAGTTGCCCTGGTGTATGTTATTTGCGGACGACGTAGTTTTGATTGAGGAGACCCGCGAAGGAGTTAACGACAAATTGGAGGTTTGGAGAAAGACCCTGGAGTCTAAAGGGTTTAGGTTGAGCAGGACCAAGACGGAATATGTGGAGTGCAAGTTCAGTGAGGTGACATATGTGACCGACGTGGAAGTGAGGCTTGACACGCATGTCATCCAAAAAAGAGATAGCTTCAAGTACCTTGGGTCTATTATCCAGGGTAATGGTGAGATTGACGAGGATCTGACCCATCGGATTGGTGCAGGGTGGATGAAATGGCGGCTCGCATCCGGGGTCTTGTGTGATAAAAAGGTGCCTCTCAAACTGAAAGGCAAGTTCTACAGAGTAGCAGTTAGACCGGCTATGTTGTATGGGGCGGAGTGTTAGCCGGTCAAGAACTCTCACGTTCAGAAGATGAAGGTGGCTGAGATGAGGATGTTGCGCTGGATGTGTGGGTTTACTAGGAGGGATAGGCTTAGGAATGCGGATATTCGAGAGAAGGTGGGAGTGTCTTCCGTGGAAGACAAGATGCGGGAAGTGAGGTTGCGATGGTTTGGGCATGTGATGAGGAGAGGCACAGAGGCCCCTGTGCGGCGGTGTGAGAGGCTGGCTATGGATGGGTTTACGAGAGGTCGTGGTAGACCGAAGAAATATTGGAGAGAGGTGATTAGGCGGGATTTGGTGCATTTACAGCTTACCGAGGACATGACCTTAGATAGGAAGGTGTGGAGGGCTCAGATTAGGTTAGTAGGTTAGTTGGTTTCTTTGTAGGGAGGAGTGCGGGGTTTTGTTGTCTTTTTAGTAGTTGAAAGGCTACGCTTGTAGCTTTTGTTTCTTCTGCGCCGGCTACTTGCTAGTGCCTTGTGTAGTTAGATTTTTAAATTATTTTGTTGTAGTATAGTTTTGTGTTTATCTGTTGTTTTGTTTATTGGTTTTATCTCCTGGATTGCTTTGAGCCGAGGGTCTATCGGAAACAGCCTCTTTACTTCATTCTGGGGTAAAGGTATGGTCAGCGTACATCTTACCCTCCCCAGACCTCACTTTGTGGGAATATACTGGGTATGTTGTTGTTGTTGAAGAAAGTAGCACACTTCACGAGTATGACCCAATTTGTTACAATAGCTACACCTTGGCCGAGGTTTCCCAGAGCGGCCTCCATGTTGATTTCCAGTCTGAAATGTAGCCTGAGATGCTAGAACACAAGACTCTGCAGGTGTAACTGGATGACTAGACGACATAGGTGGTGCAGCCAGTCGCAACAATCGAGCAAACAGGTCATCCATAGCAGGAACAGTGGGGCTAGCCAAAATTTGATCTCGTATTGAGTCAAGATCAAAGGGAAGTCGAGCAAGTGTAACAACTAAAGACATCTTTGCACGTTGCTCCAGTTGTTTTTCAACACTTGGAGTAGCGGGCATCAACTCAGTAAACTCTTCCATAACAGCCTGAACCTGTCCAAGATAGGTAGACATATCCGAATCCTGCTTTTTAAGGTTAGTCAACCAAGAAATAACATTATAAAAATGAGAGATGTCATTTGTGTATAGCCCATGAGCCTTTTCCCAAACTAAGAAGCAAGTTTGGAATGGTCTGAATAACGGCATCAACTTTGAATCAATAGATTTCCATAACAGACTACACAATTGAGCATCAATCTTCTCCCTTCGCCCCTATCTTTTTTTAGTAATATCCTTAGCATGTTTAGCCAAATGATCATGCACACCTTATCCCTTGCACCAAAACTGAACAATGGAGGTTTTGCTGGAAAAAATGCTCAGCAATTTGTTCTCTTATTTTCTTCTTGTTTTCTCACTAAAAAAACGCTCTGATACCAAGTGAGTAAAACAAGAGTTTGAGAGAGAACTCAGCTTTGATTATTCCCTCAAGCTATTGGGGTTCAAATAGCTAAGTTTACATGTTCTAAAAAGGAAAGGAAATCAATACCTAATTATAATAGGAGTAAATCAAGCTATCTACTATATTTACATATATTCTATAGAATATTCACAGGATTCCAACACATAAGATTATAACGCTCCCCCTCAAGCTGGAAGTAAATCTAGTCAATTGATCCTATGCTATATTTACAAGATCCTAGTAATATTCATAAGATTCTAACACTCTCCCTAAAGTTGGTGCACACAAATTATATGTATCAAGTTTGCTACATATATAACTTGTTATAGGACCGGCAAGCTTGGTGAATATATATACGCAAGCTAATCAATTGACTTCACAAACTTTGTGACAATATCTCCTGAGAGTATCTTTTCTCTAACGAAATGACAATCAATTTGAATGCGCTTGGTCCTCTCATAGAACACCGAATTTGATGCAATATGAAGTACAACCTGATTATCACACAAGTTCCATTTGAAATCCCTCCAAATTTCAATTCTTTTGGTTGTTTCTTGATCTATGAGTTCATATGCACCTAATATCATAGCCTATCATTATGCTTCTGCCCTCGATCTTGCAACTACATTTTGTTATTTACTTTTTAAAACACCAATTTTTTCCCAACTAGAACACAATATCCAGAGGTTCATCAGTCAGAGGGTGACCTTGCCCAATATGCATATGTATATCCAACAATAACTCTTTCCCTGAAGTAGATTTTAGGTATCGAAGGATGTGAGTGACTACATTCTAATGACTATCACAAAGGAGAATCTAGGAACTTACAACACCTATTGGGAAAGGAATGTTTGGTCGACAAAGGAGAATCTAGGAACTTACAACACCTATTGGGAAAGGAATGTTTGGTCGAGTCACTGTAAGGTAATTTAACTTTCTCACCAACCTTTTGTATCTTTCAGGATCACCAAGAGGCTCCCCTGACTAACATCATAAAATCTAATTATAAGTAATAAATTAAGGTTCTATTTTAACATGGACCTAGTAAAAGCTCAACCTTGGAATCTATTGGAGTATCAACAGTCTTGGAGTCTATTATTCTTATTTCCCCGAGAATATCAAGTGCATACTTCCTCTGTGCAATGAAAATTCCTGATCTTGATTTAGCAACCTCAACATCTAAGTAGTACCTCAATCGACCAAGGTCCTTTGTCTGAAAGTGTTGAAACAGGTCATGCTTCAGTTTGGTAATTCCCTCTTCATCATTACTTGTGATGACTATATCATCAGCATACACCACCAAATACATGCACAAATATGGAGGGGAATGATATTAGAACACAGAATGATCAGCTTCAGTGCAAGTAGGGGTGTTCACAGGTTGGTGAAAAACCAAATCAAACCACAATTCAAACCAAACCGATTAAAAGAACCTACATTTGGTTTCGTTTGGTTTAACCAACAATATTTGGTTTGGTTTTGGTTTTACTAAAAAAAATTCAAAAAATAATCAAACCGAACCGATAAATTATATACATATATGTTATAATTATTTGAACATATGATATTAGTTTTTCACATATAATTATAAATATTTTATACATTTAATTATTAATTTGATTTTAGTTTACTTAATTCACATGCATTACAACACTTTTAAATTCCATTTCCTAAAAAATATGCCAAATCCAACACTCTAAGTCTAATTGCCATATGTAGTGTGGTGCATTGCCATTTTTAATTTTCTTTGCTAAGACATCCATCTACTCTTCAATGGCTTGCCCCTTTGATTTTTGAAAGGTTGACCATTCTATTTAAAGTGGTATATTGCATCTGTGGATGTTAGACATGTGGAGTGGAGCAACCTCTACAATTATGCAACTTAAACATGCTAAAGCTTAGGAATAGTATTGAAAAATAATAGAAGATTCAAATACATTCATCTTGTGATAGCAGAGAGAAATTTGTTGATTCCTAATGTTCATTTGAAATAGTTGTCTCATGTCTCCATTATTTTACTATTATCAATTTATCATTAGCTAGTTATAACCCGAAAAATCGAACCAAACCGATGATTTTTATTTGGTTAGGTTTTAGAAATTTAAAAACCGACTAAATTAGTTTGCTTTTGGTTTTAATCAAAAACTGATCCAAATCAAACCATGAACACCCCTAATTGCAAGTCATGTCAAATTCTTTAATGACTGTTGAATTTGCCTAATCATGCTCGAGGAGACTGCTTCAGACCATGAAGAGATCGTCATAGCCTACAGACTGTGTTACTAGACTCCCCTTGAACAATAAACCGCAGTGCTCCATATAAATTTTATCTTCTAGATCCTAATGAAGAAAAAGATTTTTAATGTTTAGCTAGTGAAGTGGCCAATGACGAACTACAACCGTAGATAAAAAAAAAGATGGTTGAAGCAATCCACGTGAGAGAACGTATCGTCATAGTCGAGTCTAAAAATATGTGTATTAACCCTTGGCACCCAATCATGCCTTTAGCCAATCAATATGTCTATCAGAGCCAACATCCACTATGTATACCATCGACAACCGATAATAAATTTATCGAGAGATAGAGGAACAAGCTTACAAGTATCGCTAGAGTGTAAAGCAAACATCTCCTCAATCATAACTTGTCGATAGCCTAGAGGAGAAAGAGCTTTACTTGTAATCTTTGGAATAGAAACAAATGGGAGTGATGGTACAAGGCATAAAGAGCTAGTAAGGAACAATGAGAGCTAGTAAGGAACAATGATAACTCAGACAGGTATAGTTAGGATTAGGGTTACGAGTAGAGTGATACCTTTTCCAAGTGGAAATAGGAGGACTTTGTGGAGAGAAGTTAGCAACCAGCAAGGAATCGAGTGTCAGGCGTGAATCGTTTGGACCGGATGAAGGGAGCAAATGATGATTACAAGTAAAGAGTGGTCGAGTAGTAGAAGGTGGGGCTATGGGAGATAGAGTTGTGGGGGAAAATGAGACAAAATCTCCAAAAGACGGAACTAGTAAAATCTCATAAATACCTAGGTGTTCAGAAAAAGAGAGTGCAAAGTAGATGATCCGGTAGATTTTTTAGGAACTTTGTAAATCTAGATTATTACCTTTTCTGTAAAACTTTTTGGAGGTGGCCAGGATACCCTTAATACTGAGGAATACAATAGTACCAATTCTTTTCTTAAAAAAAAGGGTGCAAAGTAGGATTGACGGTACCATATTGTACAATAACCAATAAGTTTACCAAAATACCCTTAATTGTTGTAATATTAGATTTATCAACAAATACTAAAAATAATTCAAGACTGCTTCATTTCCTAATTTATCACCAATTATGCCTTGTAAATATTTTAAGATATTAAATTCATGCGACTCCTAATGAAATTGTTAAAAACCTAAATGGTAAACCAAAATTAGCAAAAAAATGTCTTTGCATTAAGGAAACATAGAAGGATAATGATAAAAGGGATAGAAAGAAAAGGGTTGCAATAAGCGAACCATAAATCTAAGGTGGCGATGTCTAATAGGTAAAGAGTGGAGTTAAGTAAAATAATAGAGTAAAGAGAGAAAAATAGGATTATGAAATAATAAGTAAGAGTATAGTGGGAAAGAGAAATAACATAGTTATTCCACCACATTAATTGGTTGTGACATATAATGGGTCTTTTCATCGTTACATAGCAACATATTTAACAATATAATATAATAAATTTAAGTAATAATCAAAAGAAACGTTGTATTTAAAATAACGATACAATACAATAAAACACAATGGGTAACAACCATCCAAACAAGTTGTTAGCGCAAATGGGGAACATGTGAGGGCTATTCTCACTCTAGGTTTTCTAAGAAGCGAAAACGAGAAAAGGTTTTGCTGCAACTTGAAAAGGTACCAGTATATCTACCATGTAGTAGACATGGTTTCTTCAGGTGGAGATTAATTTGAAAAAAAGCTGAAAAGAAAAGGTAGGTAAGAAATTTGGGACAACTGAAACAAATCTCACAACTCTTTCACATAAAATTACAAATTGGCTGAAACTACTGATGCTTAGCACAGGTGATGTACTCGAATCCTTTTCCCTTGGGACACCTCTCAAACAGGATGATGTTAGTGATACAGAAGTAGGTTTTACATAGTTGTAGAAATCAAGGTTACATACATGATACAATAATAATATAAAAGTATTTTATTTTATTTTTTAATCAAAAGGGCCAAAGGCCCCAAATTTATTAACTGGAAATAGGCCAGGCCCAAAGCTGGCCCATCCAAAAATAATATCCAAAACATAAACCACAACAAAGAACAAATAGGAAAGTAAAGCAAAAAACAAAAAAAGGAAAGGGTTCCTCTTCTAGCTCGAGAACACCTCCTCCTATAAAAGTAGACAAATGAATTTCATTGTAATTTCTTACAGTTTCTTTCAGTCCACTGAGTGGCTCTTCAGGCATGATCCTGGACCAATCTATCCCCATTCGAAAGACTTGCACGCCAGTATCTTTAGCTAATTTCAATTCAGTGTCAGGATCAGACCAAAACCTTAGCCTTTCCTCCCTAGCACAATCCCAAACTTTAAACAAGTCAAAGCAAATAAAGTGTAATGGGTTTGTTGATATTTAGTATCAGGTAATCTATAGTTCACGGGTTCAGAGAGCAAAGCTTCACGAGTTTAGTTTAGTTATAATTCAACATGTTATGCACCATAATTTCTGAGACTTCAGTAAAAATGTCGAAGAAGATCCATAAAACTTACGGGTGAGGGACGTTATGCCAGGCAGCAACGTTATGATGACATTGCTCAGTTGCAGTTGGCTCTTCCACGTCTATGTACTTCTCAAATCCTCTTATTTGTGCCTCGATGGCTATCTTAAGGGACCTTTTCCTCTTTATGGTCTTGGTAGCTTCTCTCTGAGGTAACGGAGCTTGCTGAGATCCACCATCACCTGTAGCAGAGCCCATAATAGCATCTGCTGGTTGAGGCTGCAGGTTTTCATGTGATTCTGTATTTTCGGCAAATTGGAGCCAAGCATCATCAAGCTTGTCTTCCACATGTGCAGGTGCTGTAGCCAATCCAAAAAAGAATCCTTTCTCCCCTTCTAGAGAGTATTGCAAACGGATCAAACCACATACTCACACATATACAGATATTCAATTACTATGTTAGTTTCTTGTGGACAATCATATGCATCTATGTGAAGGCATAAACCATATAAATGCTGAGAGAGTCATACAACGGAAAAGAGAGATACTTACAGCATTAAACTGTATGATAACATAGTACAGCCTTGCAGGGTTCTATGGGCCAGCTACTATTTTCCAGTCAATGTTCACACAAAATACAGACTTAATCTTATGAAATGGGGAACCAATGCAGAGTTCATTCTTTTCTTTTTAAAAAGTAGGTAACAATATATTAATCAGCAGCACAAAGATAGTGCTGGAAACATATGTTGCTCGGACTCTTCAAAATATCGAGGGGTGCGTGCCGGATTCTCCAAAAGTAGTGCATTTTTGAAGAATCCGATACGGGTGTGGCATCGAAACTGAAGAGTCCACGCTACTTAGCTGGAAACCATATTTACAAGTTATAAAAGATGCAAAAGAAAAAAAAAGGAAAGAAACTGTATCCAGCTCAGCTTACAGGGATTCAATGCAGAATGAAATTATTCTCGCAATCAAGAGTTTATGGAAGGTGGATATACAGGTAAGGCACATCCGCCTATTATTTATTTAGGGATAAGGGCACATCCACCTGCCCAGCCAAACTTTAAGCAAGCATAAGCTAAGCTGAAATTTTGCTTCAACATTGATAGACCAACAGAAGTCCATGTTAAGTTCACTGATGAGGGTCATTTTATATCAACTACCATCCGAAAATTGGGATAACCTACTCTCTCCGTTTCAATTAATTGGGAACTCTTTCTACTTTGGCCGTTACATTTATAATATCATCTTCAAATACCTACTCAAATTATAAATTGAACTAAGTTTTTAACCAAAGTCCTTCCATAACATCTTACTTGTAAACTCCATGTTCAGTCACACAAATGAATATGTGTTAGCTAGTTACTTAGAATCCAGGAACCATTAGTAGGCTAACTGAAAAAGTTTCATTTAGGTTAAAAAGCTAAAAGGAGTTGTGTTACCAGACGGACTGACATTGAAGTGAGCAAGAACATCGGCGGAGTCGTTTATGGGAGAGCGGAAACGCTTGAGGTTCTTCTTCCGGTAGACGGAGAAGGAAAAAGCATTGGCGGCAACGGTGATCGTTACTAGGACTCCGGCGAGCTTCGTAGCCGCCGTGAACAGAGCAATAACTGACATTGTTACGAATCCAAAAGCAGACAGTTGATGTGTGGGCTTCTTTGTGGAGGATAGCGCCCTCGCGTGCCAATACAAATTCACTTGCTACGCGCAACGCTGACTATGAACCACAAGAGTTATTTGGGCTTGTATTAGAGACAGACAGCAGGAAATTACATGGTGTCCTCAAAATGCATGGTGTTCAATTTTTATTTTCCACAAGAAAAGTCTTTAAATACTAGTCTTTCTTTTTTTTTATAGAGAAAATGGTCCAAAACCTCTCCAATCTATACCCTAAATTCCAACTACACACTCCAACTTCACGGGTGTCCTGTCACTCCCTGAATATTTTATTTCTCGATTTAATACACTCATGAGTGTTGATCTGTCATGGGAGGTGAGAACACCTCCTTTAGGCGCGTTAGAGGAGGCACAAATGCTCCAAAATCCAAAAAATATTTACACGTGGATAATCCACATCATCCCCAACGGTATCTTCCCCAACTTAAATAGCATTCCTTCTTCCCCACCATTAACCCTTGTTTCCTTCTTCAATTTTTTCACGATTTTCTTTCAAAAATAGCTAGGGTTTAGTTGTTAATGCTAATTTTTACTTTAAATCTTGAAGTTAGGGTTTGTAATCTACTCCAATTTCTTATTTAGGGTCTGTAATTTAAATTTTTATTTTTCTCTAAATTCGTTAAAAATGACAAACGGGGACTTGAATAAGCTTTGTAGATGAATCAGACCCCATGCTCAATGCTGTAGTGAGATGCAAACATGAAATTTTGCTGAATTTGCAAACTTCTTGATCGAAATCAAATTCGGGAAGAAGATTTTGGTCTTGCCTATGCTATGGTGTATGTGTTTTCCCTTATATTCTTGCTTCACTTTATATTCAATTTATGCTAATGTACTATTTTTCTCTATTTTTCAGTCTAAAAATTATAAATTTTTTCGATGGAGGGACAAAGAAGAAGTGGATCCAAGATCAAATTTTATCCTTTCAAGATTGGTGAACAAAATCAATGAGTTGGAGCAAGAATTATGGATTAGGCAGGTTCATATTGACAACTTGAGTAACTCTAATTTGATATTTGAGAGAAGGCTCAATGGAGGGTGGAAAATGGTGTAGGTTCAATAGAAAAATATTTTTGTGTATTTTGATTTGTGTTGTTGCTATGTTCATCAGCAACCAATCTGTACCAAAGTAGTATTTGATTTGTATTGTTGCTATGTTCATCAGAATTGTCAATGTATGTGACAAATTTTGTATATTTCTCTCAATATATATATATATATATATCAATCTATGTTGTCAGTTGAAGCTTGTGTGAATTGCTTATACTTTATTTGTAATAGCCAACACAATTAAATACCATATGTATATACAATTGAATAGCCAACACAACACAATTTGTAAACCCAACTGAATAGTTAACACAACACAATTTGTAAACCCAACTGAATAGCCAAAACAATTGAATAGCCAATTGAATAACCAACACAACACCATATGTAAACACAACTGAATAGCCAACATAGTTGAATAGACAACACAACACTATCTCTAAACACACTTGAACACAACATCACCATTCATTCATACTTCAACATCACTATTTAATACCAAAAGAGAATAAATAGTTTACCATAAAGCCTCACATAAGGCAGAATTTACCAACAAACAAAACCAAAAATAGTAGGCCCTTAATTACTTTAACATTACCATTCTAAGAAACAAAATAAGAAATAGTTTGCATGGCTACTGGACTAACTTAAAAAAATGCTTAAATACATCAACATAACTACAATTTTCATGGCATCTTTGACTGTGAAAAAGTGCTATTTTGACTTGGATTATTTGAACTACTTCCCACTATTTTATTTCTTTTTTTCTCTATAAGCTCTTGAAGTTTACTTGTTGAGATTGTTGCTTTGCCATTCCATTTCAGCTTACTTGTAGTACTTGGTGTATAACCAATGTCACCAGTTACATCAGCTGATCTTGTCACTTTTGCTTGACCAGTAGAGTAGATTTTACTACTTGGCATGCCAGGCTACAATAAAATTATAAATATAACCAAAATTTAAACTGTCTAAATTAACCAAATAATTTAAAATATAGCAAAGACTCACATTCATGACTTTGAAGCCATTTGCAGCTTGAAACACGCCCATTCCCATGACCCTTGGCCTTTTGTTTGGAGCTGTATTTCTCCTGCCCTTACTCATTCCTCTTTTAGTAGTACCAACTATTGAAGAAGATGCATGATAATTAGGAGAAGCAGAAGAAGATGCAGGAAAATCAGTAGGTACAGTAGGTAGAGGAGGTGCACTAGATGCTACTGATGGTGTCTTTTTTGGTCTTCATCTTCCTCTTTTTAGTGGAGGCTCACCTCCTAGTGGTGCTGATGGAGTTTTCTATACATATAAAGAAAAAATTATAAACTTAAATAATTAGTTAGAAAATATTTAAAAACAAGTTAAAATATTACCTTTGGCCTGCCTCTTCCCCTGCCTGAACCTGTTAGTTCTGCCCTTACTGATGCACTAGGTGCTGGTGCTGGTGCATTATGTGCTAGTGTTGGTGCACTATGTGCTACTGATGGTGCACTATGTCTTTGAGTACACCCTCTCTTGTTATGGCCTCTAACATGGAACATACTATATGTCATTGCAAGTCCAGTCCTAGGCAGTTTTCCAGATTTCTTAGTTTCTCCAGCTTCTTTCCTTCTAGCCTTAGATGGCCTACCAGGCATGTTTGTGATTTCTCTATATTTTTCCTTAATTGAGACTCAAATGTACTTTTGGCTATCTTCCAAGACTGTTGCCTTGTTTGAAGACCCCTTCAATCCTTAGCCCAGTTAGCTAATATGTGCCTAGCACACTTTCTATGTTCACAATGAGGTAATACCTCTTCAATTGCTGCATACAGTCCCTGCAATAGATGATAGGTCACAATTACATATAGAAAGTGAAAATTACAAAATAAATACATACAATACAAAATAGAACAGTTCACATACCTTCAGCATATCTGTAATCAAGGTGAGACCTTCACCATCTCCAAGTCTTAGGTCATCCCTTATGCACTTGACAAACATAGTCCATGAGTTTCTGTTCTCCTTTTCAACTTCTGCCCAAGCAAGTGGCAGCATCTGGTTATTACCATCCTTGGCCACAACAACTAACAACTGGCCTTTACAAACACCTTTAAGGAAACAACCATCCAAACCTATGCACTTCCTAATGTACGCATGCCTTTTTTAAAACATCAAAACAGATGTAAAAACTTTGAAATATTGATTTGCCAAGTGCATCAGGTTCACCAAGTTTTACAACACAACTGGTCCTTGGATTGGTCCTCAATAATTCATCCTTGTAGTCAAGAATTCTTTCAAATTCTACAACATGATCACCCATTATATCTTTCAACACTTTAGCTCTTGTTATTCTCACAGTAGTCTTACCAACATAAAGTTTAAACTTTTTCTTAATCAGCTCCTGCAACTTGAAGACTCTTATGTTTGGTTGCTCAGTTATTCTTTCTCTATAGGCTTCAGATAAGAACTTTGCATTGCACAAGTAATTTTTAGTTGTCTTGTTGCAAGTATGCTTTGGATTGTAAGTTTTTATCATGAAGTCATTTGTTGTCTTGTCAAGACCTGCATACAAAATCCAAAGACAACCATCCTCGCATCTAACTCTAACTTTTTTTGGCTCATTCACCCACTTTTCCACCTGAACCCTCTTTCTTACTGCATATTTAGTTACTGCTCTTCTAAATTCTTTCACATCTTTAAACACCATACCCAACTGCCACACAACTTTCTTTGCAGTGAGGTCATGAATGATTTTTTTTGTTGTTGTCCTCCTCTTTCTTGACAACTTTACCCTTCTTGCTTTACCAGATTCAGCCACTTCATGTTCATCATCATCACAACACTCATCTTCACCTAACTCAAAACTATTCTTAACAAAACTTGCAAAGTAAGGCTCATCACCTCCTAGCCTTCCTTCATGACTTATTTTACCTATTTCAGTTTCATCAAAACCTAGATCTGGTCCAGCTTCACCTACTGGTACCTCTTCATTGTCAGCTGGTACTCTCTCCCTTCTTTTTCTCCTTTGAAAAGTTCTCTTTTCAGCCCTCAACTCCCTAACCTCCTCATGTACATCACTACCATACTCTTCCTCCTCCTCATCTCTAACTAATTCAGCTTCAGACTCAACACTATCCTCAGTTGAATAATCATAACCCTCTACTTCTTCTTCTGAGAAATCAGATCCAGCAGGACCAACATCTATATCATCATCTCCTGCAGTAGCACCATCTGCAGTAGCATGAGGTATGGTAGTGAATGGAGGTGTAGTGAAAGAAGGTGTGGTAGTGAAAGGAGGTGAGGTTGAAATCCTCACTGTTTAAATGGTCTTCATCTACCCCAAAGTTAAAGTTTTCACTCTCACTAAGCCTTGTATTAAAAGCTAAATCAGATTCCCCCATATCCCCATGACTACCATTTTCTAGTAGCATGGGCCATACAATTGCCTCATCAATCAAATGCTTCACAAATACCTCCACTTCATCCCCATATTCCAAGGAACACATCATGTCTAATATATCCATATCATTATCAACATCTACTAAAATGCCACTGTTAGGTGGTTTAATACTAAAGGTGCAGGTTGTGCTATATCCCAATTTTCTAATATAGTCTTTCAACTCAAAATATGACATCTTATCTACATCAACATCCAAAAATTCTGTAATATTTCCACCATAATACACTGGTTCCCCACTACTTAAATCTAACACCCCACCATGATACCACCTTAGAGTAATCAAAGTAAACCCACTCATTTCTTACCTGAAGTCTGAAGGCAATCAAAAAAGCAGAATAGTAATTACTAGTAGCATTATGAACTAGAAAAGAATAGTATCCAAAGTTACATAGATTTATCCATGAACATAATACTAAGACGAACATAAATACAATATTACGCAACTTAGACGAGAAAGGAAAAACCTAATTTCATGAAAATTGTTGTATAATATGGTATAAATTGAACACCTACACACTATAATAGTAAGACGCACATATTATTACACACAATTTTATTCATAATTTATTGAATTAACAGTAAACCCTAAAAAAATGCAGCATTACCCAACTTAAACAATAAAAAAACCTAATTACATGACATTATGAACGTAATATGGTGTAAATTGAACACCTACACACTATAATAGTAAGTCACACATAGTATTTCACACAATGTTGCTCTTAATTTTTCGAATTAACAAAAAACCCTAATAAAGCACAAACTCAAAATAAGGGACAAAGAACTAACTTTTACTGAATCAGTTGATAAACTACGTAATCAAGTTGAAAATACACACAAGAATACTTGGATCATCACCACAAATGTGTAATCAATCGGGTGAGAGAGATGAAAAGAGAAAAAGTAGAAGAAAAGAGAAAATAGAAAAGAGAAAAGAGAGGAGAAAAGAAAGAAAACGATAGGGGTGAGGGAGATGAAAAGATTTATTTATGACATGTCATCATCAGTGGGGTCTAATATTTAGGAGGGAAAATAAAAAGTAGAAGCAGGGCCCGCGCGTGTAAACACGTTACTCAATATATTTGATTTATGTGGACAGGTCAGCACTCAGGGGTATATTAAATAGAGAAATAAAATGTTCAAAGGGGTGATAGAATACCCGTGAAGTTAGAGCGTGTAGTTGGGATTTCGGGTATAGGTTGGAGGGGTTTTAGACCATTTTCTCTTCTTTTTCTTATTTTTTTAGTATAGATTAGTCTTTTGTGCCTTAATTGAGTCTAGAGCATAATTCATTCCTTGTCTTGTGAGTATCTTGCTTGAGGACAAGCAATAGTTTAAGTTTGGGGGTTTGATAAGTCGATAATCTACCAACTTATTGAGCCTATATCCATGGATTATTGCTATGTTTTGAATAGATTTAGAGGTTTTTATGGCCTTTATTGATGTCTATGCAAGTACTTTTGATAAATGATGAGAAACAAGGAAATGGACCCAAAAAGAGCTAAAAAGGAGTGAAGTGTGAAGTGTTCGGAAAAGCTGGAGATTGATGCGGTGGCCGTGCAACACGCACAAGCTGAGGTGCAAACCGCACCTCCTTCGCATGAAGCTGCAAAAACCACTGAAGAATCTGTTAAGGGGTGCGGTCACTGTGCGACGCACACATTCCAAGGTGCGAACCGCACCTCCTTCGCATGAAGCTCCCAAAGTTAGCTGAAGTCACTGGTCCAACTGAAGAGGGTGTGCGATGCGCACATCACGACGTGCGAACCACACATCGCGCCGTACACCACCCGAAGGGGCAATTTTGTCCTAAATTTTAGTGACGTTTTGGAAAACTATAAAAGGCCAATTTAGGCACAATTGTAAAGGATATACTTCAGTCCTGAATATTTTGGAAAGCTTTTTGCATTGAGAACAAGTTTTCCTCTCCAAAGAGAAGAGGGTTTGAATCCATTCTCTTGGTTAACCATTTGTGTACTAAAATTGAGCTTAGAACTTGAGATTCAACTTCAATGAAGAGGATTTTGACTTACCCATTTGGTATATCTCTCTCCTTTGCTATGAGTGACTAATTTCTCCTGTCTAGGGGTGTGGTGATGATGGGTGCTTGACAAATGGGTGTGGGTGTTGTTAATTTATCTTTATAATTGCTTATTTGACATGGGTCTAGTAGTTTCACCAAGTTTTAATCCTAAAATTGGTGGTTGCAAATATTAATTTTCATTACTTGACTATGTGATTGCTTGAAAGAGGATTTCATGGTTTCGGATGTGAAATTACTAGTGGGAACTTGGGACTCTCTCCAGATTTGAGGCTAGAAATAGCTCTTATCGAAGGAATCACCCACTTAAGGGTCTAAGCTAGAGATAGTGTGACCTCCCCAAGCTTAGATTGGTTGTTTTGTCGATCAAACTGATGATGCTCTAACCGCGATCATCAGATATTTGGTTGTTGATCGAAAGATAACAATCCATACCCATGACCAATGCTACTTATGTAAATAAGCGAGAATAAATGTGAATTAATAATCACCCTATCCCATGATTAAACCCCATCAGATACACATCCCTAGTCGCCTACTCAATTTGGTACACCCGCTTTCGTTTATTTGCTTTGATTCGAATTGTGATTATAGTGATAACATCCCAATTCCCCTAACCTTTTATTTTCTCGTTTTAAGCATTTACTCTCATTTTGAACTCATTTCGCACAACCTTCATTTAGCTAGCTCCAAGTCTCTTGGGTACAACTCCTACACCCGTTAGAAATTATAAATTTTGTTTTGATGCACTATCACCGTGACCTCCAACTTTGAGGAGCATGATTTGAGTGTTCATCAGCCCTAAAAACACCATAGAATTGAGCCAGAGCTCATACTTTGAAAATTTGGCATAAAGTCGCTTATCCTTCAAAGTCTAAAGCATGATCCTCAAGTGATGCTCATGTTCCTTCCTACCACGAGAATAGATCAAGATGTCATCCATAAGAACTATCACAACAAATCCAAATAAGTCCAGAATACCCCATTCATCAACTCCATACAAGATGTTTGCCAAAAGACATGACCAAAAATTCATAATGGCCATAACCAGTCATAAAGGTTGTCTTAGGAATATTCGAGGCCCTAATAATCAACTAATGGTAGCCTATTCTCACGTCAATCTTCAAAAATATAGAAACACCCTGAAGCTAATCAAATAAGTCACCTACGCGTGGTATCAAATATTTGTTCTTGATTGTTACCTTGTTCACCTACCGATAATCAATACACATCCATATTATACTATCTTTCTTCAAAAATAAAAGAAAAGCACCATAAGGAGAAATACTAGGTCTAACAATTCTCTTACTTAACATATCCTGCAATTGTTCCTTCAACTCCTTCAGTTCTACTGGTGCCATCCTATATGATGGAATAATAATAGGCTAAGTGCTCCACTCAAGATAAATGCCAAAGTCAATATCACAATCGAGCTGAATATCTAGTAGGTCTGTCGAAAAGACCTCTATGAACTTACTTACTATTGATACAGACTCAAGCATAGGAGTATCAATGCTAGTATCCCAAATATGAGCCAAATAAGCTAAGCACCCATTCTTCATCATTCTTTTTACCCTAAGAAAAGGTATCATCCTCTTCGGTGCATGGATAATAGTGCCCTTTTATACTATTATAGGAATGCTTGGCATGTCCAATGTAACTATTTTTGCATGATAGTCCAAGATTGTATGATAAAGAGAAAGCCAATCCATGCCCAAAATAATATTGAAATCCACTATATCTAGAATATTCAAGTCTACCCATGTCTCATACCCCGTTAGAGTCACAACACAGGATTGATACACTCAATATACTACTAAGGAATCACCTATGGGAGTATAAACACGTTTAGACACAATAAGAGAATCACAAATCATATCCAAACTCAAAGCAAAGTATGTAGACAAATAAGAATAAGTAGACACTAGATCAATTAATGCTAAATTCGATTGATAACAAATCAAACAAGTACATGTAATGACCACATCTAAAGCCTTGGCCTTCAACTTACCCTAAAATACAAAACACTAGGAATGTCTACCCTTGAATTATGTGACTCTATGACTATCTCCTCGACCTATCCATGCTCCACGCCTAACAGAATTAGAACCCGCTACCACTATGTGCATCCCCTCTAGCCGGTGACACTGATGCTCTGGATGTCTAAACATGAGAAACATGTTGAGTTCCAGCATGTCTGAGCCTGGCATAATCCCTTATGAAGTGACCTAGAAAACTATAATCATAATATGCTCTCCTAGTAATAGACTGTTGAGATTGTCCATATGAACTAGAATGCCCTCCATAATAGGACAACCTAGAATATGAACCCTGAGAGACGTGCCCTGACCCATAAGTATGTGGCTAGAATAATCACCCTATGATGAATGGGTCAGGATTTAGAATGGTTACCTCTACCTGAATAATCTCAACCTCTAGATGAAGTACCACTAAAACTGCTAGCCCTCTTATTATCACCTCTATAGGCCTTATGATGTATCATCTTAACCTCATTGACATGCTCTATTATCTGCTAGAAAGAAGCCCAGAAGTCACTACCAGTGCTGCAACCATATGAATTGAAAAGATCAAACCTTTCAAAAACCTCTATATCCTCTCTACCTCAGTGAGAAGTATCATCAATGCATAACGAGTGATGTGAGGTCAAAAATACACATATTAAGCCATTATTTACCTCATATTTTAGTACTTTTAATCATCTTTTAAGTAATAATTATATTATTTTATGCTTAATATTATATTTTTTCATATGTCGAAATAACACAGTGTGAAGATAAAGAGATTTAGAACAGAAATAAATTAAAAGCAAAAAACTATATATGAAAATCAACCAAGTAGCTTAGTGGAAAGGTTCTAATATTATATAATATATATGCATGCATCAAAGTGCAATTGAGAAGGCAAAATAGATATATCTTCACACGTGGCTCAAAAGGAAGACAAGAAAAGAAGAGACCAAGTGAAGAATAAAGATGAGCAACAATGAAGAGCAGAAAGAAAGTGCACTGGCTAAAAGGCCTATTGTGAGGATCCGAGCGAGTCCCTATGCGTTGCCACATGCCAAATTCAGCCCTAAATTTTTTCAATTAATTTTAGACTCAGTTATTTTATTTGGGACTTTTCCCTACACCTATAAATAGTCAATAAACACGATTTTAACACAATTTTTGACCTAGGAAGATCTAGGAGCTGTTGTGGAGGTCGGAGAAAATTGGTTTCATCTTTTCTTCTCCATATTTATTTATTTTTACATTTTCTTTGAATGATTCTTTGTAATTTCTCCATATCTATATAGAGATAAACTTCTCATTCAAGGATTACAGAAGCTTCATGATTGTTGTGGTATGAACTTGAATTGACTTGTTAAGATAGTTATCATCATGCTACGGCTTGTGTGGTTACTTACGTTTTCTTGATCTTAATTATTTGGTTGCTTGATCACCATTTAAATACTATTTGTGGTGCATAAATTTAACTATGAGGAGGGGATTTATGTGAAAAAAAAAAAAAAAAAGAGCTTGATTGTGAACCTTATAGGGAAAGAAGAAGAATTCACTAACGTGAATAGAAATATGCGTATTAGCCTTGCTCAGGTGATACAAATGACTTATCACATGCACTTCACATCGACCGACGATCATAGAAATATAAGCGTTAGGAATACTCGAGTAGTCTTAAAGTTATTGGTATAATGCTCAGTAAAGTAATATCGACCTGCAACTAGTAACCCGATAAAAAACCCAGAGTTAGTTCAAGTGATTACTCAATATAATTGATAGTGAATCCATAGCCCTAGATCAATTTCATCTGATTGATTACGTAAACATTTGATCTTCATTTGGTTAATTGTTCATTAGATAGATTTTATTTTATTTTTATTTTAGTTAATTCATAAATATATCATTTGGTTTTATCGCTTGAATAAATAATTAACATTAGTTTAATTTAGTAGATAGTTAGTCGATAAGTCCTTGTGGATACAATATCTGGAATCTAAATCTTATATTACTTATATGTCTGCATGCACTTGCATATGCATTTGGATACAAAAATAAGCTAGTGCATAAAGCCTTCCCCTATAATCAGTGAATGACATACCAAACTGATGAAGCCCTTGTTACTCTCTTTCAAGCTGCAAGGAATGAACCTCTCCCATAATACCTTTGAAAATCAAGTCCAAATCAAAGAAGGAGACTCAACTAATCTACAATCAACATAGTCCCTCAACCACTTCTTGGCGTGCTTGATCATCTGATATGTAGTGTAATCCACCCCATGAGACTCCACTAACATGAGATTATGCAACCTCTCATGATAGCTAATCATAGACTCATAAGCATCCTCGCTCGGGTCTCTTTCAAATGTAAAACTACACATCCAAATAAGCCTATCAAATATCTTATGCTCTTCCACATACATAACCAAACTAGTTATAGGATGGGAGAGCAAGATTGGTAATGGTGTAATATCCATACAGGGAACCACAAGAGCAGCTGGTTGTACCCCTAGTGTCTGAAAACCTGGAGATGGGACCTAATCGAGAGTTTGTGCTCTGACTTTGGTTTGAGAACCATCTGTTGTAGTAGGAAAAACTCCCACCTGGTCCTTGCTCTCAAGGAAACCTAAAAGATAAACCATAGTATCCTGAAGCACAGGTGTGGCAATGAAACTTGTTGGAGCCTGAGTTAACCCCAACTCTTCTACCTAAAAAGGCTTGTTATCCTGCTCTACCTTCAGCTTAGGAGATAGTTCCCTAACACAAACCTGAGCTGCCACTGGTACTCAACCTCTTACCGTACTGCTTCATAAGCTCTGCCCATGCCTCATCCCTTGCCTTGACCACGTGCAATGGCCCTAGCAGCGGATGCAAGAGCCTTATATTCTACTATATCTAAATGATTCCTCACTATCTATAGGAGAATGAAACAAAGAAGTTTAGAAACCCAAGTATGGACACAATTATGCACTAAGAATTAAAGAACAAAAATTTTCTAGATATCCTATAACCTCTCAAAGATAAGTAACACACATCTCCGTAAGACTCTACTAGACATTGATCATGAACCCATCTGATCAGTGAACCATGCTCTGATACAAAATTATCACTGTTAACGCCCAATATTTACTCTCCACGTTACGAATTAACCTGGAGCCTTTTTTGATTTTTAAACAATTTTTGAAAATAATTGTTTGTGAAAAAGGATAAAATATTTTCCAAATCGGCTTTATGATAGTTTTGAGTAAGAATTTATATTTTTCATATTTAATTATGTGAAATTTATATGAGTTTACTTAACGAGCTATTTTAGAGTTTAATTTCGTAAGAAAATCCTTTTAAAAGATTAAATGCTTGATTTCCCTCAAAATGGATTAAAATTAGAAATTATTTGAATAATTAATTTCATAATTTTTGAATGAGGTAATTTTAAACATGATAATTATTTCAATTTGCTTAAATTTAAAGAGGCTCAGGTGATTAATTTTAATTAATTTGTCTTTATTCCTATTCTAGCCTAAACTCTTTAAAACATTTAAATCCTAGCCGAATTTCGCTTAAATTCCTCCTAATTGGGTTATCTCCTAAACCTAAAGTGGCCAAATGTGGCCACATTCTAAATACACCTTATAACCACCCTCTCACCTCTTGTTTCAGCCAAATTGGGCCGACCCATTCACCCAACCCACCGACCCACTTCTCCAAATCCCCTTGACTCGCTAAGCCCAACCCAATTACTCCCTATTTCCCCTTTTCTTTTCCTCACTTTAGCAAACACACAAAAACCAAACAAATCCTTACCCCTCTCTCTTCGTTTGTTCCTTTGCAGACGACAAACAAATGAACAACACCACACCGGTACAACTCCGTCAACCCAGCTGCCAAACGACCACCAAATCTACTCCAAACGACTCCTAAATTACCAGAAACCGTTACCCCTCCATCCATTCCCCCTCTCCTTCGTTTGATTGTATGAAAGGGGTGAGTTGTCACTACCCAGAAGCTTCTGTAAGAATCCAGAAATTGCCTAGGTGGCATCTCAACGTTCCCCTCTCCTAGAAACGCGGCGTAAACCTCTCCAAATAATTGGTGCATGATCGAATCGTACCCCCAGGTACAAACGTGGCTCAATCAAAGGGTTGTTGATTTGGATTTCAAAAATCCCTCAAATTCTTATCTGATTCCCCAACGTTTCCCCCCGTTTTTCACCCCAGAAATTCCTCCTATATAAACCCCCTTTGCTAGTTGATTAGAAGGTGTTTTTTTTTGATAGCAAAGTCTTGGAGAGTCGTTTTCTCCGACTTTGGGGAAATCTGAAAAATCAAGCAAAATTCGAGGTGGAAATCATACTGGTTCGTCAAGTTTTCTTAAAGATTTTGGGGTTGTTTCACTGTAAAAATCAGAGAAATCCTAGTTCATTGGAAAGTTGCTAAAATCTCAACTCGGCCCAGTTTTACTGCCCAAAAACTGATATGATCCTATTCAATTCAGCTGTTCAATTACATTGTTGTTCGATAATTCATTAGCTAAATCTGTAATTAGTTAGCCTAAACAGTTAGAGTTAGTTAGCTGTTACAGGAAAAGCTGAGTTGTCCATTAGTTAGTTGTAACTAACTTTCCCGGCAAAATGGAGCTATCCTCTATATAAGTCGTTGGTGGCTATTGTAACAGGCAACAAATTGATTCTAAGTGAAATAATATCCTCTCTCTCTTCTTCTTACATTTCTGAATCTCAATTAGGGTTCTTAGAGTGCAACTGTTCAAGAGTAATTCTGTACATTTACTCTTTAGGTTTCTCTCTTGTGGCTTTCAATTCAATTAGGAATTCTGAGCGACATCATTGGTATCAGAGCTCTTTGATCTTCTGACCTCTGCAAATGGGTGATCATAACACGAGAATGCAAGAGCTAAGGAAGGAAGTGGATTCTCTCAAAACTTCCATGGATGGAGTAGTGAGTTCTGTAGCTGAAATCCGATTAGTTGTGGACGAAAGGGTGGCGCAAGCTATGGATGAAATCAGGCGTATGTTGACTGGCAATGGAGGAACAACTGGTGAAACTCCGGTCGGAGCTCAGGCGGAGACGGAGACACCAAATACAGGGCATATTCGACGCGAGAGGCAAGAGGCCTACCAGATATCCAATCACAGGTATCAATTAGAATTTCCAAAGTTTGATGGAAATGGTTTGAAGGAGTGGTTGTATAAATGCGATCAGTTTTTAGATGTGGAAGACATAGCTGAGGGTTCGAAGGTAAAAATGGCTTCATGTAAACTTGAGGGAAAAGCCCTGCAGTGGCACCAGTCCTATATGAAGCATAGGTTGACCAGAGAATGGCCTAGATGGGGGAAGTACGTGGGTTGCCTTTATGCCAGATTTGGGGAGGAATTGTTTGATGATCCCATGGGTGATTTTAAGGAGCTGCGACAGTCAGCTTCAGTCCAAGAGTATGTGGATGTATTTGATGAGTTATTGTCTAGGGTTGAGTTGCCTGAAGGATATGTAGTTAGCTGCTTTGTGAGGGGTTTAAAGCCTGAAATTGGCTTGCCAGTGAAGATGTTGGGCCCTAAAACTCTAGCCAAGGCCACCAGTTTGGCTAAGATTCAGGAACAAACACTAGTGGTGCAGAAACAAGTTTTCAATGGAGTCCTTCCCAACCCCAGAAATGTGATGAAATTCTCAAATGCCGCTTCTTCTTCTTCCCAGAACTTCAACCATACCTCCAAACCTACTCAAATTCCACCTAAACCACCAGCGAGTACCAATGTTGTTTCCAAACTACCCTTCAAAAATGCCAAACTCCTTACTCCTGCTGAAATGGATGAAAGGAGAAGTAAGGGTTTGTGTTTCAATTGTGATGAAAAGTACACTTTTGGCCATGTTTGCAAAGGGAAGAGACAACTATTCTCAATGGAAGTGGATGAAGAGGAAGGGATCACATAGTTGGAGAATGCACTGTGGGATCCTGCTGAATGTTTAACTATGCTGGGCCAAGGGTTGGAAACTGATCCTGAGGGTCTAATCCTACCCCATGTATCTGTTCATGCTATGAATGGATTACATGATTTCAGGACCATGAGAGTTACTATTTCCATTAAAGGAAGAGCAATACATGTGTTAATTGATACAGGGAGTACACATAACTTCTTGGACTTGGACACAACCAAGAGGTTAGGGTGTGTTTTGACTGCTATCTCACCCTTCTCTGTTTCTGTAGCTGATGGGCAGAAAATTCAGAGCCATTACGTATGTAAATCTTTGGTGTGGAAGATGCAGGGGGTTTCCTTTGAATCAGACATGTTAGTACTGCCTATAGGGGGGTGCAATATGGTGTTAGGCATTCAATGGCTAGCAACACTAGGGGATGTTATGTGGAATTTCAGGAAGTTGAGGATGGAATTCACCATTATGGGGCATAAAGTGTCATTGAGAGGGATCAAACCACCTGCTGCAAGAGTAGTGCAACAGGACACAATGGAGAAGCTGTTGGCCAAGCCTGCTGAGCTATGCATGATGTCTGTGGGCATGTTCCAAGTAGTTCAGGATCAGGAGGGCATGGGATCACTACTCACTATGGAAGCTGCTCAAGGATGTGATGCTCCTGGCGAAGAGTTGCAGGTTATCCTGCAAGAGTATCAGGACTTGTTTGAGGTACCAACTGACTTACCACCTTCCAGACTCCACGATCACAGGATCATCTTGAAGGAGGGCACTTCACCCATCAACATCAGACCTTATCGGTACCCAACAGTGCATGATGGTGAAAAAAAAGGATGGCTCATGGAGAATGTGTGTGGATTACAGAGAATTAAACAAACGTACCATCAAAGATAAGTTTCCTATACATGTTATTGAAGAACTTCTTGATGAGTTACATGGAGCTAAGTACTTCTCTAAGCTAGACCTAAGATCAGGGTATCACCAAATTAGAATGTCTGAAGATGACATACCCAAGACTGCTTTTAGGACTCACCATGGCCATTATGAATTCTTAGTAATGCCTTTTGGCCTCACTAATGCCCCCTCAACCTTTCAGAGTTTAATGAATCAAATTTTCAATGCTTACCTCAGGAAATTTATCTTAGTCTTCTTTGATGATATTCTAATCTATAGCAAGACTTGGTCAGATCATCTCATACACTTGCAGGAGACTTTTAAGGTGTTGAGGTCACATATGTTGTTTGTTAAGAATACAAAATGTGCATTTGGGGTTCTACATATAGATTATTTGGGTCATGTTATTTCAGAGCAAGGGGTGTCTATGGACATGCAGAAGGTGGAAGCTGTCCTTCACTGGCCACAACCTACTACTCTCAAGGGACTAAGGGGGTTCCTTGGCCTAGCAGGATACTATAGGAGATTCATCAGAGGGTTTGGGGTTATTGCTAGGCCCCTCAACAACCTCCTGAAGAAAGGAAATTTCATATGGGATCAATCAGCTAATGAAGCTTTTGATCAGCTAAAGACGGCCATTACATCTGCACCTGTTCTATCCCTTCCGGACTTCTCAAGAGAATTCATTATTGAGTCTGATGCCTCAGGGGAAGGAATAGGAGCTGTCCTAGCTCAGGAAAATGGCCCTATTGCATTTTTCAGTCAAGGTTTGTCTGAGAGGAGTAAAGCTTTATCTGTTTATGAAAGGGAACTTCTAGCAGTTGTAACTGTAGTTCAAAAATGGAGACCTTATCTTTTGGGAAGGCATTTTGTGATCAAAACTGATCATCACAGTCTCAAGTTTCTTTTGGAACAGAGAATCACTACGCCTAGTCAACAGAAATGGCTGGTCAAGCTACTGGGATATGATTATTCCATCCAGTACAACAAGGGGAAAAATAATATTGTAGCTGATGCCCTCTCTAGAAAGGAGGATGTTATTCAGCTCTTGAGCATTTCAGGTGTCCAAGCTGATTTGTTGGATGCAGTTAAAGCCTCTTGGGCTCAGGATTCAGCTCTGCAAGAGGTTATGCAACAGATTCAATCTGGATTAATTCACAAACCTCACTATACCTACAAATCTGGGATCTTGAGTAGGAAGGGTAGAATGCTGGTGGGTGCTAACTCTACATTGAGGGAGCAATTGATTGCTTTTTATCATGATAGCCCAATAGGAGGTCATTCTGGCATTGCTGCCACTCTGAAAAGATTGAGTCAAGATTTTTACTGGAAGAAGATGAAACAGCATGTCTATTCCTATGTGAGGAACTGTGATGCTTGCCAGAAGTGTAAAAGTGAGAATGTGGCGTATCCTGGTCTATTACAGCCCCTTCCCATCCCTGCTAAGGTTTGGCAGGATATATCTATGGATTTCATAGAAGGATTGCCCATAGTTGCTGGTAAAGAAGTCATCTTTGTAGTAGTTGATAGGCTGAGCAAAGCAGCCCACTTTATGGCCCTCAAACATCCCTACACTGCTCTGGATGTGGCTCAACTGTTCATGAATGAAGTTTTCAGGCTCCATGGTATGCCCAAGTCCATTGTGTCAGATAGAGATGTTGTATTCACCAGCAGATTTTGGAAGGAGTTGTTTAAACTGCAAAAAGTATCTCTGTTGACTTCCACTGCATACCATCCCCAGACTGATGGGCAAACTGAAGTTGTTAACCGATGCTTGGAGTGTTATTTAAGGTGTATGACTCATGAGAGACCTCGGGAATGGCCTCAATGGCTAGCCCTTGCAGAATGGTGGTACAACACCTCTCATCACTCCTCTATCAACATGTCTCCTTATGAAGCTGTGTATGGACAAAAAAACCCTCCCCTTCTACCTTACTTGCCTTTTGACTCACAGTTAGATTTGGTGGATAGAAGTCTTCAGGCCAGGGAAGCTACCCTGAGAACCCTTAAATCACATCTGCTCAGGGCTCAGAACAGAATGAAATCCCATGCTGACAAAAGTCGAACTGATAGAACATATGCTGTGGGCGACTGGGTGTATATCAAGTTGAGACCTTACAAGCAAATGTCCGTTAAACCCCACTCTTATCAAAAAACTCTCTGCCAAATTCTTTGGGCCCTTTAGAATCATTGCCAGGGTAGGTGCTGTTGCCTACACCTTAGCCCTTCCCCCTACTGCTAAGCTCCACCCCACATTCCATATCTCTCAGCTCAAGAGGAAACTGGGCTCCACACCTACTTCTGTCACTCTTCCTGTGGTCCGGTCTGATGCTGGTCCTGTTTTGCTCTACCCCGAGAAGGTCTTGGATAGAAGGATGATTCAAAAGAATGGGAAGGCTGTGTCTCAGCTCTTGATCCAGTGGCTAAACTCAGCTCCTGAAGACAGCACATGGGAGGACTTTCACTCTTTCACTAGGGCTTTTCCACAATTTGATCCTTGAGGTCAAGGATCATCTCTAGGAGGGGTGTAATTGATATGATCCTATTCAATTCAGCTGTTCAATTACATTGTTGTTCGATAATTCATTAGCTAAATCTGTAATTAGTTAGCCTAAACAGTTAGAGTTAGTTAGCTGTTACAGGAAAAGCTGAGTTGTCCATTAGTTAGTTGTAACTAACTTTCCCGGCAAAATGGAGCTATCCTCTATATAAGTCGTTGGTGGCTATTATAACAGGCAACGAATTGATTCTAAGTGAAATAATATCCTCTCTCTCTTCTTCTTACATTTCTGAATCTCAATTAGGGTTCTTCGAGTGCAACTGTTCAAGAGTAATTCTGTACATTTACTCTTTAGGTTTCTCTCTTGTGGCTTTCAATTCAATTAGGAATTCTGAGCGACATCAGAAACAGGTGAATCATCCGCTCTTCGTTTCATTTTTTTTTCTTATTTCTAGTAGCAATGTGATCTTGGGATGGTTTTAGCTGGTCTTGTTTGAAATTGTTGTGCTATAATGATGGGGAATGGAAAATGAAATTCCACCACTTGCTTTATTCTCTTGTGCATAGATATGTTTGCTGTTAGCTTGCCTTTACATGAAATCTTGCTAATAATATATCTACTATTTAGCATTGTTTGTTGTTTGTCTAGTGGGTGCTTATCTATTTAATTAGGAGGAGAGTGGGTTGAGCTTTGGGGAATAGTAAAGCTCGGGAGAAGCTTCGAACTCACTAGTTTGGCTTCTCCCTAGAGCTCCTAGAGACCTGAAGTTCTCCTATTGCCTTTCTGGATATTTTGTCTTAAAAACAAGTAATTGGTGTGATTGTTTCTTGTGTGAAGCAGTAAGAACTTAGCGTATTTATTGTTTATAGCTTCTCCATTAAGTGATGGTTCTAAGATTAATCCATATCTTCTACGCCTTCTTGCTAGTTCCTTGTGTTATTTTCACTTTTGTGTAAATGTGCCTGTCCTGTTGGGTAATGATCAGTGGCCAAAGTAGTCACCTAAGTGATGGACGATACTGTTTTAGGCTATGAAGATTGGGCAAGGTTCCATACACCAGAACCATGCCATAACCTACTAGACCTTACTTGTTTTGTTCATAATACATGATTAATCATCTTTAGTTATTAAATGTATCATTTCTTTTGCTATGACTATGATGGTATGTGAAGTTTCGACCTAGTTTGATAAAAAGGAAACAGAAAATGTTTGTCCAGTCTGTGTTTAGGCTAAAATCAGGGATCCAGTAGCATTTGCTCGCTTCACATGTTTTGTAACAGTGCGTTGCTCATCCTGCCTCCCTTTTGAAATCAAGTTAAACTCATGTTTAAAGATCACTATATAAATGCCTATCCGTTATTTGCAACCCTTTCCTCCTCCAAGGTAATACATCCCCTAGACAAAATTATGTTCTGGTACTCGTTTGGATGTTGCATGTGTTGTGTCCTGGTTGAATTCCATTTGTGATGAGTCTGTGAGATTGGAAAATTAGTATATGGTTTTCTAATAAGTGTTCATCCTCTCTTATGTGTGTAAAGTCATGTTCCTCTCCACTGTCAGTCGTGTTTTATACCATTTGAATTTGGGATCCTGTACATCTGTCTACTAAATTGGAATATATGCACGCTATATCAAGTATAAGAATACATCTTCTGCTTGTCTTGATGCTAATCTTTTACCCTATGTTTATGATCCTGTAAAGATCCTCTTTAAATTCATAAAAAAATTCAATTAGATAAAATTAGTGTTTGTTTGACATTAATTTGATTTGATTATTTTTGAATGAATAAATTAATCCCTAATCTTTATCTTCTCTTCTTATGCATGAACGCTTCTCCTAGAGTCCAATTGGACTCCCCACCCCTTGCATTACGATGGGCCAAAACTCCATCGTTCGAGTCAAGCCTCAAACAGAGTTGGTATACACTGCGATACAGAGGTGATACAGGCTAAAAGCAGCAAGTCTAGAGATGCATACATTGACATACAAGAGTATACAGAAGAAAAAGAAGGAAATGTGCAAGTTTCATATGCCGATATACAACCTATATACTTGAGAACACAAGGAAAAGAGCTGCGATATGCAACTGTTATACAAGGAAAAAATGTACTAGGTCCATTAGTTTGAGGTCCAAGTCTGGACATCCGTAAATGGGTCAGAAGCCCAAATTCTCTACTCTCCCCTTATTTATTTATATTCAATTTGGTTTGGATTATTTGTAATTAATTTTAACTAACTCTTTTAATTAATCTAAATAGAACCCTTAAAGTGTTGGCATTTTTAATTTTATCTTTGTTTTAGTTTTTCTTGCAAATTTGTTTCTTTCAAAATTTGTCACTTAATTTAGTTCGGTTAAAAAATGAGAAAAAGTTAGATTTTGTGTTAACTTGCCTAAAAATGGATTCTTCGGTTAAAAATGGATTTTCCTTGATATAAAAGAACTTTCTTAAACTCGTTCTTTTTTTTAAAACATCGACTTTTTCATGAAATTAGTTGAAATACTTCCTTAACCTTTTCTTGTTTATTCATGTTAATATTTTCTTAACAATTATTATTTGTAGAATAAATTACCCTCTCCCCAAACTCTTTTCCTCAAAAATTGCTTTCTTTTATTAATAAAATAAATTCTTCTTGGTTCAAAAAGAGACTTTTGATTTGAATAGCTTTTGCTTGAAATTATAGTTGCTTTAAAATAAACTTCCTCAAATTTGAATATTTTCAGAAAGAATAAATTTTCTTTAATTGAAATAATTTGTTTTGCCTAGGATGGATTAATAGTATTTTGTCTAAATCACTATTTTCATTATTTCAAACTCTTTCAAAATTAATCATTTTTTAAAGTTAGTCAAAATTCGTTCTTTGGTTAACCGTTTTAAACGGAAGTTCTTAAGTGCTTTAAAACCCTTCTTAAGATGTTACTTGAACCCTTACCCATTTTCTCTAATTTTAAAGATTTATTTCTGTTTTTTAAATCTTTGAAATTCTTCATGAAATTATTTCTGTTTTGTTTTAGAATTGTTTTAAAATTTCCTTTAAGTTTTGGAATAATTTCTAAGTGTCAAAAATCATTATTCTTTATAAAAATCCCGAAAGGGATAAAACAGAAATGGCGACTCCGCTGGGGATTTATTTAGGTTCTAACCAAAAATTTGAACTATTTTTGACTAACTTTATGTGACTAACTATTTGAAATATTGTAATAGTTAGTAAATTTTAATTAATGTTTGCTTATGTGTTTATTTATCGCAAAATATACTGTCATTGCATCTCATAGCGTATTCCGCCGAAAGGCGTCCGAAATTTGCAAGAAGTTCAAGAAGTTCGAGAATGAAGAATCCATAGAGGTCTAGTTTAGGATTGTAGCCCTGCGTGAGATTGATATCGAATGTACATCCCTTCCCTTATTTTGTACCCCCATTTTATTTAATCGGTTTGTATATAATATTTTGGGGCAACGGAACGTTTACAAACGACACGCATATCCTTCAATTCGCTAGGCATACCTTTGGCATAAAAAGGTCACATATATGTATAGGACGCGCTATGAACTGTTATGTGATATAACTGTCTTATGTGCTATGTGTGTTGCTTGAATCGAGGAAAATTGGGTCATTTCATGCCAAATTTTTAGAACATCGTAAGCAAAAATAAACCCACTACATAAAGTCCGACCAAAAATTACTCCTCGAGTCTCTCAAGTTTCCCAGAAAAATCCAAATTCCTTTAAAACAAGCCTAAAGAACTTCTCTTTTATCTCCCAGGAAGGTTGACTTGCCATCTATCCCAGTCTTTCCCTATAAGTGATGATCTAGGGGATGAAATAGGAGATCTATTCAAGGAATGTGATGCCATATTAGAAGAAGTCCCTGAAGCAGCCATGATTAGGGATGCCAAGCCTGGCAAAAAGTTACAGAATTGGGTTGCCACTCCCTTCGTGACTCTCCGCCCGGCTGGATAGACAAAGACTCTGTTTTGAAAAATTGGTGATGGTCCGGATGATGCTCCGCGACTCACCCTTTATGCTTTAATATTTCTTGTGCTATTTGCTGCTTTTCAAAAGGCATGAACCTACACTCACGCGGGTCGTAGCCATAATTTGAAAATATTTTTTTAGAATTTCAATGAAAGCCTCCTTATTTTTTTTTTTAAACAACATTTATTGTTCAAAAATTATTTATTATCTAACCCATTTTATTTTGGTCTCAGTAATAATAAGTTAAAACCTGCCACTATCATGTCATGTCAAAAGCTTAACGAACAAACTGAGGTAGACGATGATGATATTGGAGAGTATGTTGAAGACATCATGGTCCTTGAATGAACAACCAAGAAGTCTAAGAATTTGGAAGACCAGAAAAGACCTCACCTAAAAGAGTTTGAGGTGGTCAATCTGGGAGGCAACAGTCAAGTGAAAGAAATCAGCGTCGGTGTTCATTTGTCAAAAGTACAAAAGAAAGAGCTTATCCGCCTACTCAAGTTGTACATTAACATCTTTGACTGATCATACAATAATAGGACGAGAATGAGTACAAATATCATCTTCCAAAATTTACTGATCTATCCAAAATTTACTGGTCAATCCAAAATTCAATTCAAGGAATGGACAGTTAATCCTTCCCTCCCACGAGACGAAGAAGAATTTGCGCCTAGTTGGCAGGGCCCTTATGTTGTCCAAAGGTGTTATCCGGAGGAGCTTTAATTCTGTCTGAGATAGACGGTCAAGTGTGGACTAAACCAATCAATTCTGATGCTGTGAAGAGATACTACGCTTAGAGATGATTTTTCTTACATTTCATTCCTTGTAATCACATTTTCTAATTGTAATCGTTTTGCACTTAGTAAAAGCTTAAAAATTTCCCTATCCTCTATGTACGAACTACGTTCGACCTGAATTCTAAAGAATGAGATACGTAGGCGGCCTCTGTCAGCTTCGGTCAACCCCTTAGAAAAATCAATCTTTCCCCTTCCTATCCTGAATTATGTTTGACCTGAATTCTCAAGAATGAGATACATAAGCGGTCTTTGTCGCTTTCGGTCACCCCTTTGTTTATTTCCAACATTCTCCCACTTCGAGTGTGGGAACTATGTTTGAACTGATTCCTGCCTCAACGGGATACGTAGGCGCCATAACGGCTCGGTCATATCACCCAAGGAAATGGAAACTGGGGCAATTTTTTTGAGAAAGGAGTCTCAAAAATTCAGAAGATGAAGGTCATTTCCAGCAAAATAAGAGAAGGCTTGTGGATACGTAAATGCCACAACGGCTCGATCGTATTGCCCAGGAAATGGAAACTGGGGCAGAATTTTCGAGAAAGGAATCTCAAAAATTCAGAAGACAGAGATCATCCTCCAGCAAGTCAGAATACAGAATGAGCCGAAGAGCAACCAAAGTGAATATCGAGAAAGAATCTCATAATCCCCACAGCGTCTCAAGTCTCTTGACAATAGAATGAGATTCATCATGAAATCTTTAGCTGGGGCAGAAATTTTGAGGAGGACCTCCAAAATTTCCACCGAGATTCATTTAAGAGTTTAGAAACAAACTCCAAAGAATTCCCCAACACCGAGAGATCAGAGTCTACTTCAAAAATTCCCAGTCCTTAGTGGATTAATCCCCAGTTGTGACAGATTTCTCGAAAAGCATTTACGAACACCCCATCCAGGATGCCAAAGGATCTCTATAGTCTGCCAGCAATATGTTAGAGAACGTCAAAGCTTCGAGTAAAGCACATTCGTTGGGCTCGCACATGACATGACGGGCAGAGACATTTCCAAACTATCCTTTTTTCCAAATCCTTGTTTTCCAAAGAATTTGTTTAAAGATCATTAAAAAAGCTAGTCTTACTCCTTATGTCTACCGTGTCCCGAGGAGAGTCGAGGGCGATGAGTACCTGAGATTGGAAAGCATCCAAAGAAGACAAAACGAGAAGCAAAAGATCGAAGGAGGTCAACACAGACCAATTTTGACAAAAAACTAACAATTTTACTATGGATGCAGCTTGTCCCCAAAGTATGTTAGAAAGTAGTCCCTCATTATCCAATGCGTTCAAAGAAACGCAACGAGACCAGCCGTCCCAAAATTTGGTGAGAAAAGCCAAAGCAGCGGAAAGAAGCCAAAGATGGCAAAAGTCCCTAGAATGGGTGAATCTTCTTGTAGTTCACAGAAACTACCAGATAAAAAGAGACTGACAACATCATCAAGTCCCCAAATGGATCAGGACATTTTGGTCAGTTTTGAATTGGGACACCAAACAAGAGATCGATGACATTCTCCGCCAATCTCCGACAAGTCAGAAATTACCACAAACAGATAATGTTCAAAGACGGTATTTATGGTTATCCCCAGAAATGGACACGACCATTTTATTCACATTTCAAATGAAAGTCTGTTTTGATTAGCTTCTTAAACGTCGTCTTTAAAGTTTTTCAAATTTGACTGTGGTCGCTAGTAAGAGTGACACCGTGTCTACTTTGCCTTGAGCACAGGTACCCATAAAGGAGTTGACATAACAAAATAAAGACCAGAGGTGATGTTTTCTATGACTTTCCCATGGGCCATTGCATCATACAACAGTACATTGCATCATATTTTGCATTCATATTGCACCATGTCATATTGCATCATATTGCATTGCATCACATTACACCATACTGCATTACATGGCATAAGCATTATGTCATATCGCATTGCATCATATTATATTATGTTGCATTGTTTGTATGGCATCATATCGCAGGAACCATGTCGGGAGGACCATGCCAAGAGGGCCATCATATTTGCATGTCGCGAGGACCATATCATATTTGCATGTCGAGAGGACCATGCCACGAGGGCCATCATGTTTGCATGTCACGAGGACCATGCCACGAGGGCCATCATATTTTCATGTCGCAAGGACCATGCCATAAGGGCCATCATATTTGTATGTCGCGAGGACCATGCCACGAGGGCCATTGCATTTTCATGTCGCGAGGACCATGTCACGAGGACCATTGCATGATCATCCACATTATCATTCAATACTGCATATGCACATCCCCTGTGAAGACTATTTCCCTCTACCGTCCGGTTGCAAAGAGGATGACTCATAGGCGTTCCTAAGTCACACTTGCTGCACAGGATCGACCCTCAACATGCTTATATCCAAGATTGCGTGAGACGGTGGAGTCTAACGTTTAAGATATCATTATCATCATTATTATTATCATCATTCATTATGCCAAATCTGGCATTCAACATATTTATATCCGATATCGCGTAAGATGGAGAAGTCTAACATTGAGGATATTATTATTATTTATCATGCCAAGTCTGGCATTCAGCATATTTATATCTGATATCGTGTAAGAGGGAGGAGTCTGACGTTGAGGGTATATTTGCTCCTTTATTATGCCAAATCTGGCATTCAACATATTTATATCTGATATTGCGTAAGATGGAAGAGTCTGATAGTGAGGGTATATTTGCTCCTTTATTATGCCAAATTTGGCATTCAACATATTTATATCCGATATCGCAAAAGATGGAGGAGTCTGACGTTGAGGATATTATATTTATTATGCCAAATCTGGCATTCAACATATTTATATCCAATATTATGTAAGACGGAGGAGTCTGACATTGAGGATATTTATGCACTCTTATTTGAAAATGTCGATCGCCAGAAGATGCAGCTATATTTGATCGTGTGAAAAAGGCCTTGTCACCCCTGATAATCAAATACCGCTTGTCGTCGAGGTCGAAAGCATATAGTCTGAGGGATATCTATAATATGCCATCAAAATCGGATAATGAACCGGATCTCCCTAAATCGGAAGACCAAAGGTCGTCTGTCAGCCACAACGATGTCTGAAATCAGATAGTGTGCAAGATTGCCCAAAACTTGACAAACTAAGAGTTATCTGTAAGATGCAGTGATATCTGAAACCGGATAATGTGCAAGATCACCTAAAGATTGACAGTTCAAGGGTAATGCATAAGTTGCAACATTATCTTAAATTGGATAAAGTGCAGGACTACCAAAAATGATAGTCAAGGGTTATCTATAAGCCGTGGCATATTCACGTTGATATTGTGCAGGACTACCCAAAGGCTAGCAATTCAAGGGAAATCTGTAAGTCGCATTACATACAAGATCGGATAAAAGTGCAGGATTACCCAAAAAACTGGCAATTCAAAGGACACCTATAAGCCGCCTCGATCCAAAGTCGAATTATGTGCAAGATTACTCGAAGTTGACAAGTTAAAGGCATCTGTAAGCCGCCTCTGTCCAAAGTCGGATGATGTGCTAGATTACCCAAAGCCTAACAATGCAGGGAATATTGTTAGTCGTATCGATACGGATGATGCGCAAGATTCACCCCAAAGGCATATGCAAAAGACCGCTACCAATAGCCAAGAAGGCTATCACATTCAAGAGAATGCCACAAACGGTCAAGAGGACCGTCACCATCGCAACGACTATGAAAGTTATCATATTCAAAGATCACCACATTCAACCACCTCGTTACAGTCAGATTATTAACACTTATAAGTCGCAACAATGGGAATGTGCAAAGTGTTCAAGTCACAGCAATGGGAATGCGCAAATCTAACACTTTTAAGCCACAACAACGGGAATGCGCAAAGTGTTCAAGTCACAGCAATGGGAATGTGCAAATCTTAACACTTTTAAGTAGCAACAATGGGAATGCACAAATCTAACACTGCTGTAGCAACGGAAATGTGCAAAATGTTTAAATCGCAACAACGGGAATGCGCACCAGGCAATCTTATCCGACAACCAAGAAGGCTATCATGTTTAATCATCATGGAAATTGTTATTTCCTAAGACAAAGAAAAATAGGGACAATGTCCGATTCAGAAACAACGGATGCAGAGCAAATGAGGTACAAGGCTATCTCTCCTTATTGAGCTATTTTACTACTAACAATCTTTTCGAAATATTGCCCAGAACATCCAAGAGGATGAAAATCTCGAACCAGAACAACAGGTACAAAATACGTCAAAAAGGCGTCATCACACGAGATTCGAATGTAATTCAAGGATGAGGTATGGCAAAGAAACTATATCTCCAAATGAAATTACTTTACCACTAACCATTTTATTTTGAAATATTGTCGAGAGCATCCGAGAAGGATAAAATTCGCAAAACAAAACCACAGGTGCGGACTACACCAAAAAAGATGCATCGCAACATGGAACTTTTTCTTAGCAGCAAACTCGGACATAGTCTAGAAACGAATGTCAAACTTTTTGGACGCGAGTTGAGAATAGACTTTCACTTTAATCAAACCACACCCCTATCAGAAGGCATGTGGCTATTTCCTATCATTGAGGTCTTAGTTTCGCATCCAGGGTATTTTCTGAATTCACGTTGGAAGCAATATTCCTTCTTTTCAAATCTCGGTGACAATACACCTCGAGCTTTGGGAATTATTTCCATGTAGCTTTTATCTATGGATATGAGGGCCCCACATCTGTAATTGAGATGATTACAAGCCTTTTTTCCATAACTCAATTACTTGTCACTCATTCCGAGCCAAAGGTCGTCTTAACATAAAGATTGCCTTTTTCATTGATTGAGTTGAACTATAAGCAGCCTGATTCGTAAGTCCTGGGATATGTAGGCGGGCTCTATGTTGAAAACTCGGCTGCATTCCAAACCCCTCCAATTTCCTTACTTTCCAGTTTCTGGCCTTTCCTTGATTTGAGGTCAGGATAACTGTTGAAGTTCTTTGAAAGACGTGCGTAAAATCAAGCGTCTTGAACTACAAATGGCCTGAATTCTCATGTAACCTGAGATATGTAGGAAACTCGATACCAGAGTTCGGCCATAACTCCTTAAAATTTGTGCTAAAACCAATCGCTTCCTGAAGATGAATCTGTGGTCGGATAAAATTGGGAACGTCAATTCCTTTTGCCCAGGGTTCATTACACTCATTCTACCCAAAGGGATGGTCAGTTGTTGACACCCAATTTTTACCCTCCACATTACGAATTAACCTGGAGCCTTTTTTGATTTTTAAACAATTTTCGAAAATAATTATTTGTGAAAAAGGATAAAATATTTTCCAAATCGGCTTTATGATAGTTTTGAGTAAGAATTTATATTTTTATATTTAATTATGTGAAATTTATATGAGTTTACTTAACGAGCTATTTTAGAGTTTAATTTTGTAAGAAAATCCTTTTAAAAGATTAAATGCTTGATTTCCCTCAAAATGGATTAAAATTGGAAATTATTTGAATAATTAATTTTAGTAATTTTTGAATGAGGTAATTTTAAACATGATAATTATATCAATTTCCTTAAATTTAAAGAGTCTCGGGTGATTAATTTTAATTAATTCATCTTTATTCTTATTCTAGCCTAAACTCTTTAAAACATTTAAAACCTAGCCATATTTTGCTTAAATTCCTCCTAATTGGGTTATCTCCTAAACCTAAAGTGGCCACATACCACCTTATAACCACCCTCTCACCACTTGTTTCAGCCGAATTGGGCCGACCCATTCACCCAATCCGCCGACCCGCTTCTCCAAATCCCCTTGACCCGCTAAGCCCAACCCAATTACTCCCTATTTCACCTTTTCTTTTCCTTACTTTAGCAAACACACAAAAACCAAACAAATCCTTCCCCCCTCTTTTTGCTTGTTCCTTTGCAGACGACAAACAAACGAACAACACCACACCGATACAACTCCGTCAACCCAGCTGCCAAACGACCACCAAATCTACTCCAAATGACTCCTAAATTCCCAGAAAACGTTACCCCTCCATCCATTCCCCCTCTTCTTTGTTTGTTTGTACGAAAGGGGTGAGTTGTCACTACCCAGAAGCTTTTGGAAGAATTCAAAAATTGCCTAGGTGGCATCTCAACGTTCCCCTCCCCTAGAAACGCGGCGTAAACCTCTCTAAATGATTGATGCATGATCGAATCATACCCCCCAGGTACAAACGTGGCTCAATCAGAGGGTTGTTGATTTGGATTTCAAAAATCTCTCAAATTCTTATCCGATTCCCCAATGTTTCCCCCCCATTTTTCACCCCAGAAATTCCCCCTATATAAACCCCCTTTGCTAGTTGATTAGAAGGTGTTTTTTTTTGGATAGCAAAGTCTTGGAGAGTCGTTTTCTCCGACTTTGAGGAAATATGAAAAATCAAGCGAAATTTGAGGTGGAAATCATACTGGTTCATCAAGTTTTCTTAAAGATTTTGGGGTTGTTTCACTGTAAAAATCAGAGAAATTCCTAGTTCATCGAAAAGTCGCTAAAATCTCAACTCGTCCCAGTCTTGCTGCCCAGAAATAGGTGAATCATCCGCTCTCCGTTTCATTTTTTCTTCTTATTTCTAGTAGCAATGTGATCTTGGGATGGTTTTAGTTGGTCTTGTTTGAAATTGTTGTGCTATAATGATGGGGAATGGAAAATGAAATTCCACCACTTGCTTTATTCTCTTGTGTGTAGATGTGTTTGCTGTTAGCTTGCCTTTACGTGAAATCTTGCTAATAATATATCTACTATTTAGCATTGTTTGATGTTTGTCTAGTGGTTGCTTATCTTTTTAATTAGGAGGAGAGTGGGTTGAGCTTTGGGGAATAGTCGAGCTTAGGAGAAACTTCGAACTCACTGGTTTGTCCTCTCCCAAGAGCTCCTAGAGACCTGAAGTTCTCCTATTGCCTTTCTGGATATTTTGTCTTAAAAACAAGTAATTGGTGTGATTGTTTCTTGTGTGAAGCAGTAAGAACTTAGCGTATTTGTTGATTATAGCTTCTTCATTAAGTGATGGTTCTAAGATTAATCCATATCTTCTATGCCTTCTTGGTAGTTCCTTGTGTTATTTTCACCTTTGTGCGAATGTGCCTGTCCTGCTGGGTAATGATCAGTGGCCAAAGCAGTCACCTAAGTGATGGACGATACTGGTTTAGGCTACGAAGATTGGGCAAGGTTCCATACACCAGAACCATGCCATAACCTGCTAGACCTTACCTGTTTCGTTCATAATACATGATTAATCATCTTTAGTTATTAAATGTTTCGTTTCTTTTGCTATGACTATGATGGTATGTGAAGTTTCAACCTAATTTGATAAAAAGGAAACAGAAAATGTTTGTCTAGTCTGTGTTTAGGATAAAATCAGGGATCCAGTAGCATTTGCTCGCTTCACATGTTTTGTAACAGTGCATTGCTCATCCTGCCTCCCTTTTGAAATCAAGTTAAACTCATGTTTAAAGATCGCTATATAAATGCCTATCCGTTATTTGCAACCCTTTCCTCCTCCAAGGTAATACATCCCCTAGACAAAATTATGTTCTGGTACTCGTTGGGATGTTGTATGTGTTGTGTCCTGGTTGAATTCCATTTGTGATGAGTCTGTGAGATTGGAAAATTAGTAATTGGTTTTCTAATAAGTGTTCATCCTCTCTTATGTGTGTAAAGTCGTGTGACTCTCCACTGTCAGTCGTGTTTTAAACCATTTGAATTTGGGATCCTGTACATTTGTCTAGTAAATTGGAATATATGCACGCTAGATCAAGTATAAGAATACATCTTCTGCTTGTCTTGATGCTAATCTTTTACCCTATGTTTATGCTCCTGTAAAGATCCTCTTTAAATTCATAAAAAATTTCAATTAGATAAAATTGGTGTTTGTTTGACATTAATCTGATTTGATTATTTTTGAATGAATAAATTAATGCTTAATCTTTATCTTCTCTTCTTATGCATGAACGCTTCTCCTCGAGTCCAATTGACTCCCCACCCCTTGCATTACGATGGGCCAAAACTCCATCGTTCGAGTCAAGCCTCGAACAGAGTTGGTATACACTGCGATACAGAGGTGATACAGGCTAAAAGCAGCAAGTATAGCGATGCATACAAGAGTATACAGAAGAAAAAAAAGGAAATGTGCAAGTTTCATACGCCGATATACAACGTATATACTTGAGAACACAAGGAAAAGAGCTGCGATATGCAGCTGTTATACAAGGAAAAAATGGACTAGGTCCATTAGTTTGAGGTCCAAGTAAGGACATCCGTAAATGGGTCAGAAGCCCAAATTCTCTACTCTCCCCTTATTTATTTGTATTCAATTTGGTTTGGATTATTTCTAATTAACTATTTTAATTAATCTAAATATAACCCCTAAAGTGTTGACATTTTTAATTTTATCTTTGTTTTAGTTTTTCTTGCAAATTTGTTTCTTTCAAAACTTGTCACTTAATTTAGTTCGGTTAAAAAATGAGAAAAAGTTAAATTTTGTGTTAACTTGCCTAAAAATGGATTCTTCGGTTAAAAATGGATTTTCCTTGATATAAAAGAACTTTCTTAAACTCATTTTTTTAAAACATCGACTTTTTCATGAAATTAGTTGAAATACTTCCTTAACCTTTTCTTGTTTATTCAAGTTAATGTTTTCTTAACAATTATTATTTGTAGAATAAATTACCCTCTCCTCAAACTCTTTTCCTCAAAAATTGCTTTCTTTAATTAATAAAATAAATTCTTCTTGGTTCAAAAAGAGACTCTTGATTTGAATAACTTTTGTTTTTATGTATATGGGTACAATTATCTCCGTTCTCAATGTGCCTATGATGTAGCGCCTGGCGGGCTGTTAGCTAGTGTGTATCATCTTACGAGAATAGAGGATGGTGTGGATCAACCAGAAGAGGTATGCATAAAAGTATTTGCCTCCAGGAGGAATCCTAGAATTCCGTCTGTTTTCTGGGTTTGGAAAATTGAAACTATAGTTGCTTTAAAATAAACTTCCTCAAATTTGAATATTTTCATAAAGAATAAATTTTCTTTAATTGAAATAATTTGTTTTGCCTTGGATGGATTAATAGTATTTTGTCTAAATCACTATTTTCATTACTTCAAACTCTTTCAAAATTAATCATTTTTTTAAGTTAGTCAAAATTCGTTCTTTAGTCAACCGTTTTAAACAGACGTTCTTAAGTGCCTTAAAACCCTTCTTAAGACGTTACTTGAACCCTTACCCATTTTCTCTAATTTTAAAGATTTATTTCTGTATTTTAAATATTTGAAATTCTTTTAAGTTTTCTTAATTTCTTTATAAAAATTAAGTGGCGACTCTGTTTTATTTTAGAATTGTTTTAAAATTTCCTTTAAGTTTTGGAATAATTTCTAAGTGTCAAAAACCATTATCTAACATTTTGGTTCAAATATAAGTTCAACCTATAAGAATCTTTAAATATACTCAAATGCAGAAGAAGTAACAATATATAATCCCCAAGATTTGTTGTCTTGTGTACCAGATCATCTAAGTGTACTTAAAGCTATCTAACATTGGAACACTTTCTAAAATAATGAAAAGACAAAAATAAGGAATAGAGGGAGTCTGGTCCTTTAAATTAACCAGGTAGTGCACTAATAGATCTCCAAAATAAAATCCTCATACTTTAGAACTCAAGACAGTCCACCGGTGCTCAAAACACAATCTTTACAAAAGAGTGCAACAATAGTACTATGAGTATGGGAAATACTTTCATACATTAGAAATCATTGGCCAACTATGTTGAGTATGACAATTTTAATATATTATATATGAAATTTTCCACAAAGAACTTCTGGGAATATATACACATTTCAAGTAAGGTCGTAAAAAATAATCAAGTATTCTAGTATGCTCAAATCTACAATTCGTATGAAATAAAGTAAATAAGCAAAACGACCCTCATGGTAATTTTGTAATTTTAGTGCATTTCCTTGTTTTACCCTTCTAGTAGGTTAAGTATGGTATTTGTGATCTGCAAGAATGAGTTGCTTGGTTTTCAAGGTGATCGGTTTGGTTTTGAGGAAGTCTTTTAGTTTTGATGGTTTGAGAGTTAGAAAGTTTGACCAAAGTCAACATTTTAGGTAAAGGAGCTCTGAATGGAATTTTGACAGTTATGTTAGGTCCAAAAGGTGTCTTTTGGGTTAGTTGGATAATTGGTGTGGGTCTTGTGGCATTCACAAGTGATTCGGGTCATTGGTTGGATTTTGGAAATTTAAGAAGCATAGAATTTACTTTGGTCAACATTTAGTTAAGACGACCACAGGTTGGTGATTTGATTATTCCAATAGGCCTGTAATGTGGTTTTAGTCAAGTTTCATATTTGGTTTATTTTCAGGGTTTTTTGAATAAATCCCAAGGGTCTATTCGGGAAAATTGGGAATTTGGTTATTTGCTATCATTGCTATTGCTAGAGCAGCTACTGAACCTTCTTTGCATTTGTGTGGCCTTGGCACGATCGTGGAGAAGGAAAATATTGTTCTTCGTGATGTCATAGTAGGGATCACATTTGCAAAGAGGGAGAGGGGACCAGGTTTAGGTCCGTTGTTCTTTGGGTTTACAAAGGGACCTTCACATTCGTGATGGGTTAGGGTCGATAGTGACTGCGATGGGGTCTCATGATTGCAATGAAAGATTTCTCTGGACAAATTTAAATGTCTATTTTTAACCTAGACTTCATAACTTAATTTTGGGATCTTGAGATCACGTTTTGGGTCGATTCAAAATGGGATTCTCAAGATTTCTTTGTGATGTATGATTCTAGCCCATAAATTATGTATTCCCTACTAATCTATCATCGATTTCATCATTAAATTAGTGTTTTCAATTGGGGATAATGGAGGTTTTGAGCCTATAGTTAAGAAATTTTATTTTGATAATTTAGGGTCATTATGAACTCCATTTTTGATAAAATATTTGATTTGGGTTTCTTACCTTATAGGTAAACTGTGTTTGATAAAAAAATAGTGTTTTGACCTTGGGAGCTCAAGGTTGACTTTTGGATTAATGCTTTCGGCCTAAGATAGATGTATAGCAATATGGGCGTCTACAGACTCATTTACTTACCTAGATCACGTATTTGACCAAATTGAGACTATTTAGAGGCTTTCAAAAGGGCATGACCATTATTTGACTTTTTGAACTTTGTTTAAGGAAAGTTTAGACTTTCTTTGACACTTTATGATGTTTTAGTGTATTGTTGACTAAACATAGGGGTAATGGGTGATGGGGGTCCTCTACAAAATGAGATGACGAGCATTTATGTGGATACTGGTGCCATGTTATGGGTTTATGTGATTATTTGACTTGCTTGTGATGATTCCATGCCTTGATAGCATGATTTACATGATTTGTGACTTGTTTTGATTCATGAACATTCTAGTTGATGGTTTTACTCTCCTTTACAGATCTAGAGTCCGATTATGGTAATACCTTGTGATAGTTGTTGTTCTAGTTGTACTTTGGGTTGATATGAGATTTTATATTGAGACGTGTCTGGCACCTGGTCCATACTTGACCCTGAGTTGACCTAACTATACATATATATTGCAGCTCGTATAACAGCATACTTAGCAAACACAAACAAATATATCTGGGCTTATTAGAAGCCCAGGATGGCAAGACCATATTAAAAGAATCCCGCATCAACATTAACTCAACTAATGCGGCAATTCATAATAGAACATATCATTCTATGCGGGCTGACAAGGACAACATTATATCTATAATATAAGCACATATAATAAAGATAAACAAGATCCAACAAGGCCACCATACTGACAATAATAACATAACAAGGCCAACACTGCCGATTGAAATGTACTACGACATGACCAAGGTCTGCAAGCCTCTAAGAATACAGTATCTAGACATTACAGGGCCCCGACCTATCCTTAGTTATACATAATCATAGACTCCCAAATTCTAAACCTGGAAACTTTCAATGAAGTGGAGCTTACCAACCATCTGATCTCAGCAACACTACTGAGTAAGCCTATCTCCGTGTCTGTCAGGACCTGCAGGCATGAGTCTGGATGTATCACTTCTAAGCTTTAATAAAACATGCAAAAAGAAGGAAATAACCTTAACATACCTTTTTCTATCCTTCCCGAAGTCACCAAAAACTCTGCCTGCACACCTGAATCACTAAAAAGAGGGCAGGAACTCAATCAATAGCTAAGAATAATAGAATACTATAGTAAATCGACAAAGTTATGAACCTTCACTATAAATCACTACCCGTGACTTAAAGTAGCTAGAAGTTAACAATGGAAAGACCTTACCTTGATACACAAGCCTAAAATACTTCCTTACACCTTGATCCATGTCAAAAACTGTGTTACTTTCAACACACTGGAGCTACACCAATCTTAAGTTTCTATGAATGATTCTTCAGTAGCCTACTAGACTTGAAGCATATAGTAGTCATATCAATCAAATATTTTATGTTCTTAGTATCGTTATTGTTCCATCTTTTATTACACACACAAGTGTACGCGATCGCAAGTAATGTAATGATTGTAAGTACAATCGGGTTTGTTGATCCCACATGGACTTAGTTGCTAACAATCTACTATTATGGTTGTGAAAACAAGTGTTATTTGATTTTAGAGTTTGTTTTAGTTATTTAATCTACTAAGCAATAAGAGTAAATAATAGTCAAAAGTTTAGGAGTTGATCACAAAGTTAATAAGACCTAGGGTTATGGCGCTTGTATAGCACCATCATAATTTATATATATTGTTTAAGCATAATTAAGATATATACCGAATTGCGGAATCACAAGGCTGATATTATAGTCATGGGCTCTCGCAACCTCTAATTGTATACCCGAATTAGCCTTCAAACTACATCATTGAGCAGGAATAGTCAAAGTAATTCGAATGCATTTATTCATCTTCTTGTATGTGACCCAAGTAGGGAAAAGAGGTACGTCTCTGTCCTAGCTGCAAATCCATTCATAGAGCAATCCTACTCCTCTTAACCCACATTCTATTTCTAGTCTCTATCTCTTGAGTTCTTTTAGAGATTATCTATTTTTCCTATTGATAGTGAATCAATAGAATAGTGAGCATAAGATTAATAGAACAAAGCATTATGGAAGGATGAGTTGCTTGGTTTTCAAGGTGATCGGTTGGGTTTTGAGGAAGTCTTTTAGTTTTGAAGGTTTGAGAGTTAGAAAGTTTGACCAAAGTCAACATTTTAGGTAAGGGAGCTTTGAATGGAATTTCGACAGTTATGTTAGGTCCAAACGGTGTCTTTTGGGTTAGTTGGACAATTGGTGTGGGTCTTGGGGCATTCACAAGTGATTCGGGTCATTGGTTGGATTTTTGAAATTTAAGAAGCTTAGAGTTTACTTTGGTTAACATTTAGTTAAGACGGCCACAAGTTGGTGATTTGATTATTCCAACATGCCCGGAATGTGGTTTTTAGTCAAGTTACATATTTAGTTTATTTTAAGGGATTTTGAATAAATCCCAAGGGTTTATTCGAGGAAATTTGGAATTTGGTTATTTGCTGTCATTGTGATTGCTAGTGCAGCTACTGAACCTTCTTTGCATTCGCGTGGCCTTGGCACGATCGTGGAGAAGGAAAATGTTGTTCTTCGTGATGTCATAGTAGGGATCACATTTGCAAAGAGGGAGAGGGGACCAGGTTTAGGTCCGTTGTTCTTCGCGTTTGCCAAGGGACCTTCACATTCATGATGGGTCAGGGTCGATAGCAATTGCGATGGGGTCTCATGATTGCAATGAAAGATTTCTCTGGACAAATTTAAATGTCTATTTTTAACCTAGACTTTGTTCATGGAAATTTTAGACTTTCTTTGACTCTTTATGAAGTTTTAGGGTATTGTTGACTAAACATAGGGGTAATGGGTGATAGGGGTCCTCTATAAAATGAGATGACGAGCATTTATGCAGATACTGGTGCCAGTTAAGGATTCTTGTGATTATTTGACTTGCTTCAGATGATTCCATGCCTTGATAGCATAATTTACATGATTTGTGACTTTTTTTGATTCAAGATCATTCTAGTTAATGGTTTTACTCTCCTTTATAGATCTAGAGTCTGATTATAGTAATACCTTGTGATAGTTGTTGTTCTAGGTGTACTTTGGGTTGATATGAGATTTTTATATTGAGACGTGACTCACACCTGGTCCACACTTGACCCTGAGTTGACCTAACTGGACATATATATTGCAGCTCGTATAACAACATACTTAGAAAACAAAATGTCACGACCCAAAACGAGGCCATGATGGCGCCTACATAACCCTCCCAGTAGGCAAGCCAAACCCAACAATGCGAAAGACAATAAAAACAGTTAAAGTAAGAAAAGCGGAAGACATAAATAAGGGAGATAGGGCCAATATCATATATATACATACCAACGGTACTAAATATACAAAAGATGTCCCTAAAGTGACCAAGAAGACAAAACATACACGGGAACCAACCCGGACCTGGTGACACTAGTACAAGAGCGACTAGAGTATGGAGTATCTATAAAACAAACTCAGTCTATCCAAAATACAAAATATAGACAGAAATACAAGATGGAAAGCATGTAAAGTCTCCAAGGCATCGAGAGCTCACCACGATCCAAACTACAACATGCCTCGAATGATGGGAGGATCAGTGAGGGTGGCTCGTACTAGGTGCTGCATCAGAAAAAGATGCAGAGTGTAGTATGACTACCAAAATAATGGGTACCCAGTATGCATCATAGGCCGACCGAGCACAAAAAGATAATATATAATATAAATTACAAAGTAAGCTAACTACAGGGATCCACCTAAATCTAGTTATAAAACTAGAAACAGGACTAACCGAACCAACAAGACGGAGAAATAACCATAGAGTCAAGCCAGATAACCAACAATCCAAATATACTCAAGCCAATACAATTCGAAGGGAGATGATGTGGTGCATGCATGTATAAAAGAAAAATTTGGAATATGAAGAAAAGTATGCAGACGCCCAAAATCGATCATCGAACTCATAAACAGAAAAGTAAATGAAGAAAAGGTCCGGAAATTTCCCTCTGACTGACATAAAGATGGTGTTTTCCTTTCCTTTCCAAAACCAATAGTAAAACCAAAAGTAATTTCGTTTAAGATCCGAAAATCATAGTAACTATAGTACACTGATGGCATGAGAATGCATAATGGATATGCAAATTTTTACGTTCAGAGAAAATAGCACACGACAGGGAAAAACAGGGCAAAAATACCCTCCAATCAAGAAAACTGACTTGTAAACTCCTCCCAAATCCAATCTATAGCCTCGGGACCACAATTATGCACATTGCTGAAATATAATAGGAAGAGCAGAAAAACAAGTACGAAAATAGCTAGAAGCAACCGCTCTACCTCTAAAACCATACTAAGGGTTCTATGATAGGCACAACAATACTACGGGCTCTTAGAGTAAGGATAACATGAACAATTCTAATCTATAATTCGAAATGGCCAAAATAATGCAAGTAACATGATTTATGCCTAATTCTACCTAGAGTCCAACCTAACATTCTAGTAACATATATAATATAAAATCTAACTAAACTCAGGCTAGAAAATAAACTGTAACCTACCTCGGGGACAAACTGTAATCACGAACCGTCACTCGTGTGCCTTCCCCTTTCAAACAGCCTCAGAAAGCTGCCATGCTATCACAAACACAACCCAAGTGTCAAGACGAGAAAAATGAAACCCATATTACTATACGAAAAATCGGGCCAGAAATCGGGTCGAAAAATGACCCTCGGGGCCCACATGATGAAACAAAAAACAAAAATCACAATTATGTCCGCAATGGGTTAAGGAACCCATGCCCAAAAGTTAAGCGCGAACGAGACTCGTTTCGGGGCCCAAAATAGCTCTCAAAGAAGAGAATTTTAAAAATAAGCTCGAAACAAAAACCGGAGAAAGAGGGAGAATCCACCTACCTCTAAGAAGGAAACAAGCTTACAGAGTGAAATTCTCGCCACCACGAGCAAATAAACCCAATTGAGCAGCTTCAACCAAGAAAACCCAAGCTTTTATAAGAACTCAACAATGGAGTTTTTATCTTAAGAGAAGAAACAAGTTGGGAAAGAAGGAACTTACCAAAACGAAGGGGGAGCAATGTTAATCGTCAATTCGATGAATTTCCCCAAGCCAATACTGTTTTGGAGCAATTGGAGTTGGGAGGACTGAGTGAAAAGGCTGAATAAAATGTGAAAAAGGCAACTTATAGGACTGGCCGCAGGCCAGCGCCATCGATGCAGGAGGAGCATCATAGTGCTGAAGGTGGGCAGGCGCCAAGACGCCATCGCGCTGGAAGGGAGCCATCTCGCAGAAGAGCGGGCGGCAGGCGCTTGAGCACTATTGTGCTGACCGAGCATGAATGCGCTGAAGGCTAGCGGCCTGGCTAGCACCATCCTGCAGCCTGGGTGCCATCGCGCTGAAGGCCTTGCTTGCAACAAAAAACCAGCAATGTTAAAAACTTCAACGGGGTGTTCCGGGTACAATCGGAACCCGATACTCATAAACCAAACGTGCTACTAGAGTGGAAACGACATTCCGAACTCAACAAAATTAACTAATTTCCCAACGGAGATCATTTTAACAAAAAGTGGGCCCCATGACCAAAACCAACTCGGAACTCAATAATCCAAAATAAGTTCGGAAGCCTCGGGACCCAAACCAAAGGTCCCTCTAGCCCAAAGTCGACATTTTGGAGCTAACAGTGTTGACAAAATTTTCATTCAAGGTCGTCTTCTCCGAATGTTGACCAAAGTCAACCCCACAAGCCAAACTAGCTTGAAAACAAAAATTAGAACACAAAACCAAACTGATAGTACCCAGACCCAGACCAAGGGTCCCACTAGACCAAAATTCCCATTTCGAAGCCAACGGAACTGTCGGAATTCGATTTTGAGCATGTTTACCAAGAACGTTGACTAAAGTAAAAGATTTTCTAAGTTCAAATTCTAAAACATGGAAATGGTCATAACGACCTAACGAACAACCCGAGATCGAACCATCAGTCTTGGCAAGATATAAATGACCTGTAGCCACTGCGAGAAAGCTTGAAATGCAAAAAAAAGGCACAAAAATGGGAAAATAACCTGGAGGGTCATTCCAACATCCACTACTAAAAGGACTTTCGTCCTCGAAAGTTAGAGAAAAGATAGTACCTAAATACTCGAAAAGGCGAGGATAGTGGGTCTGCTTGCCAGTCTCAATCTCCCAAGTAGCCTTCTCGACCGGATGATGCCGCCACTGAACCTTAACTGACAGAATCTCCTTAGACCTCAACTTACTAAACTGCCTGTCCAAAATACAAATAGGCTCCTCCCCAAAGGCTAAGGACTCATCCAACTGAACCGACTCCCACTGAAGCACGTGAGACTTATCCAAGATATACCGATGCAGCATAGAAACATGTAAAACTGGATGAACACTGGCAAGAGCAGGAGGCAAGGCCAACTCATAAGCAACCTCCCTAATACGACGAATGTTCTCAAAAATGCCCAATGAACCTAAGACTGAGCTTACCTTTCCTCCCAAACATCATCATGCCCTACATGTGCGACACACGAAGGAATACACTGTCACCAACAATGAACTCTAGATCTCGAACTCTACGATCATCATAACTCTTTTGCCTACTCTGGACAGTGCAAAGTCTCTCCTGGATGACCCAAACTCTATCCATAGAATCACGAAGCGAGTCGGTACCCCCTGGCCTAACCTCGAAAGTATCAAACCAAACCACCGGAGATCTGCACTGCCTACCTTACAAAGCCTCGAACAGAGCCATCTGAATGCTGGAATAGTAACTATTATTATATGCAAACTCTGCCAAGGCTAAGCACTGGTCCCACTGACCCTCAAAATTCATAACACAGGCTCACAACATATCCTCTAGAACTTGAATAGTATGCTCTTACTAATCGTCTATCTACGGATGAAAAACAGTGCTAAGCTCAACTCTAGTACCCAACTCTCTCTGAATAGACTTCCAGAAATGTGAAGTGAACTGAGTACCACGGTCAGAAATTATGGAGACTGGCACACTGTGCAAATGGACAATCTCATGAATGCAGATCTGAGCCAACCTCTCAGAACGGTAAGAAGTATGAACCGGTAGAAAGTGAGCAGACTTTATCAACCTATCCATAATGACCCAAATAGCATGAAATCTCCACAAATTACGTGGCAAACAAACTACGAAGTTCATATCAATCCGCTCCCATTTCCACTCCAAAATGGGTAGCCTCTGAGTCAAACCACCTGGCCTCTGGTGCTCAAACTTCACCTGCTGACAGTTCAAGAACCTAGACACGAATGCTGAAATATCCCTTTTCATCCCACACCACCAGTAGTGCTCCCTCAAGTCATGATACATCTGAGCTATCCCGAGATAAATGGAATATCTAGAATAATGAGCCTCATCCAAGATCAGTCTAACCAAGTCACCAACTCTAGGAACGTAGATACGACCCTCGATTCTCAGAACACCTTCTGAATCTAAAGTAGCCTTCCTAGCCTAACCACTCAACACCTTGTCGCGAATGATCCTCAATCTCTCATCATCAAACTGCCAACTCGAATCTGCTCCAACAAGGAAGATCTAGCCTCAACACAAGCAAGAATACGGCCTGACTAAGAAATATCAAGTCTAACCAACCTGTTAGCCAAGGACTGGATGTCCCAAGCTAAAGGTCGCTCCTCCGTTGCTAAGAAATCCAAGCTACCCATACTCACTGCCTTCTGGCTCAAGGCATCCGCCACCATGTTTGCTTTGCTCGAATGATAAATAATGGAGTTGTCATCATCCTTCAGTAACTCCAACCACCTACGCTGCCTCAAATTTAGATCCTTCTGGCTAAAAATATACTGAAGACTACGATGGTAAGTGAAGACCTCACAATGCATGCCATAAAGATAATGTCTCTAGATCTTTAAGCGAAGAATACCACCACCAACTCCAAGTCATGTGTGGGGTAGTTCCTCTCGTGAACCTTCAACTGTATGGAAGCATAAGCAATAACTCGGCTCTGCTGCATCAATACACAACCCAAACCAATACCTGAAGCATCACAATATACGGTAAACCTCTGACCCTCGACCGAAAGAGTAAGAATTAGAGCTGAAGTCAACAAGGCCTTGAGCTTTAGAAAGCTCGCCTCACACCTATCTGACCACTAGAAGGGAACATTCTTCTAAGTCAATCTAGTCAATGAAGCTGCTATAGAAGAAAATCCCTCACAAATTGTTTGTAATAACTTGCTAACCCGATGAAACTGCAAACCTCGGTAGGAGAAGTAGGCCTAGCCTAATCACAAACTACCGCAGTCTTCGCCAGATCCACCATAATCCCATCCTCGACACCACATTCCCTACTAATGCCATCGACTCAAGACAAAGCTCACACTTAGTGAATTTGGCATACAACTGATGTCTCGCAATGTCTTAAGTATAATTCTAAGATGCTGCTCATGCTTCTCTCTACTCCTCGAATAAATCAGAATGTCATCGATGAACACAATCACAAATGAGTGCAAGTAGGCACTGAACACACGGTTCATCAACTCTATAAACGTTGTTGGGGCATTAGTCAACCCAAAAGACATGACTAGAAACTCATAATGGTCATTTCGAGTCCTCAAAGCAGTCTTTGGGATGCCTGCAACCTTGATCCTCAACTGGTGATAACCGGGCCTCAAGTCAATCTTAGAGAACACCACTGCCCCCTGTAGCTGGTCAAACATATCATCAATGCGCGGTATCAGATATCTGTTCTTCACTGTCACCTTATTCAACTGTCTGTAGTCAATACACATATGCATGGACCCATCCTTCTTCTTCACAAACAAAACCAGAGAACTCCACGGAGACACACTAGGCCTGATGAACCCTCTACTCAATAGATCCTGGAGATGTTCCTTAAGCTCCTAAAATCAGCTAGTACCATCCGATATGGCAGAATAGAAATAGGGTGAGTGCTCGTCTCAACATCAATACCAAAGTATATGTCACTCTCAGGAGAAAGACCCAGAAAATCAGAATGAAACACATCCAAATACTCACAAATCACGGGAACTGACTCAAGAGAAGGTGTAGTGGCACTAGTATCATGGTCGTAGGCAAGATAGGCGAAGAACCCCCTTCCCAACCAACTGCTGGGCGTTCATGAAAGATATAAATCACCTCGGTATATGGCTATCGGCAACCTTCCATATAATAGGAGGGATACTAGGCATCCATAGAGTAACAATCTTAGCAACGCAATCCAAGACCGAATGATAAAGAGACAACCAATCTATGCCTAAGATCACGTTGAAATCAACCATATCAAGTACAACCAAGTCTAGCCACGTGTCATACCCCAAGATAGTCCGCACACAAGCCCAATACACCTGATCCACTACTAAAGAATCTCCTAATATGGTAGATACATGCAAGGGAGCAGATAATGACTCACAAGCAGACTCCAGATGAGTAGCATAATAAGCAGATATATAAAAGAAAGTAGTCCCCAGATCAAACAAAGCAGAAGCAGACTGATGATAAATGGAGATCGTACCTGTGATGACAACATCTGAAGCCTCAACCTCTGTCTGGCCCAGAACTGCATACATGTGACCTCAACCACCACGACCACCTGATCTACCAGACTGAGGACCACCTCTAGTACCCTGGGGACCACTCCTACTACCCTGTGCACCATCTCTGGCTGGTGGTGCTAGAGACTTGGGGGCCTAACCCATCGGATCCTTTCGCCTCTGGTGCAGTACTGATAGGCATGCTCTAGCAATGTGGCCTATCTCATCACACTCATAACAACCCCAGCTAAACATACCCTGCTGTGAAGACCCAGTTGAATTGGAATGACTACCATGACCTGTGGACCCTGAATGAGCACCTCGTGGAGCAGGAATAATACTCTAGCTACTCTGACCCTCAGCTATCTGTAATGCCGCCTGAACATGCCGGCTTGACTGGAAATGCTGCTGGTGCTGACCTCTACCATAGTAGCCTCTAAGATGAGCCTGAGAACCACTGAAACTGCCCTGATGATGGGGCATGCCCTAATGGTGGGCATGGTCTACTACCTCCAAAAAGAACTGTCCTGAAGCTACCATACCCTCTGTAGCCAAGCGAAGATGTAAAGTCAATCTTCGGACAAAGTGATGCACCCTCTCGTGCTCAGTGGGAAGAATCCTAGTGGCGTGCGTAGCCAACTGGTGGAAGCGAACCTCATACTTAGAAACAGACATGGAGCCCTGCTCTAACCCAGCAAACTGATCCATCAAATGCTCCATCATGCTAAGCGATACATACTTCTCTAGAAAAGCTGTGGAGAACTGGGCCCAAGTATGTGGAGGTGACCCGACTGGTCTGCAAGCTACATATGACCTCCACCATTGCTTCACTAAACCATCCAACTAAAACGCGGTGTAATTAGCTCTGTGTCACTCAACCAACCCTAAATTATGTAATCTCTCCAGGTAGCTAGTCAGAAACTCATGCACATCCTCTCTCGAAGCACCTGAAAACCTTGGAGGACCTAATTTCAGAGACCTACTAAGCATCTTCTGCTCCTCAGAAGACATGACGGGCCCGAATGTAATAGGTGAGCAACCATAGGGATCGACAATACCTCCAACCTGGGAGCCGCAGCAGCAGGCTACGCTCCTGAACCCTGAGCCTCTTTCTGGGCTGAAGTCTGAGCCTCATCTCTAACCTGAGAACCAATCGGAGTACCTGGTGAAGCTGCTGGTGTAGTCATACCCTCAAGAAACCCAAGTAACCAAACCAAAGTGTCCTACAACACTGGAGTAGCCACAAAACCTGCCAGATGCTGGGCTGGCCCTACACCCTTTGGCTCATACTAAACTTCTTCAACCCTATCCTCAGGCTCTAGTGATGGTAGTCTAGCTCGGACTTGAGCTGACACTGCAGCCCATCCCCTACTTCAACTTCTAGGTCATTCTCTACCCTGTACCCTAGTTGGGGTTCTAACTGTAGGTGCAGGGGCCTCTTCTTCACCTGCTGCAGATCTCGTCCGAACCATCTGAGAAAGAGTGAAACAAAGATACTAGAAGTTGCTCAAGTCAAGGAAGCATCATAAAGAATCAAACAGGAAGGAATCTTTCCTAGGAATGTCCTACAGCCTCTCGCAGATTGGATACTGACACTATCATACTGATCCACGAGACTCTACTAGACACTTTGCTCTTGTACTGGCGAGACTGGTGAACCTAGAGCTCTGATACCACTCTGTCACAACTCAAAACTGGGCCACGATAGCGCCTATATAACCTCCCAGTAAGCAAGCCAAACCCAACAACGCAGAAGACAATAAAAGCAGTTAAAGTAAGAAAAGAGAAAGATGTAAATAAGAGAGATAGGGCCAGTAGCATATATATATATACATACCAACTGTACTAAATATACAAAAGATGGCCCGAAAGTGTCCAACTAGACAAAACATACACGAGAATCAACCCAAACCTGGTGTCACCGGTACAAGAGCGACTAGAGTATGGAGTATCCATAAAATACACTCAGTCTAGCCAAAATACAAAATATAGACATAAATACAAGATGGAAAGCATGAAAAGTCTCCAAGGCACTGGGAGCTCACCGTGATCTGAACTGCAACAGGCCTCAAATGATGGGAGGATCAGGAAGGGTGGCTCGTACTAGGTGCTGCATCAGAAAAAGATGCAGAGTGTAGTATGAGTACCAAAATAATGGGTACCCAGTAAGCATCATAGGCCGACCTAGCACAGAAAGATAATATATAATATAAATTATAGGAAAGTAAGTTAAGTACAAGGATCCACCTAAATCTAGTTATAAAACTAGAAACAACACTAATCGAACTAACAAGATGGAAAAATAACCACAAAGTCAAGCCAGGAAACCAATAATCCAAATATACTCAAGCCAATGCAATGCGAAGGGAGATGATTCATTGCATGCATGTATAAAAGAAAAACCTGAAATATCGCATCGGGCCCAAAATTTAACATCGGGCTCATCAATATATGCAGGCGCTCGAAATTAATCATTGGACTCATCAACAAAAAAGTAAATGGAGAAAAGGTCCGAAACGTCCCTCGGACCGGCATAAAGATGGTTTTTTCCTTTCCTTTCCTAAACCAATTGTAAAACCAAAAATAATTTCCTTTAAGATCCGAAAATCATAGTAACTGTAGTAAATTTCAAGTCTGGAACCAAAAACTCAAAAATCATTCCTTTCTACACCGATGGCATGAGAATGCAGAATTGATATGCAAATTTTCACGTTCAGAGAAAATAGCACACGACAAGGCAAAACAAGGCAAAAATACCCTCTAATCAAGAGAACTGACCTGAAAACTCTGCCCAAATCCAATCTATAGCCTCGGGCCCACAGTTATGCACAATGCTAAATATAATAGGAAGAGAAGAAAAACAAGTACAAAATAGCTAGAAGCAACCGTTCTACCTCTAAAACCTCCTAAACCCATACTAAGGGTTCTATGATAGGAACAACAATACTACGAGCTCTTAGAGGAAGGATAGCATGAAAAATTCTAATCTATGATCCGAAATGGCCAAAATAATGTAAGTAACATGATTTATGGCTAATTTTACATAGAGTCCAACCTAACGTTCTAGTAACATGTATAATATAAAATCTAACTAAACTCAGTCTAGAAAATAAACTGTAACCTACCTCGAGGCCAAACTGTAACCACGAACCATCACTCGTGTGCCTTTCCCTTTCGAACAGCCTCAGAAAGCTGCCATGCTATCACAAACACAACCCAAGTGTCAAGACGAGAAGAATGACACCCATATTACTATATGGAAAATCGGGCCAGAAATCGGGTCGGAAAATGACCCTCGAGGCCTGCATGATGAAACAAAAAACAAAAATCACAATTATGTCTGCAATGGATTAAGGAACCCATGCCCGAAAGTTAAGCACGAATGGGACTCATTTCGGGGCCCAAAATAGCTCGCAAAGAAGAGAATTTTTAAAAAAAGCTCAAAAAGAAAACCGAAGAAAGAGGGAGAATCCACGTACCTCTAAGAAGGGAACAAGCTTACAGAGTGAAATTCTCGCCACCACGAGCAAACAAACCCAATTGAGCAGCTTCAACCAAGAAAACCCAAGCTTTGATAAGAACTCAACAATGGAGTTTTTATCTTAAGAGAAGAAACAAGTTGGGAAAGAAGGAACTTACCAAAATGAAGGGGGACTAATGTTAATCGTCAATTCGATGAATTTCGCCAAGGCAATACTGTTTTGGAGAAATTGGAGTTGGGAGGATTAAGGTTGGAGTTGAGATAAATGAGTGAAAAGGGTGAAGAAAATGTGAAGAAGGCAACTTATAGGACTGGCTGTAGGCCAGCACCATCGGCGCAGGAGGAGCGCCATAGCGCTGAAAGGTTGGCAGGAGACAAGGCGCCATCGCGCTGGAAGGGCACCATCGCGCAAAAGAGAGGGTGGCAGGCGCTTGAGCTCTATCATGCTGGTCGGGCGCGAACGCATTGAAGGCTGGAGGACTGGCTAGCACCATCGCGCTGAAGGCCTTGCTTGCAACAAAAAAACCATCAATGCTAAAAACTTCCATGAGGTATTTCGGGCACCACGACCTGATGCCCCAGAAACTGTACCCCTCGAAGACTAGCCGCCATAGCCCTGATGGCTGCTCTGACCCTGCTCGAACTGGGTACTGTCAAAAGTCTGAAGGGAAGCCTGAACCGGTCGGCCCGACTGACCCTGGTACTGCTGTGGCTGATAACTCCGGCTCCACTGGCCAGGACCTCTACCACCATATCTGGAACCACTGTAGACACCCTGATGCCGAGGCCTCTTATCTCTGGACCCCTGATCATGTCGCTGTAAGTCCTCCACAGTGCGGGCATAGTCTACGATAGCCTGAAATGACCGACCACTGGCGATCAATATCTCAGCTGGCTGCCTGATCTCTGGCCTCAAACCCCATACAAATCTGCGAATCCTATCTGCCTCGGTAGGAATGATCATAGCTCCGAACGGTGCTAGCTGATGAAAACGGGTCTCATACTCTGAGACAGTCGTAGACCCCTGCATAAGGTAAGTAAACTGCTCCCTGCAATGCTCACGATCACTCTGAGGTAGGAACTTGGCCATAAAGGCCTCATAAAAATCAGACCAGGTCAAAGGAGGTGACGACGGTGGTCTACAAGCAACCTGGTCCCTCCACCATAACTTCGCTGGGCCCTCCAACTGATAGGTAGTATAACCAATCCCGTGAGTCTCCAACAAACACAAATGATGCAACATCTCCTCACAGGTAGTAATAAAGTCATGTGGATCCTGTCCAGAAGTACCAGCAAACCTCGGAGGTGCTAACCTCAAAAATCTACCCAACGCCTTCTTCTCTGACTCTGTCATAGCTGGGCGAGGAGCAAGAGGCTGTGCAACCGATGGAACCGGAATGACCTCCGCACGGGGAGCCATAGTAGCAGGCTGTGCTCCTGAGCTCTGTGCACCCAGGGCTGCCCCCTGAGCGAGTGTCTGCGCCACCTCAGAAGGCCGCTTTCCAATCATACCCAAAAGCTATAATAGTAACCCTCGAATATCTGGAGACTGAGCTGCGGCTGAAGCTGGCACAGAAGTGGGAACTGGAGCTGGTACTGGAGCTGGCGCTGGAGCTGGCGCTGGAACTTGTGCTCGAGCTGGTGCTCGAGCTGGTGCTGGAGCGGGAGGCTCATCTGCGCGTGATGCCGATGATTTCGTACGAACCATCTGCGGAAGAATGAAGTAGAACAAATGAGATTTACAGAAACTTCAAGGGTTCCACGCACGACACAGAAGCAATGAGAGAGTCAAATTTCCTAAAATGTCACTGTAGCCTCCCAAAGATTGAGTACAGACGTCTCCGCCCCGATCCGCTGGACTCTACTAGACATTGGCTCCTATACCGATGACACCGGTGAACCTAAAGCTCTGATACCAAGTTGTCACGACCCGATTTCTCGGTCATGATGGCACCTACAACCCCCGGTAGGTGAACCAATCTCCGTAGCCCAGGACAGTTAGTAATGGGCTACTATCTAACAAATAAGTGGGAGAAGACGAAGAGAATAGATAACAAGGATATATATATATACATATACGGAAACTAAACCAAACCCCAAGACCTGGTATCATAGTATAGAGCCAAACTACATACATGGAGTGCAAATAGTCCAAAACAATATATACAGATGTCTCTGAATGGTAATAGAGTACATGAAGCAAAAGATAAACTAAAGCTAAGCTCCGATCGCCAAGAGCTCACCCTCAGTCTGAAGTAGTCCCCAACAGATCTCCAAGCACGAATCACAGCGATCTAACGACGATGGCCCATGCTAGGATCTGCACCCAAAGATGCAGGGGGGTAGGGTGAGCACCAAATGTGAAGCATAAGGTACCCAGTAGGTATCATAGGCCGACTGGGCACATATAAGATAAAAGCGTAGTAACAGACAGAATAGAAGCAAGCAGTCATAGAAATCAGTGAAAGGTACACAAGAACTAGCCCAGAGGGAAATCAACAGAACCACATGTGAGGCCAGTAAGCAGAATATACACACCATAGGCACATGTGAAAGTAAGGAGTAACACACCTGGGGTCCTTGCAATAACAGTGTATACATAATAAGTTTACGAAATGGACGGTATACCGGTAACCTCAAGTGTAAGAAGAGGGAAAGAGTAATGATAGGCATGCTCAGAGACATGAATTAAACTCAACCAATCATATCAATCTCAAATCCAGAAACTAACAGTCTAGAAGTAACCAATTCCATACTTAACAGTAACAGGGAACAATTCTGTAAGTAAATAGCAAGAGTCTACCTACAGTCCCCCGACCGCCCATACAACCGAGGAACACAAACAAGTGAAAACAAACCCTCCGGCATCCCATACTACCGGAGCGTACAATCAACAAACAAGGGTGGAGCCTCAAGCAATGAATGATATGATGTATGAAGATCTCAAGTGAAATGGTATCTCTTTATGTACCTCCTCCGGTGCCTATAGGGCCCAACAGGTAGGTTCCATGGAAGGACACTGCCTGTATACCTCTACTCCGCCGTATACCCTTCCTCCGGCACACGCATCCCGAAGCCCCAGGCCCGGATGGCAAGGTCCATGGAGGTCCCAGACCCCATACTAAAACTCAGTATCAAAATATGTCGTCCGAAAGCAAGTACGGGTTCAAGATAGAGACCCAGTCTCGAATATGCATGCCCAGAACCTGTCCAGGACTAAAGTAGTAGGAAAATATCTCAAAAACCCCTCCAAGGGTGCCCGGGCATAACCGGGTCTAAACAGTAGAAAGTCATCTCAGGTGCTCGGTCCAACCGAGGCTAAAATCATTTCAAGTAGCATGAAAACTCAACTAGCACCCCGACCCTGCCGAGTCTAGCGTTAATCGTAAAATTGGTGATTTAAAACATAAATTTTACTTTCATTTACCCAAGAATGTTCACAAGTTAAATCGAACCATTTCCAATTCATTTCCATCAAAAATGGGCCCCCGGGGCCATGCAAGGTTAGAAAATAGTGCCAGTAGGCCCGAAGCCAAAACCATAGTAAAACATGGATAAAAACCTCTTTATATGCATGGAAATGGTATGATCACACACAATAGCTGCCCAGCAACTCACAATCAACCTATCGACCCTGCACAGGCCACAGCTACTCAGCAAGCATAACCAGCCTAGAAGGATAATTCTATCCCCGGGACTCGCGGACATTCCCAAAATCCCACCTTCTATGTTCCAGAGTCAACAAGGCCTCACAGGACCAAAAGGGTAAATAAAATATATCAGCAAGTACTACAAACAACGGAGGAACAAAAGTAGGCGGACATGAATAAAACGGTCGAGGTCTGTGGTACCAACCTAATAATCCAACCCAAGGATGCTCATACAATTTTATCCTATATATGCGGAGTCTAGGGAAAATAAACCGTAACCTACCTGTCGTCCGATGACAAGCTTGAACCTCTCCAAAAAGAAGCTCCGAAACGAAATCAAACTTGAACTCGAGCTTGAATAACTTGACGTAGATAATTGATTTTCTTTCGGTGATCGAACGAGGTGTCAACGTAGTTTCTTTCCACCAAATACTCTCCACGGTATGAACATATATACATAATTTGCAACCTTTGCTGACAATATATAACAGTATTACCTAAGCTAAGTTAAGGATAAATACTAATATTATTTAATTAATTAACTAACTAATGTATGCCACTAATCCTAATATGAAAAGCCCACCACATCATTACATGTTGTTGTCAACTCCCTCCACTTCCACGTGGGGGTGGGGTTGACACACCCAAGGATATTTTTGTTCCGGTATATACATACTCGGGTATTGCATAAGTTCGTGGTAAAATAAATATAACTTTTAGAATATACCATAATTAATAGAAAATTATTTCAAATAAAACCTACTATGTTATAATAATAATTTTTAAAATCACTAAATTTACTATCTCCGTTAAAATATTACAATGTATAAAAACCTTATAAAATAAATATATATACAATTATATCATAACAAAATATTTTTCATAAACTTTTAAAATATTTTAAAAAGGTAATAATAATATAACATTTTACCAAATTCAACTTTCAAATAAAATATTTTCAAATACACGCGATGTTAATAAATTCTCAGACTTAGGCTCGCAATTCACCATCGCACGATTTTGATAATCAAGAACTCTCTTGGAATCCTCCCTTATGTTTTCTCACTATTTCAGAACTGAAATGGCGTTTTAAAATGGGAAGTTGAGGCTTAAAATCGATTTTGACCCGACCCGGTTCGCGACCCGGTTCGCAATCCGGTTCCTGCCAGACAGTCCGCGGTAAAACAATCATAACTTTTTACTCCGAGATCAGTTGGACGTGAGGTTTTGTGCATTGGAAACTAGACTCGTAGAACTTCGATTTGGTATTTCGGGGGACTTCTAACTCTTTATATATTGGGAGAAAAGCCCTGAGACATTTTACCCAAAGTTCAGAAAATTTATTAAAGGAACTTACGATAACTTTTGCCGACTTACTCGTCTTCAAAACTTATCATACGACCAAACAAATGGATCCGGCACCGAAATACCGGTCCTGACAAGCCTAAAGTGACTTGGGGCCACTACAAATAAGCTCTAACGGTTCAAGGAAAACATATACGTGGAAATAACCGGAAGGGTCATTACATAGACTCTCAAATTCTAAACCTGGAAACTTTGAATGAAGTGGAGCTTACCAATCATCTGATCTCAGCAACACTACTGGATAAGCCTATATTCGTGTCTTTCAAGACCTGCATGCATGAACAACGATAATAATTTAGACGTATCACTTCTAAGCCTTTAGGAAACATGCAACAAGAAGGAAATAACCTTAACGTACCTTTTTCTATCCTTCACAAAGTCACCAAAATCTCTGCCTGCACACCTGAATCACTAAAAAAAAAGCGGGAACTCAATCAACAACTAAGAATAATAGAATACTATGGTAAATCGATAAAAATATGAACCTTCACTATAATTTACTACCTGTGACTTAGAGTAGCTAGAAATTAACAATGGAAAGACCTTACCTTGCTACACAAGCCTGAAATACTTTCGTATACCTTGATCAATGTCTAAAATTGTGTTACTCTCAACACACTGGAGCTACACCAAACTTGAATTTCTATGAATGATTCTTCAGTAGCCTACTAGACTTGAAGCATATAGTAGTCGTAGCAATCAAATATTTTATGTTCTTAGTATCTTTATTGTTCCATCTTTTTTTACACACGCAAGTGTATGTGATCGCAAGTAATGTAAGAATTGTTAGTACAATCTGGTTTGTTGATCCTACATGGACTTAGTTGCTAACAAGCTAACAATATACTATTATGGTTGTGAAAACAAGTGTTATTTGATTTCAGAGTTTATTTTAGTTATTTAGTCTACCAAGCAATAAGAGTAAATAATAGTCAAAAGTTTAGGAGTTGATCACAAAGTTAATAAGACCTAGGGTTATGGCTCTTGTATATTTACATCGTACTTTATATGTAATGTTTAAGTATAATTAAGATATCTATCGAATTACTGAATCACAAGGTTGATATTATAGTCATGGGCTCTCGCAACCCTCTAATTGTATACCCGAAATAGCCTTCAAACTACATCATTGAGCAAGGATAGTCAAAGTAATTCGAATGCATTTATTCATTTTCTTGTATGTATCCCCAAGTAGGGAAAAGAGGTAAGTCTCTGTCTTATCTGTAAATCCATCCATAGACGCATCCTACTCTCCTTCACCCACATTCTATTTCTAGTCTCTGTCTCTTGAGTTCCTTTAGAGATTATTCATTTATCCCATTAATAGTGAAGCAATAGAATAGTGAGCACAAGATTAATAGTACAAAGCATAATAGAAGGATAAGTTGCTTGGTTTTCAAGGTAATCGGTTGGGTTTTGAGGAAGTCTTTTAGTTTTGAAGGTTTGAGAGTTAGAAAGTTTGACCAAAGTCATTATTTTAGGTAAAGGAGCTCGAAATGGAATTTCAATAGTTATGTTATGTTCGAAAGGTGTCTTTTGGGTTAGTTGGATAATTAGTGTGGGTCTTAGGGCATTCACAAGTGATTCGGGTCATTGGTTGGATTTTTAAAAGTTAAATAAAGTTCGAACTTCATTTTCTTCTCCAAAAATCTGATAAACTCCATTTGTAGGCTCCCAAGCTCAAGATTTCCAGCATCCTTGCATAATTTCCTTCACTCGGTTAGTTCCCTCGTCACCCTTCTCATCATTCCATGGAATTTCTCATAAATCTCCCGCTAAATTTCCTCGTTGTTAAATTCTTAGAATTTGGGGATTCTTGTGGAATTTGATCATTGGGGACTGCATACTCGTAAACTCATGCAACTCAGCTCTGTAGTGTGTTTCTCTTGTTGAGATAGGTCCCCGCCTCTAAATTTCCGAGCTTTCGATTTTAAATCCCGTGAATTTGTAGCACTTCGGGGCTGTTTTGGGCCCCGAAACAAACCCCATTCACACCCAAACTTTGGGCATGGGTTCCTTGACCCACCGCAAGCATAATTGTGAATTTGGTTTGCTGTTTTATTATGCGGGCCCCAAGAGTCATTTTCTAACCCGACTTTCAGCCTGATTTTTCTGTATATCAATATGGGTGTCATTCTTCTCGTCTTGACACCTAGTTTTTGTTCTAGATAGCGTGGCAGCTTTCTGAGGCTATTCGGAAGGGGAAGGCACACGAGTGATGGTTCATGCTTGCAGTTCGACCTCGAGGTAGGTTACGATTTCAATTCTAGACTGAATTTAATTGGATTATATATATCTGTATGTTACTGGAATGCTAGGTTGGATATTAGATAGACTTTAGGTTTAAATCCTGTTTATCATGTTAATTGGCCATTTCGGATTTTTAGCACTAGGACTGTATGTTATCCTTAGTCTAGGAGCTTTTTTATTTTGTGTGACTAGTCTAAGACCCTTAGCATGCTTTTAGGATGCTTTAGGGGTAGAATAGAGATTTTTTTCCATTTGTTTCCACTTTTATTTTTGCTTTACCGCTTTACCGCTTTATTATATCATCGTGTGTAACTGTAGGCCCGAGGCCATGGCTAGGATTTGGATGGATTCCAGGTCAGTTCTCTTGTTTGGAGGGTATTCTTGCCCTGTTTGATATGATGATGTGGTTTCCTTCTGTGTGTAAACATTCATACTCATATCGCATGGCATATCATTGTTACAGTAAGGAAACACTTTTTGAAGGTTTTGGTTTGAAAAGAGGCTCTTCTTTTGTTGTGATGATTTTTCGGACTAAATCGAGCTATTTTGAGTATCACCTTAGTTTTTGAGAGGAAAAGAGGAACTACTATTTTCTATATATAAATTTATAGTCCGATGCGGTATTTTGGACCCCCGATGCGTTATTCCGGGTATTTTACTTTATCATTTATATACAATTAGTCCGATGCAATATTCTGGACCCCTGATGTGTTATTCTGGGTATTTTACTATTTTCATATATACATATGCATAGTCCGATGCGGTATTCTGGACGCTCGATATGGTATTCCGGGTTTATATTATATTGCATTCATATATGCATCATCGTGCATCACATTACATTTGCTTTGGCATGTGGATGGACACTGGTTTGGCTTGATGTTGTTTCCCTTTTCTCTTTTTATTTATTGGCATGTCTCCGGTTTTATAACTAGATTTAGAAGGATCCCTGCATAGTTAACTGCTTTCCTATAATTTATATTTATATATTATCTTTCTGCGCTCGGTCGACCTATGATGCCTACTGAGTACCCATTGTCTTGGTACTCATACTATACTGTGCATCTCTTTTTCTGATGCAACACCTAGTATGAGCCACCCTCGTTGATCTCCTATCGTTCGAGGCCTGTTGCTTTTCGGATCACGGTGAGCTCCCGACGCTTTTGGAGATTTTACTTGCTTTCCATCTTGTACTTCCTGTCTATATTTTGTATTTTGGATAGACAGAGGTTATTGTATAGCTACTTCTTACTTTAGTCGCTCTTGTACTAGTGACACCAGGTCCGGGTTGGTGTTCTGGTTGTTTTGTCTTTTTTGGTCACTTTAGGGCCATCTTTTGTATATTGTGTACGTTGGTATGTATATATATGCTTCTGGCCCTATATTTTGTTATGTCTTCCGCTTCTCTTTAGTTAAATTATTATTTACTATTTTCCGCATATTTGGGATAGGCTTGTCTACTGGGGGTTATGTAGACGCCATCATGGCCCGATTTTGGGTTGTGACAGAGTGGTATCAGAGCTTTAGGTTCACCGTTCTCACCGATACAAGAACAAGTGTCTAGTAGATCCTCGTGGATAAGGTACGATAATGTCTATATCCTATCTGCGAGGGGCAATAGGACATTCCTTAGGAAAGGCTTCATTTTGTTTGATTCTTTATCGTGCTTACTTGACTTGATCAACTCCTATGTATATTTGTTTTACTCCTTCTCAGATGGTTCAGACGAGATCTTTAGCAGGTGAGGACGAGGCCCCTGCCCCTGCAGTTAGAGCCCCAGCTCGGGCCCGGGCTAGATCACTATTACCAGAGCCTGAGGTTAGAGCTAATGAGGTTAAGTATGAGCCAGAGCATGTGGGGACAGCCTAGCATGCGACAGGTTTTGTAGCTACTCCAGTATTACAGGACACCTTGGTTTGATTGTTGGGGTTTCTTGAGGGTATAACTCCACCAACAGCTTCGCCGAGCACTCCGATTGGTTCTCAAGTTCGAGGCGAGGCTCAGACTTCAGCTCAGGTGGCAGCATAGGGTTCAGCAGCGCAGCTTGTTACTGTGGCTCCTAGATTTGAGGTACTACTGGTCCCTTCAATTGCTCCCCCTCTTCCAGCTATGCCTGTTAAGTCTTCTGAGGAGCAGAAGATGCTGGGTAAGTTCTTGAGATTGGGTCCTCCGAGGTTTTCAGGTGCTTCTAGGGAGGATGCGCACGAGTTTCTGACTAGCTTACAAGAGAGGTTACATAATTTGGGGTTAGTTGAGTCTCATGGAGTCGATTACACCGTGTTTCAGCTGGATGGTCCAGCAAAATAGTGGTGGAGGTCATATGTTGCTTGTAGATCGACCGGGTGACCTCCGCTTACTTGGGATCAGTTCTCAGCAGCTTTTCTGGAGAAGTATATACCACGTAGCATGAGGGAGCGTCTGATGGATCAGTTTGTTGGGTTGGAGCAGGGCTCCATGACTGTGTCTGAGTATGAGGTTCGTTTCCACCATCTATCCAGACACGCCACTATGATTCTGCCCATCGAGTATGAGAGAGTACGCCAGTTTGTTCAGGGTTTAACCTTGCACCTCTGCTTGGCCACAGAGGGTATGGTAGTGTCGGGTCTATCTTTTCTGGAGATAGTTGATCATGCCCGTACTATTGAGGGTATAGTTCGTGAGGCCCAAGGGGGCAGCGATAAAAGGCCCCGCCATCAGGGAAGTTTCAGCGGTTCACATGGCCGTGGTAGGGGCTACTATGGTAGAGGTTAGCACCAGCAGCGTTTCCAGCCGAGCCGGCCTATTCAGGCAGTATTACAGACTACCGAGGGTCAGAGTAGCCAGAGTCTCATTCCTGCTCCCCGAGGTGGTCATTCAGGGTCCACAGGTCATGGGGGTCATTCTGATTCGACCGGGTCTTCACAGTGGATTACATATGGTCGGGGTTGTTATGAGTGTAGCAAGATAGGCCACTTTTCTAGAGAGTGCCCATCGGTACAACATCCTAGGCGACAGGATCCATTGGTTCAGGTCCTAGGGCTCTAGCACCTCCAGCTAGAGGCGGTTCACAGGGTAGTAGGGGTGGTCCCCAGGGTACTAGAGGTGGCCTTCAGTCTGGTAGGTCAGGTTGTCATGGTGGTCAAGGCCACATGTATGCAGTTCTGGGCCAGATAAAGGCCGAGGCTTCAGATGCTGTGATCACAGGTATGATCTCTATTTGTCATCAGTCTGCTTCTGCTTTGTTTGATCCGGGGTCTATATTCTTGTATGTATTTGCTTATTATGCTACTCGTCTGGGGTATGCTTGTGAGTCCTTGCCTGCGACCTTGCATGTATCTACTCCCGTAGGTGATTCTTTAGTAGTGGATCAGGTGTATCAGGCTTGTGTGGTGACTATCTTGGGGTATGACACCTAGGTTGACTAGGTTGTTCTTGATATGGTCGATTTTGATGTGCGGTCTTGGATTGCTTTGCCAAGACTATTACTCTTCAGATGCCTGGTATCCCTCCTAATATATGTAAGGGAGCCGATAGCCACATGCCGAGGGGAGTTATATCTTTCCTGAGTGCCCAGCGATTGGTTGGGAATGGGTGCTTAGCTTATCTTGTATACGTTCATGATACTAGTGCCACCATACCTTCTCTTGAGTCGGTTCCTATGGTTTGTGAGTATTTGGATGTGTTTCCTACTAATCTTCCAGGTCTTCCTTTTGATCATGACATTGATTTTGGTATCGATGTCGAGCTAAGCACCAAGCCCATTTCTATTCTTCCATATCAGATGGCACCTGCTGAGTTGAGGGAGCTTAAGGATCAACTCCAGGATCTATTGAGTAGAGGGTTTATCTGGCCTAGTGTGTCTTTGTGGGGTGCTCCAGTTCTGTTTGTGAAAAAAAATGATGGGTCTATGCATATGTTATCGACTATAGGCAGTTGAATTAGGTGTCAGTTAAGAACAAATATCCGATGCCGCGTATTGATGACTTGTTTGACCAGATACAGGGTGCAACAGTGTTCTCTAAGATAGATTTGAGGTCCGATTATCACCAGTTGAGGATTAGGGCTAAGGACATCCCAAAGACTGCATTTAGGACTCGATACGACCATTATGAGTTCCTGGGCATGTCTTTTGGGTTGACTAATGCCCCAACAACATTTATGGAGTTGATGAACCGTGTGTTCAGTGCCTACTTGGATTCATTTGTGATTGTGTTCATCGATGACATTCTGATTTATTCAAGGAGTATAACGGAGTATGAGCAGCATCTTAGATTGGTACTTCAGACCTTGAGAGACCGTCAGTTGTATGCCAAATTCACCAAGTGTGAGTTTTGGCTTGAGTCTGTGGCATTCTTGGGGCACGTGGTGTCCAAGGATGGTATTATGGTAGATTCAGTGAAGATTGCAGCAGTTCGTGATTGGGATAGGCCTACTTCTTCTACCGAGGTCCACAACTTTGTCGAGTTAGCAGGATATTACAGACGGTTTGTGGAGGGATTTTCTTTGATAGCAGCTCCATTGACTAGATTGACTTAGAAGAATGTTCCCTTCTAGTGGTCAGATGAGTATGAGGCGAGCTTTCTGAAGCCCAAGGTCTTGTTGACTTCAGCTCCGATTCTTACACTTCTGAGGATCGAGGGTCGTATCTGCGTTCCTAGAGTTGGTGACTTGGTCAGATTAATACTGGAGGAGGCTCACTGTTCTAGATATTCCATTCATCCCGGGGTAACTAAGATGTATCGTGACTTAAGGCAGCACTACTGGTGGTGTGGGATGAAGAGGGATATTTCGGATTTTCTGTCCAGGTGCTTGAACTGTCAGAAGGTGAAGTTCGAGCACCATAGGCCAGGTGGTTTATCACAGCGGCTGCCCATTCCAGAGTGGAAGTGGGAGCGTATATCCATGGACTTTGTGGTCAGATTGCCACATACTTTGCAGAGATTTTATGCTATTTGGGTTATCGTAGATAGGTTCACAAAGTCTTCCCACTTCCTGCCGGTTCAGACTTCCTACAGTTCCAAGAGGTTGGCCCAGATCTCTATTCGAGAGATTGTCCATTTACATAGGGTGCCAGTTTGTATCATTTCTGAATGAGGTACCCAGTTTACTTCACACTTCTGGCGGTCTATTCAAAGAGAGTTGGGTACTAGAGTTGAGCTTAGCACTGCTTTTCATCTGCAGACAGATGGCCAGTCAGAGCGTACTATTTAGGTTCTGAAGGATATATTGCAAGCCTGAAGGGAAGCCCTGATGGCTGCTCTGACCCTGCTCGAACTGGGTACTACCGAAAGTCTGAAGGGAAGCCTGAACCGGTCGGCTGGACTAACCCTGGTGCTGCTGTGGCTGATAACTCTAGCTCCACTGGCTAGGACCTCTACCGCCATATCTGGAACCACTATAGACACCTTGATATCGAGGCCTCTTATCTCTGGGCCCCTGATCATGTCGCTGTAAGTCCTCCACAGTGTGGGCATAGTCTACAATAGCCTGGAATGACCGACCACTGGCAATCAATATCTCAGCTGGCTGCCTAATCTCTGGCCTCAAACCCCATACAAATCTGCGAATTCTATCTGCCTCGGTAGGAATGATCATAGCTCCGAACGGTGCTAGCTGATGAAAATAGGTCTCATACTCCTAGATAGTCGTAGACCCCTGCACAAGGTGAGTAAACTACACCCTGCGACGCTCCCGATCACTCTGGGGTAGGAACTTGGCCATAAAGGCCTCATAAAACTCAGACCATGTCAAAGGAGGTGACGACGGTGGTCTACAAGCAACCTGGGCCCTCCACCATATCTTCGCTGGGCCCTCCAACTGATAGGTAGTATAACCAACCCCGTGAGTCTCCAACAAACCCAAATGATGCAACATCTCCTCACAGGTAGTAATAAAGTCATGTGGATCCTGTCTAGAAGTACCAGCAAACCTCGGAGGTGCTAACCTCAAAAACCTACCCAACGCCTTCTGCTCTAACTCTGTCATAACTGGGCGAGGAGCAAGAGGCTGTGCAACAGATGGAACCGAAATGACCTCCGCACGGGGAGCCATAGTAGCCGGCTGCGCTCCTAAGCTCTGTGCACCCAGGGCTGCCTCCTGAGCGGATGTCTGTGCTACCTCAGAAGGCCGCTCTCCAATCACACCCAAAAGCTGTGGTAGTAATCCCCGAATATCTGGAGACTGAGATGCGGCTGGAGCTGGCACAGAAGTGGGCACTGGAGCTGGTGGTGCCCGGGCTGCCCCCTGATCCACATGCTGCTCGGGATCTATCTCCACTCTAGCAGCTCTAGCAGGTGCCACTGATCGAGGGCGTCCTCGACCCTTAGCTGGAGTGGGAGGCTCATCTTCGCGTGATGCCGATAATCTCGTACGAACCATCTGCGGAAGAATAAAGTAGCACAAATGAGATTTCCAGAAACTTCAAGGGTTCTACGCATGACACAGAAGCAATGAAAGAGTCGAATTTCCTAAAATGCCACTGTAGCCTCCCAAAGAATTAGTACGGACGTCTCCGCCCTGATCCGCAGGACTCTACTAGACATTGGCTCCTATACCGATGACACCAGTGAACCTAAGGCTCTGATACCAAGTTGTCACGACCCGATTTCTCGGTCATGATGGCACCTACAACCCCCGGTAGGTGAACCAATCCCCGTAGCCCAGGACAGTTAGTAATGGAGCTACTATCTAACAATTAAGAGAACAAGACGAATAAAATAGATAACAGGTATATAAATATATATATATATATGCGGAAACTAAACCACCCCAAGACCTGGTATCATAGTACAGAGC